>OY970823.1:26748608-27348608 GCA_963853835.1 Calendula officinalis | reverse complement strand
GTCGGAGTGAGTTGGCAGCCTGGGACGGCAACGAGTGCGCATCTCTTTGTTGTTTGGAAAGTGGAAAAAATGGCGCAATGGATTTATCCTGATGTCGCGATAGTGAAAAGATCAACTGATACTCGTACCCTAAAAATATACTATATCCGTAAAGGTTTTAAATGTATATTTTTTTTAACGAGAAATGATATTTAGTCCTATCATTTATATCTACTTATAGGTCTACCTAATTGATAGGATGACATGTGTATTCCACTATTTGTCTCTCATAATATTATCCTTTGATTTTGACACGTGTTATCATCTAATAAGTAGGTATATGAGTAGGTCCAAATGGTAAGCCTAAATACCATTACTCTTTTTTTAATTCGATCCATCATTTTTTATTATGAGATGGAACTTTGATGGGGTTCAAAATTAGGATATTATCTATATTAAGTTTTTAGAGATATGTTAAAAGATAGTTATTAAAAATATAAGGAAGGATATATGAAAAGGCTTTTTGTATTGAAGACTCCAAAAGAACGCTAAGAGCACTCTCAACGGCTATGTCATGAGCATTGTTGTGGATGGAAGACGAGCCATAAAACCTCCAAAACCCACTGGTTCGAGACGTGGGTAATGACCATGATGAAATCGACAAGCATAAGACGTAAATTTCATTTTTAATATTTTCTTTTTTGAACCCCTCCCCCAAACCCCCACCACCCACCAACGGCTACATTTTAACGGCAAGAAATTTCAATGTTTTTTAAACGGCTATATGTCCGTTTAACATCATTTTTTTTAAATATCTTTCTTTATCTCGCCATATAAATACTAACTGCAGCAACACTTTAAAATCACACCATATTATCTTCTATATCATTCTACTCTTCTCAACACAACAAAAAATGTCTAAACCCCAAGCTCTGCACGTGTAGGAAAGAGCTTCTTCACGATTCATTTCCTGATAAATCGTTCGGCAAGTTAGTTCTAGCATGATTGGTGAAACTATAAAGATCGCAAACGAGAATAAAAATAGCAAGTTCGCTACAACAACTAACGTGGAACTTGAAGTGTAGGATAATTCCCTCAATTCATTTGTTATTGTAGGAATACAATAATATTTTTATTTAATTTAATTGTCGGAGATACATTTCAAGTTTCAAGAAGATATAATTGATTCAATTGGGGTTTAATGAAGCATGGTGCAGAAAGATGAACATGAGGACCAACAAAACCGGATTTACAAGAATCACGGGGAACGAAGGTGGCGCCAGTACTGGTCCCATTCCTAGCGGCAAGAACATAACACTCACGCCACCACCGCTATCATGGCAATAACTGATCCTGGACCCCAACCGTTCTCGATAATTTCCATTTCTTGCTTAAATTTGGTTGACAGATAGATTAGCTTCTGCACCCACCAATGAATTTGTTGTATCTCACTTTGATTACCATAATAGCAAAGAATTGAGGGAATTATCCCTCGCTTCGACTTCCACCTTAGTTGTTGTAGCGAACTTGCTCTATTTAATCTCGTTTTTTATCTTTTCAATTTCACCGATCATGCTAGCAACTAACTTGTTGTACAAGTTATCATGAATCGTGAATAAACTCTTTCCTACTCATGCAGAGTTTGGAGTAAGTCATCTTACATCTTCCGGAAGTTTGGAGTCAATGCACACACCTGTGACCATGATGGTATGGAGTGTAAGTCTTGGAAGTATTTGAGTTTTTCAAATGAAAGGTCAGGTTTAGACACTTCTGAATCATGTACTTGATATCGCAATCTGAAAAGATGAATTGATACTCTTATTTTAAAAAAGATCTATGAAGAAGATTTTGAATATTTTATGTTTAGCGTTTATGATAAAAAAGAACGCACGATGGAACTTTCATGGGGTTGAAAATTGATATATATATATATATATATATATATATATATATATATATATATATATATATATATATATATATATATATATATATATATATATATATATATATGGTCCGGATCCGGTGAGGACTCTTTTCCTCGCGAGAACTGTGAGGACTCCAAAAAAAACTCTAAAAATGATCCAAAACAAACGTTTTTCAGAAAATTCCTTTTTTAAACATTAAAATCGCTATGTATAAGATCCAAAAAAAAAAATTCCAAAAATGATCAAAAAAAAAATATGGATCATAATAATGATCCACAAAAAAAATATGGATCATTGTTATGATTCGCTAAAAAAAGTGGATCATTATTTTTTTTTTGAATTTTTTTTTGTCAAATGTAGTAATAATCATGGTGGGTTATATATATTTTTTTCGGAATTTTTTGAAATTTTTATGAGGTGTCCTCGCGAGTCCTCACCGAAAAAAGAGTCCTCACAGGATCCCACTTCTATATATATATATATATATATATATATATATATATATATATATATAGAAGTGGGATCCTGTGAGGACTCTTTTTTCGGTGAGGACTCGCGAGGACACCTCATAAAAATTTCAAAAAATTCCGAAAAAAATATATATAACCCACCATGATTATTACTACATTTGACAAAAAAAAAAATTCAAAAAAAAAATAATGATCCACTTTTTTTAGCGAATCATAACAATGATCCATATTTTTTTTGTGGATCATTATTATGATCCATATTTTTTTTTTGATCATTTTTGGAATTTTTTTTTTTTAGATCTTATACATAGCGATTTTAATGTTTAAAAAAGGAATTTTCTGAAAAACGTTTGTTTTGGATCATTTTTAGAGTTTTTTTTGGAGTCCTCACAGTTCTCGCGAGGAAAAGAGTCCTCACCGGATCCGGACCCTATATATATAGAAGTGGGATTCTGTGAGGACTCATAAAACAGTGAGGACTCGCGACGACACCTCATAAAAATTTCAAAAAATTTCGAAAAAAGTATATATAATTCACCATGATTATTACTACATTTGACCAAAAAAAAAATTTCGAAAAAACAATTATGATCCACTTTTTTTGGTGGATCATAACAATGATCTATATTTTTTTTGTGGATCATTATTATGATCCATATTTTTTTTTGGATCATTTTTGTAAAACTTTTTTTTTTTGGATCTTATAGGCTGCGATTAAAATATTTAAAAAATAAATTTTTTTGAAAAAACTTTGTTTTGGATCATTTTTATTGTTTTTTTTGGAGTCCTCACAGTCCTCACCGGGAAAAGAGTCCTCACCGGATCCGGACCCTATATATATATATATATATATATATATATATATATATATATATATATATATATATATATATATATATATATATATATATATATATAGAAGTGGGTTCCTGTGAGGCCTCTTTTTTTGGTGAGGACTCGCGAGGACACCTCATAAAAATTTCAAACAATTCCGAAAAAAATTTAGATAACCCACCATGATTATTACTACATTTGACAAAAAATAAAATTCAAAAACAAAATTATGATCCACTTTTTTTTAGCGAATCATAACAATGATCTAGATTTTTTTTGTGGATCATTATTATGATCCATTTTTTTTTTTTGGATCATTTTTGGAATTTTTTTTTTGGATCTTATACATAGCGATTTTAATGTTTAAAAAAAGAATTTTTTGAAAAAAGTTTGTTTTTGATCATTTTTAGAGTTTTTTTTGGAGTTCCATTGAGAATTAATATATTGGGTGAGAATGCAAGAATAGATCTCATCAGTTGATTATGGCGGATTTGGGGCTCAATGCCCGACAGAGTCTGTCGCGCGACACGAGGGGGGCACATGTGCCCTGTTTAATCATCGATGATTAATGTGTAATCATCGATGATTACCCCATGATTACAAAAATTCTCACATTCTCACCATTTTTCCAATTCTCAAAGGAACCCTCCCCTATATATATATATATATATATATATATATATATATATATATATATATATATATATATATATATATATATAGAGAGAGAGAGAGAGAGAGAGCGGTTCATGCGAGAACCACTAAAATTGCGAGAACTGCGAGAACCACTTTCTAGCCAATCATTTTGTTTAATTACATTTTTTAATGTAAAGGGTATTGTAGTCTTTTTAACACTAAAATCTTTTTATTAAATCCAGTTTCCTTAATTAAATTAATTCATTTTTAACTTCAATCCAATTTTTTAGGATCCGAATTTTGTAATTTGTAATTTTTTTCGCAATTCGTATGTATTCATTGATGAACGCCTAGAAATAACTAATATTAACCTGTTCAGCATAATAATAATGTGCTCAATTTGCAAAATTTACAGATTTACTAATGAACAAATCTATAATATACATAATGAACAGGGAATTTTATTAACCTTATTTAATGTATTCAATGATGAACGATTGAACAAAGTTACAAACTATGAACTGAAACCTTAGACCGATACAAATATGAAATTACAAAATGATGAACAAGAACAAATCTGAAACAGATGAACAGATCTGAAATACAGATGAACAGATCTGAAACAAATGAACATAATGAACAAATATTTCTATACATAATATAATGAACATAATGAACAAATGTTTCTATACATAATATAATGTTTCTATGAACAAAACAGATCGACTTCGCCGGAACCTTAGCGTCCTCAGGCGCCGACTTCGCCGGGAAACAAGTGTAGAAACAACAAACCCTAGAAAACCCTAGCCAACATATATGTGTTCATTACAGAGATCTGAGAAATGGATGATGAACAACACATGGGGAGAAAACCCTAAATCCGTTACTGTGTTCAATTGTGATCAGATCTAGAGCTTCAATGCTATACAGACCCCATAAATTTATGAGCAACTTCAACCCAATAGTCTGCAATTTGCGTACCTCGTTTTGCCTAAAATCAAAAATCAAAAACTTAATTAATTAATTGCTCACTCTAATAAAGACTTCTATATCAAAGTCGTTTTTGATTTTGTACCTGAAAGTAATTGACATCTATAAGAGATCAGAATCAGTAAGAAAAATAAATAAATTAAAAAAACAAAAAACTTTTGAGGACATATTGAGTATCGAATTTAATATGGTAATCTTGAATAAAAGAAGAAGAAATTAAACAAATACACAAATATCAAATTAAAAAAGAACTAAGGTAATTTGAACTCAAAAAACCTTTTTAGTCAAAGAATAAAGAAAGAGTAATGCGTCCATGGAGAGAGTGGCGGCGGATTTATCAATGTGTTTCTTTTTTTTGCTCCATCCAACATCCGTGGTACATTTGGAATTGAATTTGTATGACTTTAGAATGTAAAACATGCTCCATCCAACACGCACCGGCGAGAGGTATGAGACGAGCAGGGGGCGACGCATTTAGGGTGTTTTGGAGATACACGGGTAAGCACACAAATGAAGAGAGAGAGGAGAAATTACCATATTTAATAGGGTTAACTTTTACCATTGTACCCCTCCATCCCTTATCTTTAAGGTTTAAAATTTTCACTTATTTACGAAACTGCCATCATTCATCTTAACCATTGATCTCTTAATCGGATGGCCATAAACATGTTCTCGCAGTTCTCGCAATTTTAATGGTTCTCGCATTAACCCTTTTCAATATATATATATATATATATATATATATATATATATATATATATATATATATATATATATATATATATATATATATATATAGAAGTGGGATCGTGTGAGGACTCTTTTTCCGGTGAGGACTCGCGAGGACACCTCATAAAAATTTCAAACAATTCCGAAAAAAATATATATAACCCACCATGATTATTACTACATTTGACAAAAAAAATTTCAAAAAAAAAATTATGATCCACTTTTTTTAGCGAATCATAACAATGATCCAGATTTTTTTTGTGGATCATTATTATGATCCATATTTTTTTTTCGATCATTTTTGGAATTTTTTTTTTGGATCTTATACATAGCGATTTTAATGTTAAAAAAGGAATTTTTGAAAAAAAGTTTGTTTTGGATCATTTTTATAGTTTTTTTTGGAGTCCTCACAGTCCTCGCGAGGAAAAGAGTCCTCACCTGATCCGGACCCTATATATATATATATATATATATATATATATATATATATATATATATATATATATATATATATATATATATATATACTAGTTTCATGGCCCACCCATTCGGGCGGGCTAGCTTCGAGAAATAAAATTCATAATAATGAAAAAAATTAGTTACTTATTATAATAAAGTATTATTTGTGTTTCACACATTTACATGATTATTGTACAACCGAGAGTGTAAGTATATAACTAACTATATACACAATGTAAAGAAAACCTACATTTTCTTCTGCTATTTAATGCGCGCAAAATTCCCAACCATCTATAAACCAAAAAAAAAAACTTATTTAAAAAACTTGATATCTTCAATTCTCCACAAGCATTCTTTCTGAAGGGGTGAATCTGTAAATATTATTCTGATCAAGTCTTTCACCTGCTACGTTTTTGGAAATAGATTTTTGGCAATTGTGGTTGTCGAGAATTTTTGGAAAGTTAAATGAATCAACCTTGATCTACCATTTGCAAAAAAAAAAAAAAAAAAAAAAACCCTACGCATCTACCTTCCTCCATCCCAACTATCCGGCTGCACAACATTAGCTTCTAAATATTGCTCACAAATTCTCCTAGACTTCAGTAAATTTCTACTATTTTCACAAAATGTCGAGCTCCCAGGAAACACAAACCCCTAACATCCCCCTCGACCACTTGATGGAGGGCGACACCGGACCCATTGTTGTCATGATATGTCGGACCTGGGATGTTCAAAATATCAACGGAAAGTACCTCAGTACGGACTTTGTAGTTTCCGATCAAAATGTAAGCTTAAACATACCTATTTCATTACGTGTACTTCTTGCTCATTCGTGTGTTTTTGGACATCATTTTTCCAGGGTAATACCATGCGGTGTATTATGAAGAGCAACATTTCCCATTGTTTCTTTAATTGTAACGCCCTAGATTTATCGTAATTGAATTATTCACTTTTTATTTAATAAATTATGTGTTTATCTAATTGAGATTATGTGTGTTATGTGCTTCAACGCATATTTAATTTGAATATTTAATACGCCGCGTTTTATTAAATAACTAGAGGGTTATTTACTTCGAATTAATAATTAATGGTGTATGTGATAAATTGTGTGAAGCTTCGTGATCATGTGAATTGATAAATTGTGGGTGACGTTTTATCTGAGAACTAATCAAATATTGTTGTGACGTTTTATCCTGAGGTTGAGTGTCGGGTTTGAGTTTTGAGAGGCCGGCCGATAGGCCAAGGCCTTCGTCCAATTTCCTTCACCTCATTTTCCTTTCTTAGTCCCGAGTTTGAATTTACCAAGAAGGGTAAAGGCCCACTATTTTGTGATATTCCTAGTTCCCTTATTTGTGTTCATGATAAATCTTAGCCCTTTGTGGCCTTACGCATCAGCCAAGGTGGAGTAGAACAGAGCCCAAGGGAGTAGGTAGTTCGGCTAAGTGACCTGGAGTGAGCCCGAGTTGGTTTTCTTTTGCTTGGCCCGAATTTTTGAAAGGCTTAAATCCTTTATTGAGTAATACTTAAACTAAAAACAGCCCTAAGATCCCTACTTATTTCGGCCTCATGGAAGCAAGTTGCTAGGCCCTTATTCCCTTTATTTTATTCTCGTTTAATACCTGGCCTTAAAACCCAATTGTTATACTATTTAAATTAAAATAATCCCTAATGATCCCTATTCTACTACTAGCAGCCGCAAGAAATCCCAGCCACATCTTTCTTTGTTTTCTACCAGCGAAGAACACCATCCTTTCTCCCCTTCATAGCTTCCAATCGAGCACCTCTGCTTATCGAACAAGCCAGCAAGTTGTGTAGTATTGTCGGTAAAATTCTTCCTTCTCTTTTGAATTTCTTTCTGCTAACCGAACCAAGCCTAACATAATTGTATGTTGCTTTCTTCTGGTAACCTTCGATCGAAGCAGGAGACGTCAAGAAGGTGTTGGTGGGTTTTGTACGAATGCAAACAGAAGACAAGCTAATCGGTAGTTCTCGCCCTTCCTTCTTTTATTTATTTCGATCAGGGTTTTTCTTCATTAAACCAAAGAGTATTAATCTTTGGTGTGTAGTAATCTAGATCGAGCAAAGAGGTTTAGAAGCATGGAATTGATCGATTGGTGACCAAACCTATGCAGTGATCGAGCCAGATTTGTGGTGCAATAGTTGGCCTTGTTTCCTTGCCTCGTTCAGTTCTGAGATCGAATAAAGTCTGGGTTCTAATCTGTGTTTTATGTGTTCGTGATTGACGTTGGATGTGAAGCAGAATTCCCGAACAAAATCCCGAGCCGCCGCAGTCTGCTGCCCAAGCCGAACCATACTCCTTTCGGTAGTCCATTTTTCCTTGTTATCATTCGATTCCTTCCTGTTTTGAGTTGTGACTGATCTGTGATTTGGTGTAGGGCTGGTGTAGATGCATAGAGAGTTCGGGTTTTGTTGTATTGAATGACTGTCCCGTTTTGTTTTCAAAACTAGTGTTGTCAGGTTATTATCTATCGAGTTTGTAGTACCGGGAAATCCTTGCTTTATCGTTATCATCATAAAATCATTTCGTCCAAATTCTCGTATAACGTGGTCTGAGTTCTAACCACTGTTTTGAAGGATGTCGGGTACCGGGTTGGGTGAAACCTGTTGTCGATAGTTAAACGTTTTGATAACCGAAAACCGGAAACCAAAGGTTCTTGGTTTCCTAAGCCGAATATTTTATTGGACAAACGAACATGATTTTTGTAAAGATAAGTTCCGGTGATAAAAAGTGATTTTGGGGCTGTCGGAGTCTCGGGAATAAGCGGGTTGTTGTCGGGACTCAAAACGGGTATAAAACTACATGCTTATATTTGGACAGATTATGTTGGTCAACTTTGAGTCCGTTTTTACAAAACTTAAAATACGTTTCTGGATTTTTGGCCCGTGGTGGTCTCTAGATTTCTGAGTCCTCTTTCCGTTTCCGCCGATGGCTCATTAATCCGATTTGTCGTTTAAAAGATATCCCTGTTTTAGTAAAACCATCGCAGAATAGTTTTCGGTTCAGCTATTCTGTCTTGTAAGCCTGATTTGAACCTTTTCTGTTTGGATTCAGTTTCCGAGGTCTTGTGTAAAATTGTAGTTCTCTGAGTCATTTAGCTACTATAAAAATTTGAATAAATTATAGTGAGCGGTTTGAGAGTTATAACCGTTCCCGCGGAAGTGCTGAGTGCTGTTTAGTTTCTGCTGAAACAACCTTTGAGCAAAATCCTAACCCGAGCTTCCTTGTATTTTGTTGGCCCTTCTAGAACCTGTTAGAGACGCTCTTATGTACCGAGGATATTTAGGAGCATACGTCTATTCGAGGTGGGTAATCTCACTATAAACTTGTACTTACTTTCGATTCATGATTATGTGCTATGTGTTGTGAATTGTCTTGTTGATTGAGCTTGAGTATTGATTGTATGATTTATCTGAGTTATCTGTGATTTGAGTTATCTGGAGTCTGAGTTATCTGAGTTCTGAGTTCTGAGTTCTTGAGTTAAAACATTAAACATGATATACTTGACTTGACACCGAAGAGCACTGGTGTCAGATGTTTGTCTTGGCACCGAAGAGTACTGGTGCCAGACGTTTTGACTCAACACCGAAGAGTACAGGTGTTGAGCCTTGAGGTGGTGTGAGGCGGGTCGAGGTTGATCTCTCGGTCCAAGTCACACTAGCGCGCTATATAAATTAAAATCTGAGAAATAAATTTGAGTAATTGAGAATTGAGTAGAGTTTCTAGGGATCACTTATGCGACTTGAGTTGTTTGTATTTATTTGTTTATTTTGATATTATTCACTCATCGGTGGCTGACCCTAAACACTCCCTCCCATTTTGCAGGTACTAGCAAGGGCAAAAAGAAGGTAAACGGTTGATGGGCTGCATTTTGATTTAATGTTTTGGATTTGGTTTTAAATACTGTTGAGTCAAACAAATTTTTGAACACATTTATTATTCCGCATTAAAGACCATGAGTCGGTTATATTATTTCATGAGTTGGGACCGTTTTTGTTTACTTGTACTTTGGGAAATTGTCTTATTTTCTTATTTAATTTTTTTTAAATTTCCCCTGATTTTTGGGTTTTTACAAGTTGGTATCAGAGCTAGACTTGAGAGAATTGGGTCACAAGGGGTGAATTCCAAACTCAAGTCGAAGCATGAGTTTTTCAAATGTTTTTAAAATGAGTCCAAATCCAAATCGAGAAGCAGTGCATCACGACGACCTTATGCCTCTAGTACCTATTTATGACATTATTTAGTTTATTAAAAACGTCCCGAGTGACATTGATTACTAAGAGAATAAAAGAGAATTAACTCGAGATGAATATGATTGTTCGACTATATATAGATATACATACTATACTTATTGTTGTGAATTACTTGATTATGTGGATGATATAAGGATGGGAGATCGTGGAATTTTTGAAACTGGCTCGAAACCATGACGTGGGTAGGTGCGGATAATAATAAAGGGCCCCTATTATTATACGCACAGGACTTGTGCTTATGTTTCGAAAAGGATTCAAGGAGACCATTCGTCAAACATCTAAATATCATGAAAACACTCAATTAGTATATATAATAATTGATAATAAAATCACTAAAAGAGATTTATGAGAAAACAGTACAATTAATTGAATAAGAGAATCATCAAACACGAATTGATAAAGAGTTATCAAAACATGTCAAGAGAGAGACTATTAAACCAAATTGGCTTAAATTCATTAAATGATTTAATCGAGTTATTTATACATCGAGAACGATTGAACAATCGTTAAAGAAAAATAAATGAGAAAATAAGAAAAATAAATGAGAAAGTAAGAAAAATGTTAAGTGGTAAGGGGTTATCCAAACAAATCAAGTGAAGGTTTATTGAACCAAATTGAGTTAGAATCATTAATGATAAATTGTTAATCTAAGTAATGAGGAAGTAAATTAAATGTTTGAAACTAGAGAATAATGATTGAGTAAAAGTAAGAATGATTAATGTAACGACCCAAATTTTTGTGTTAAATAAATTATGAAAAAATATGACAAATAAGGATAAATCATTTAAAGAACGTAGAAATTGGTTTCGTGTCATTTGGAAATCGTATGAGAAAGTTATGGACGAAACAAGGTCAAAAAGGGCTGATCAGTTACTGCTGATCAGCAGTTGCTGATGCTGATTTTCGTCTGGAACACCTTAAATACGGGTTTTAGGCCATTAAGTGCCAAACTTGAAACCTTAACTCTCTCTCTAAGTTCTTATACATTTTTTTAGTGGAAAAGGTCATCCGAAGCCGATTTTGGGGTCCGAATCATCTGATTTTGCTTCTATTGTCGAAGATTAAGGTAAATCTTCACTCCTTGATGTTTATTACTTTAGATCCATGGAAGTAAAAGCTTGGATCTCGAACCCTAGTTCTTGGGGTTTTCTTAAATGGTGAAATAAAGGTTGTATACACTCGGTAGAGGGTATTTTAGCAAAGAAAACAAGTGTATGATTAAGATTGGTAAGAATCTTAAGATTGGTTAAACCTAGGGTTTTGAAAATCATCAAAATTGGGGGAAAGTGTTATCAAAGGGATTTCTAATAATAAAAGGGTGTATTATTAGTAGTATTTGTTGTTGAACAACTTGTGATTGTTGTATTAGGCTTTTGGTGAATCTTGGAAAGTCGATTGATTGTTGGAGCAAGGAAATTGGTGTAAAGAGCACGGTAGGAGCATTATCGCTAAGGTGAGTACATGAGACTTTTAACCTGGGTACATAGCAAAGAGTTTTTGAAAATACATATGATGTTTTTATGGGTATTTATTAATAAATGTTTTGATAAAGATAGTGACTGAAAATGATAAGAAAATATGTATAATGTGATACTAGAATAAGTCTAGTATGATTGATGATTTTTGGAAGTAAGAATGGCAAACTAAAGTAATTATGGAATCTTTATTCATGAATCATAATAATAGAATTATTGAGTAAAAGAACGTATATTGAATCTTTATTAATAAATATGTATTAGTAAAGCAATTGGGAATTATTTTATAGTAGTGAATATCTATTGGTAAGATTTACTAATAAAAGTAAAGAACAAATATATATATGAAAATGAATATGATGTGACTAGTAATAATTATGTATTATAGTCAACGAAGAGATAAAAGTATTATGATATCGATAAGTAAGAAATGTATCTTATGAAATAAGTAAGTATGAACCTCATAGGGTTCATAGATGTAGAAGTATATGTGAGCTACTTATGACTGGGTCTACGGGACCATACAGGTACGTTCACACTGTGTTGAACTAGTTATATATAGTTATTATTAGATAACTAACTTGTTTGATAATTGATATGATAGCCGAAGGCTTTGATTGGAATAACTGATGAGTTATGGTAAGAATGAGATGATGTGATGACACGGGCGACTCCCGGTCATGAGGTGTGGATTGAGGGGCAATTGGGTGGATTCCCATCTACTCATCCACGTTAGATATGTGATGACACGGGCGACTCCCGGTCATGAGGTGTGAATTGAGGGGCAGTTGGGCGGATTCCCATCGACTCATCCACGTTAGTAGTCTTACTAACTGGACGTATTCCGGCGAGTAAGGCAGGTATCAGTAGATTAGGTGATTCCCTCTTGCCGGTATCTTGAGCGTCTAGCTTGTGCGGGGAGGACCCGACAGTTAGAATTGTTGAAGCTTATTAATGCGGGGGATCCCCGGTTAATAAGTTAATGTGCTTCTGGTACCTATATGTTTAAGTACTGGATATGTTTGCTAGGGAAGCATGATCGATAGGGTCACTATAGAGTGACAATCTATATTGATGTAGTATATGTATATGTTTATATATATATATATATACACATATATATATATATATATATATATATATATATATATATATATATTTATGAAGCAATTATTATTATTATTTGGGTCTAAAACCCATGTATCTCACGAGACTATTTTGTCTCATGTACTACGTTTGTTTTGTGACTATGTACTCAGGTACAGGTTTGAGGCGATAGAAGGTTGCACTAGAAGTGGCCTAGAGATGTTTAGCTCGGGAGCTCATAGGTAGATCTCGTTTCCTGTGGTTTTGATATACTTGGTGACACCGTATTTTTGTATACTCTGATAAAGGTTTCAAAGTTTTTGTTAAACTGTATTTTGGACAACATGATGAATGTTGGAAAATTGTATTTTAAATGTTTTAAAAGATGTTTTAAAAATACGGGTGTTACAATTAAGAATAATTTAATTCGTATAATTGAGAAGTCATTGAAATTACGAGAAAATTTATAAAGCAAGAAAGATTGGACAATTATCTAAAACGATTCAAATAAAGAGATTTTAATTATGCATAATCATTAAAATGAGTAAAAGATTTTTGAATTGAGAAAATTTTATTCGAAGAATTATGGAGTTAATTTTACATTCATGTAACTAATGGAAAACATCGAACATACGAAATAAATGAGGACTAATAATTGAGCAAGAGATGAAAGTTTATAAAGTTAATGAAAGTTATAAATATTGAGACGTCAATAATTGGATGAGATGAGACACCCAAGACGGGTTAATTAATGAGCTAATGGACAAAAGAAATTTTACTAGGTTTATTCAATACGAATTAAACGAGAATTTTATCTAACAAAAAAAATAAATAAAATAAAAAATTTGTTATATGGTAATAGTAATATCAAACACGCAATGAGTAAACCAAAATGAGGATTTATACACAGATGTGAATGTGAATAACGTGGATGCGTAACGCGTAATAACAAATTGTGGTGATAATACATGAAATAAGTTCGACTTATGAAGAGTCATAAAATGAATAATTATTAATGAGAAATAATTATGAATTATTAAAGAATAACAAGTTATGATTGAGGAAATTTAATAAGAGTATGAAAATCCATGAAAAGTCAACATCAGATATGAGCAATGAATTGTTACAAAGTGGTTAAAATTTAATGAGTAGGGGTGTGAGAGGGGCGTAAAGAGTATACGTTGAGATCGACTCACACCTGTGCATAAATATATAATTAGAAATGAAAATCAACAAACCGAACTATCGAGTGTTCGTAACGAGTATGAGATTTTGAGTGCCACTTCCAAACTCGGGGACGAGTCTTCTCCAAGTGGAGTTGAGTGGTGGTAAAAGGGAATAACTACCAATATTAAGAGTGCGCATCGAGAATAGTTATTAAGTTGTGAATTATTAAATTCGTACTATTGGGCTAATGGAGATTAATAAATCGAGAAACTATTCCAATGAGAATATAATGAGATAATAAGAGATTATTAAAATATGAGAATTTATTATGAATTTTTCTAAATCGAGCTAAATAAGAAAAACGTTATTATGAGGAATTATTAAATCTAGTCGAGAACACTAGTGAGCCAAATTATTGTGTTGAGTAATTTGTATGCATGTGACTAGGGAATTTATAAGAATAATTGTGAGTAATTAAATTGGTGCAAATGAGAAGTGGCAAGTATATAATCATATAAATAACGAGAAATTATGAAATTCGAGTAATGAGAATGTTATCAACGAGACGGTCATGAGAAGATCGCCATAATAAATTATGGGAAAAACTTATTATTACTGATGTTGGATCCCAACAACACAAACGTGTTGCGTTATGACCGAGTAACGAAGACAAGATAAGTGAACAACAAGATTTCAATGATTAAGAGTTTATTAAAACAACTTAATACAGTACAAAGTTTGCGGAAATAGATAGTACAAAACTAACTAAAACTCTATACTTGAAATGACACTTTAGACCGCTCAAACTAGAAGAGTATACGCTGAGAGTTATATCAGCTGATACTAACAGCTGATATTAATGCCTTAGTAATAACTATGGAGGAGTTAATACTTAGACAAATAACTAACTCTCAGAGAATGTTCTTGTGCTATGATTTCTAAAGGTGTGTGTAAATGCAAGCATTTACGTCTGTATTTATAGCCCAAGATCCATGTTCCTTAGTCCACAAGTTTGACGACGTGTAAACATATTATTCGTCGATGTGGACTTGTCTATGGATCATTAAATGCTCTTGCACAAGTTATTGTCCCAAGTGTACTTTGTGTCAACTACTTCCGGTACCCTTTCTGACGCACAGTGAAATGTGTACTACACAAGTACAGTAATAGTTGACTTTGTCTTTACATGCTTGAGGGACAAACGATGAAAATGTACTGACATTATCTTCTATTCCAGAATAGAAGATCTTCATCGTTTTCTTCTTCTTTGAGCGGGAAAGGGAAATGTTTAAGGTGTCAATGAACATTTCCTTTAAGTCTTTATCTGCAGCAGGTACTATCAGCTGATTCCACAATCAGCTGAATAGTCTTCTTCTTGTCTTTGTCCTTTGGTCATAGACTTCGAATGAACTCTCGTTAATAGCTGCTGATTTGACTTGAATCCTAAAGCTAAGTACGTACTCAGCTGAAGGTTTATTGTATATACTTGCTTCAGCTGAGATACATATATCAGCTGATATTTATTCTTCTTGGCTATCGATCATCAAATCTTATTTACTTAGTCTTGGGACTAACAATCTCCCCCCTATTTGATGCAATCGAATAGCCGTATAAGTGTAACCCTGTAATGATTCAACTGATGAGATCAGCTGAATACTTATGTGCTTTGACCCTTTGGGTTCTTTTGTATATGTTTATCCTTTTTTTTTTTTTACAATTTTTTTACAAGTATATTACACAGCTTTTGATTTTCTGTTGATAAGGCAATTAAAATTACAAGGAAGATAAAAAAAAACTATAATGCCTTGGATATAGCTGATCCAACAACATTGCGATATAGTGAGTTGAAGGCTGAGGTTATCAATTTCTTCATTTCTCTTCCCTCTTCAGTGGAGGAACTCAGCAGCTTGTGATAGATCATAAGTTGATCCACATAACATAGATCCAACTCATCTGCTCGCTGAACGCACTGCTCCTTCTTCTTCTCCAGATAGCAAAAGCCATAAATTTGTTCTTTTACGATCAGCCCAGGGACGAAGTTAACTCCCGTGGGGATGGCTTTTGTGATATTGGGTCTTGGTCGTTTTGCAAATATGATCGATGACCCAATATCCAGTGGTCTGGAGTCAGCAAGGGGCTCGAGGAGAACGGACTTACGTTTCTCCCCTCTTGCTTAGGAGCTTTCACCAGCAGATCCTCCGACAGCAGCTGTTTGAGATTCACACAATTCAGGAGGTATGCGATATACCAACTCAGGAGCTTGTCTCCTGATTGTCTCGCATAGAATCTTGAAAGAGTCGATTGCGAATTTAATCTCGTTTTCCAGATTCGTTATAATCCGCGATGGTTTTGCAGATCAGGCAGCTGCTTCAGCTTCTTTCCATTCATCGTAGTTGAGAACGAAGCTGATCTTGTTCAGAGGGAACTTTTCATTGACCACAGTTCCTCCAGCTCTTGTTATTACAATTTCATCAGGAGAGCTGGGATCGAATCTGGGGGCCCTTACGCTGGTGATCTTTACCTCTTGCCTACGCTGATAAAGGACTTTGTTGAACAACCTAATGTTCTCAGCTCTTTGGGCTTCAGCTCTTTGATGCAGCTCTTCATGAGTTTTTCTTTGAAGGGCAATGGCTGTATCAAGATCAGTAGTGGTTCCAACTTCATTTAGGATGAAGTTTTTAACCGCAACAGATGTAGGCTCCCCCTCAGCAGGATAAAGGATCTCCTATATAATAGGCCGAGGGTTTTGGATTTGCGGGGCTTGGACTTGTGGGCCCTCAACTGATTTAAAGGAATCAACGATTTTAACAAAACCAGTTGAGGGTACAACTTCTTCTTCTTGTGTTCCAGCAGAGGTGGTAGGTGGAATTCTTGAGTTATCACCTGCCGGAACGTCTTCCGTATTGGCTCCAACAGTAGAGGTGACTATGGGTTGTGAACTATATGTTCACCTTGTTGTTCACCTACTGAGGTGGCCTCTTTCTCCCCCTCAGAGAGTGCCCGAAGAAGAGGGGTACTCTCTTGTGCTGAAGCAGGACGGACAACAGTGGCACCCTCATTGAGCTTTGCAAGAATGAGGTCAAGGGTGCCTTGGAGACCAGCGACTTGGGAAGTCAGCGAGCTGACTTCAGTCTCCATTTTGTCCAACCTGGTGGACACAGCGGAAGCTGACTCCTCAATAGCCTGAGAAAGGTGGCTATGAGTAAGTGTCAGCAGAGACTCTTGCTTTGATTGGGCAAGAGCCAGGCTGTCCCGAACTTCGGAGAGAAGTTGGTCTTGATCGACTCTGTCAGAATCGCGAAGGGAGTTCAACGCTTGACGCACGTAGTCGTTAAGAGAGATGAACCCGTTGGTGTTGATGCGAATCTGATCAGAAAGAAGAGCCAGCTGAGGAGCCTGAGAATGGACCTCACTGTGCAGAGAAGTTATGCTGGAAGAGAGATTCTCAGCAGTTTGGGCAAACTTCTTTGGAACATCCTTGCGAAGGGAGTCCATCTGCTTACTCAGCGTGGCCATCCCAGGTCGAATCTGGGATGTAACAACTCTAGACATCAGAGCAGCAGCGGCTCTGATGGGAATGCGTCCTCCAGCTTTGATGGATTCAGCATGGGACACTTGGATGCTTTGGGGGAAGGGGTCCGGCATGTCTCCAGCTTGAGGGGTAATCTCAGCTGTGGGAGTGAGTGTTCCTGAGTTAGGAGGAATGGCTCATATGGGTTGCTCAGGGACTTTGAAGGGTGAGTTGGGTCCAACTGAAACTTCTGGGGTTATAACAGAAGTGCCGACATCAGTTATCAAAACAGTTTGAAGCTCAGAATGTTCTCCGGCAGATGACGAATAGTAAGACTGAATAAAATCATCAGTCGACTCAAACATTAGATGAAAGGCTGTTTGAATCTCTGGAGCTTCGGTCTCACCAGCCGGCGATACTAGTATGGAGACTAGAGGAAGAGTTCCTCTAGGAGGTGAGTTAGCTGCCTCACAGCTTGGTTGGCGATTACTTTCACGATCATTGGCAGCTGGGGTTAGTGCCTCAGTAACAACTTGGTTTAAAGTTGTCTCTTCATTGGCGGTGGTGGTTTCCTTGATCACCTGCTGGTTTAAGCCGGTGACGTCGTGGGAAACAGAAGGGTCAGCTTCAGGATTGACTTGGTTTCCAGTCAATCTATCATCAGCTGAAGACTCAGGGAGTGATGAAGAAGTTGGGGGTGGTGTGTGTGCAGCTGACTCTCGGGTGGCTTGGGTTGAGCCGAAAACTTCACCAACAGTCTGTTGAGAGACTGAGGTTGCTTGTGGAGTTTGTTCCCGTGTTACAACGACAGATAATGAATCGATCGAGTAGCTACGCAGAGGCGTGGAGCCGGCACTAAATCCTGAAGAACGAAATTGCCGTTTTGAAGTCTGCTGACTTGTTGAGAAATCAGCAGAGAGAGAGAGTGGATGAAAGGAAAGGAAGAGGAAACAACCGAGAGTGTTCGACTAGGAACTCCGAATATTGGTGGAGTTCCTTGATAAACACTGCCAATCTGAAAATGAGAAGAACAAAGATCAGAACCTGATGAAGCCTCTGATCGTAAGTGATCTTCTCTAGGACCCCGGCTGAGTCCAGATTCTGAAGCTGTTTCTAGTTCAGCATCTGCAATTATCTTTTCTGCACCAATAGTAGCAGTCCTTCTTACCTCCAGCAGAGGGGAAACAGAAGTACTGGTGGCAGAAGAAGATGATAAAAAGAATGAAGAAGAAGGAGGGCGATTAGAGGGTCGCTTAACTCGCTTCTTCACCACCAGAGGAGAGTCATCTGCATCAGCAGAATCCTCATTCTCAAGGATTGAGATCCCTGTTGAGGTGGTGGTTTTCCCATCAGCAGCTGGGGATGGACGCCCAGTTGAGGGAAAACGCTTCAGATGAGGAAAGGACTTACCTTCTTGTAGGGCAGATTTCTTCGATGTTGCGCCCTTCTTTCAATCCCTTATGGATCTGACTCGATCATCTATGATCTTCAGCATGTATGAGGTGAGGGGAAATGCCTTCTCATCATCCTTCTTCTGGAAGATGATGTTGGAAATGGAACGAACCATCACCGATTCCCCAGGTGTTGGAATATGCTTCACGTACATGACGTATAGTTATATGACTAGACGTATGTGAGCCTAAAGGGTCACACACTTATACACCAAACACCATTTATTATATATAATATAATTAGGGTAATTATATTATTTATATAAACATTAATTACTTGGCTAGTTATGTTTTAATTAATTGTTAACTTAAAACGTATTAGTAAGTAATCGTAAAGAATAAAAAAGACAAGGGGCTAAGTGACATATCTCATAACTTGTATTATGGGTATATATACTTAAGAAAGATTAACCCTAATCTCAACCTCCCATTCACGGCCGCACATCAAAATCACATATTTGGGAGTGATTTTGCGATGGTCTTTTTCTTGGCTTGAAAACTCACGCCTGAAAACCACAATAATGAAAATTGTGGGTTTTGGAGTTTTTCTCATTTTTGAGTAAATTACTCACGTCCAGAATATAAAGATCATTACGGGTATTTAGTTTTGATTCTTGTTCAAGGGACTAGCATCTCAATTGGTGTTCTTGATATGGTATATTGTGGATACCATTAGAGGAATTCTACATTGAATTCTTGGAGTTGTTCTTCCTCATTCATTGGTGTAATCAAAGGCTTCAAGGGTATGGTTTTTCATCCTAACTCTTTGATTATTTATGCTTAATTACTTCGTCAATATGTAGATCCGTTATTAGTGATTTATGTTATATTTCCGCTGCGTTTTACTTTGATTAAAACGTAAATCACTAACAGTGGTATCACGAGTTATCATATTGATGATTTAATTAGCAAGTTTTTTGTAAAAAGTAGCAATTTTTTTATAAAATTGGGTTAAAAATTAGATTTTTTGGAACCCTAATTGCCACTAGTTACAAAAATCTAAATAAAAAATCAATCTTAATTATTGAATTTTTTATATTATTTGGCTTGAATTTTATTTTAATTGTTAATATTTTATATGGCAAAACATGTATTTTTGCCATATCCCAAGCCGAAGCCTTGTCAATTGTTGCTTGTTTGTGCAAACCGATGAAAACCTAGACCGTTTGTGATTGAATGTGATTGTGTTTGGTTGTTTGGTTGTTTGGTTGTTTTGGGAAAAGCCGTGTTTTTGGCTTAAATTGTTGTAATTTGTTTCATTGTTTTCTTTTATTTTTGGTGCCTTTTTTTGGGGCAAATTTCATTGTAAAAGTAATTAGAATAGTTGTATTTTGTTTCTTTGTACTTTGTAATTTGTTGACCAAAGGAGAAGAAAAGATGAGGACAACACAACAATTTTCGGCACCTCCTGCGCAGCTGCACGAAAACAGACTTTCCCGGAGATTGGCTATTCCGTTGGACCTGAAACCACTGCCAACAGTTCCGCAACTCAGAGACCTACAACTTTACAGAAGGCGGGGAAGACCACCGAAGATTTCTTCAGTGACTTTTCGGGCCTTGAAGTCAGAATGAATTTTCTGGCAGATTGCATTTTTTCACAAAATGTTGGTTTCTACTTGCCCATGAATGTCTTGGGGCAAGTGGGAGCCCAGTGGGTTTATGTAGGCCCGTTTGGGTTCATGTTGGCCCGTCCCCTAGTTTGACCCTTCGGTCCATCGTGATGACTCACGTGACCGAACCTAGGATTACATCGGTCGAGGTTTGCGCAAAATTTGTTGCATGTTTTATTTATGTTTGTGGTTGTTTTCTTTTCTATTAGATACAAGTAATAAAACAATTAAAATATGATTTTAGACACAAACATTAAAACATCAAACTTTTTATCATCTATGATTACTTGTTAATCATTAATGATTCATCTTTAATCTAAAATTGTTTTGAGATTAAACTAACTTTAAATATGATTTGAAACTTAACCCTTAATAATCGCTAAATGTTTTTACCGTTTATTAAACGACTTATGAAGTGGTATGAATGAAGTACATGATTCATTCATATCTTAATAAAATTTTATTCATTAAAATTTATCATACCTAAAATTTAAGTCACGCCGTCCAATCGGTTGAAATCACTTGCTTCTATTTTTGAATTCACGTGAGACGTGGTTTGAATTTAGATCCGAGGTCATTATTCTCTAAGCGTGAGACCTAGATCTATTTTGACATGAGTTCACATTGGATGACTTAATCGAGTTAACGGTGAGACCTTGACTCGAGGCGAAGATGCGACAAACATGCCACTTGACCCTAGATGCTTGTTCACTAGGTTCCATGAAGTCCCATACCTCTAAGAGTTGCACTTGTCATGCAATTGTTGATCGTCACCTACCTATTGGATCTATCATCTCTAGCAGATCAACTGATGCGGTGATAGAAGCTCAATGGGATCTTAGCTTTTAATTAAAATTAATTGGGTAGTTAATTGATTAAAAGAAATTATTATTGAAAATGCTATTTTTTTGAACTTTGTGTGTTATACAGAAAACAACAACAAATCAAAACCTAAGTATCTCCACTCTAAAATCAGTTCTTGAAAACTGAAACTGACTAATATCAACTTTATTGACTGATAACGAACTCTAAGGATTGTCCTTAGAGATGAGAACAAGTTGATACACCTATAAGAGGCCTTACCTGAGGCACCTCCTGAGAATGCTTCTGCTGCTGTTCGTCAAGCCTTAACCGAAACGTTTAACGAACACCAAGAAGTCGCTACTCCCATGCTTGTGAGCATGAACCCCGAGATCCGAAAGAACTTCGAGGAACTCACAACATATGACATGATAAGCGAGTTGAAAATGATATTTCAACAAGAAGCAGAACATGAACTGTTCAAAACAGTTAAAGCATTCCACGCTTACAAGCAGGCTAGGCCAATCAAATAGCACTTATATCTTGAATATGAAATGCTATATTGATCAAATGGAATGTCTTGGTTACCCATTGCCACAAGTTCTTGGAATGAGCTTGATTCGTACATCACTATCCAAGGACTATGACCAGTTTGAAAAGAGTTTTAAAAATACATAGCATGGGGAAGACAATTGGTGTATTACATGCTATGGTAAAACTGGTTGAGCAAAGGTTACCCAATTCTTTTCTAGCAATCAGGGAAGGTAAACCGCAAGCACAAGGCAAGAGTCTAGGTAAGGGTAAAGTAGTTTACTTTTACAAACCTACGATTCCCCCACATGCTAAAACGGAGCACCCTACAAAGGATATTTCTTGCCATCATTGAGATGAAACCGGCCATTGAAGGAGGAACTGTCCTGCCTACTTGGCAGAGTTGATGAAGGACAAATGTGTTCTAGCTAGCACATTAGGTATCTTCATTATAGAACTCTATACTTTTACTAATAAATCTTGAGTGTATGACACTAGTTGTGGAACTCACATTTACACAAATGTGCAAGATTAATAGTGAAGTAGAAAGCTAAAAGAATGGAAGCTATGATCTAATCCTTCCTAATGCGTTAATTATTGTTTTGAACAATTGTAAATTATGCATTGTTTAGCTTTGTCGTTTGTTGAATAATGATTTATTCAAACTATTATGGATTCTGATATTAAGTTTTATGAAAAATAACATATTTTATAACTATTCCTTGTAATAGTATGCTTGAAATTGATATGCATGATCCAGATTCAAACGATAGTTCTATATAGAAATGTAGCACTCAAGAATCCAAAACGGTTTGGATTCCATTTACCTAGAGCATTGTCATCTTTTCCACATAAACAAGAAACGCATTTTGACACTACAACACGAAGGGCTTCTTAACAAATGATTATGAATCATTTAAATGCCTCTCTTGTATATTATGGAAAGATAACAAGAAAGCTTTTCTCCCATGTTGGCGAAAGAGCTAAAAATCTACTTGGACTCGTACATACTGATGTATGTGGCCCTTTTAGAACTAAGACTAGGGAATGTGCCACCTACTTTCACTGATGATATCATTCGATGTGGTTATGTTTACTTGATTAAACATCAACATGAAAGCTTTGATGATATAAATCACTATGGTTATGTTTACTTGATTAAACATAAACATGAAATCTTTGAAACGGTCAAAGCTTCCTAAAGTAAAGTAGAAAATCAACTCGGAAAGATAACAAAGACTTTTCGTTCTGATCAAGGAGGAAAGTACATGAGCCAAGAGTTTCAGGATCATCCAACCCAACGTGAGATTGTCTCCCAATTCTCTCCTCCATACACTCCACAAGATCATGGTGTGTCTGAAAGGAGACATCGGACCCTGCTTGACATGGTTCGATCTATGATGAGTCCTACTACTCTTACACTATCCTTTTGAGGGGCATGCACTGAAGTCTGCTGCTCGAATACTTAATATGGTTCCGACCAAAAGGTTGAAAAGACACCATATGAAATATGGCATGGGAAAGTCCCTAATTTGTCTCACTTGAAGATATGGGGTTGTGAGGATCTCGTGGAACGAGACATACCGAACAAACTTGAGCCCATATCTATCAACTGTATCTTCGTTACTATTTTACTACCCACCTGAGAACAAATTGTTGTTGCTCGGTATGCTGAGTTTCTTGAGAACAGTCTCATTTCACAAAGCAAGTGGGAGCACTATAGACTTTGACAAGATTCAAAGTGAAGATGCACAACC
The DNA here is from genome assembly GCA_963853835.1 of Calendula officinalis. Taxonomy (NCBI): domain Eukaryota; kingdom Viridiplantae; phylum Streptophyta; class Magnoliopsida; order Asterales; family Asteraceae; genus Calendula; species Calendula officinalis. Next base: position 27,324,922 of record OY970823.1, on the reverse strand, counting down.
TTCTGGTAACACTAGCAAATATCATTCTGAGGCTGGACATATAGATGTTGGACCACAGAATGATGTTGTTCCCATTCGTTGGTCCGCAAGGACACCTCATGCACCTGAACGATATAGATTTATGTCGTTGTTGAGGAGCAAAGTTTCGAGGATCATAATGAACCCCCTAACTGTCAAGTTGCATTATCGAATTTTGAATTCGAAAAATGACTTGAAGCTATGAATGCGAAAATAAAATCCATAAGAGACAATCAAGTTTTGAACTCAGTTGGTATTTCTCAAAACAGTAAGACTGTTGACATGGATGAAAATATACACACCTATAAAGCTCTTGTAGTAGCAAAAGGTTACACTCAATCCTACGAGATTGACCATGATGAAACCTTCTCGCTTGTTACTAAAGACGTTATGATTCTTATAGCCAAAGTAGTGTACTATGACTGTGAGATTTGGTTAATGATGAAATAAAACGTTTGTTTCACCTAAAACCCAAACTGAGCATGTGTATATATGAAAGCTAGTGGGAGCATTGTCATTTCTCAAATCATACATGTTGATGACATGTCACTCATGTGAAACAATATACCAATGCTACAAGATGAAAATCCTGGCTTGGAAAATGTTTTGACATGAAGGATTGTAGAAATACGACACACATACTTGAAGTTAAGAATCTATTGGGATAGATCAAAGCGGTTAATTGGTTTAAGTCAAAGTGCTTACATTGACAAAATTCTAAAACGGTTTAGAATGGATGCTCCCAAATGAGGATGTCCTCGTATGCCACACAATGTAAACTTGAGTGAGACTCAAGGACCTTCCACACCTAATGTGGTGAAGCGAATGAATGTAATCCCCTATGAATTGGCTATACCATTCATCATGTACGCTGTAAGGAGTACTAGGCCAAATGTAACGTCCTTAGGGGACCTTACTAGAAAATACCAACAGAATCAACGAGAGAGTCACTTGATTTCTGTTAAGAACACTGAAGTATTTTTAAAATACTGGACATATGTTCCTTGGTTATGGTGGAGATACCAAACTGAAACTAAGTATACTTGCTATACTTATGCTGGTTTTGAAATAGGCCGTGTTGACGCTAGATCCTATTTATAAAGGTTCACTACATTCGAATGATTTATCGAGATATGTGAAATTCGTACTCTTAAAGTTCAGACAGATAACTAACTAGCTGACACTTTATCGAACTCAATGTCTTCTACCAAACATATTGAATATGAATGGAACATTGAACTTCGACAAGCTAGTAGTTTCATGTAAATCTGTTTTAGTATTTGAATAATCGAACATTGAGCAGTTTTTATTGGAATAAATTGATATATTTGATATGATCATTTTTATATGAATATCTACTGTGTTCTATATTTGCATGTTTATATCCTTGAATATTTACTGTGTTTTATATTCTAAATTGTCCATTGTCATATTAATAATATGGGAATATTATTAAGACAAATCTGAGGATATTGATGACATGATCTTAGTATGAGTAAGGATTATGAAATCAAACTCACATGTTGTTTATTGTGATGCACAATTGGACTGACCCAACCTATGAGAAATCACTTCCTGGATTTATGTCACAAGTGAATCTCACAAAGGCTTTGTCGCTTATCCTCTGACTTGAGATGCAAGCTGGTTTGTGTGTGTGAAGTGTCACGCTTTGATGTGGTTAAACGCTGACCTGAATAAGGTTGCTATAACAACCATCTTCAGGTTTGACATTAAGCATATATCAAACACGTGTAGTCAATAAAGAATTTGTTCCTCCACATGTTTGGATTAGATACTACTGGCCCCTCGATGATTTGAATAGATGCTTGTACGGCCGTACCCAAAGGTAATCAAGATGAATCTTGATTGGTTTGGTAATCTACTTCAATGTAAAGATCGAGAAACATAATCGTTGAAATTTTAGATTGACATCAATCCTTGTATAAAATTAAACATGGTATAAGTAACAAAAGGATAACTGATTGAAAAACTTTGAACCTGGACTTTTCTGAAACTCACTCATATACTTCTATGGACATTGGCGGGTTGCTAGACTCTAACCTTTGCTTGTATAACTACTTGGTGTTATGACGTGCGCAAGTGGGAGCTGTTGGAATATGCTTCACGTACATGACATATAGTAATATGGCTAGACGTATAAAGGGTCACACACTTATACACCAAACACCATTTATTATATATAATATAATTAGGGTAATTATATTATTTATATAAACATTAATTACTTGGCTAGTTATGTTTTAATTAATTGTTAAGTTAAAACGTATTAGTAAGTAATCGTAAAAAATCAAAAAGACAAGGGGCTAAGTGACATATCTCATAACTTGTATTATGGGTATACATACTTAAGAAAGATTAACCCTAATCTCAACCTCCCATTCACGGCCGCACATCAAAATCACATATTTGGGAGTGATTTTGCGATGGTCTTTTTCTTGGCTTGAAAACTCACAGCTGAAAACCACAATAATGAAAATTGTGGGTTTTGGAGTTTTTCTCATTTTTGAGTAAATAACTCACGTCCAGAATATAAAGATCATTAAAGGGTATTTAGTTTTGATTCTTGTTCAAGGGACTAGCATCCCAATTGGTGTTCTTGATAAGGTATAGTGTGGATACCATTAGAGGAATTCTACATTGAATTCTTGGAGTTGTTCTTCCTCATTCATTGGTGTAATCAAAGGCTTCAAGGGTATGGTTTTTCATCCTAACTCTTTGATTATTTATGCTTAATTACTTCGTCAATATGTAGATCCGTTATTAGTGATTTATGTTATATTTCCGCTGCGCTTTACTTTGATTAAACCGTAAATCACTAACACCAGGGATGTCCTCATAATCTATCTTCAGCTTTTCAAGCATCACATGTGCGACGCACAATGTGAAAAAGCGAAGATAGGGAATATGATTTCCCTTGCTTTTCAGCTTGGACTTGACCTCCTCGTACACCAGTCTCCCATAGTCGATCCGCTGACCGGTGACTAGGGCTTCAGCAAAGACTTGCATGCTGGAGTTGCACTGGTTGAGAGACCCGGAATTGCCGCCTATACCCTGAATGATGTGGGTAAAGAAACAGGCCCAGGGTCTCGTCAGCTGAGACTTCTTGAAGATCGACACCTTGTTTTCTTCATTTTCTAATATGTATCAAGTGATACGGATTAGACTCGCTTTAGCTTCATCAGCAGATTTAGTCTGCTGATATTCTTCTCCAGGTTGCAGATAATCGAATCCGCAAGCAACTCGGAAATCATCAAGAGAAATGGTGATTTGATGATTCCCTACTTGCGCAGTGACGTCGTCTCCAGAGGCGGAGGCGGTCATCCAAAAATCACGCAAGATGTCGATGATACTCTTGGTGACTCTGGTAAAAGCACCACGTATAGGGCAGTGACGCACAAACGTTTCAACCGGTCGATAGATATCGACAAGATCATCCGGTGGGGAAGTGTTGGCTACTAGATTTGAGTTCTGAGAGAACTCAATGGCAGCCCTAGTAAGAGAAACCTTCTGAGCTTTCTTCGTCATTTGGGAGAGAGAAGGAAGAAAGATAAAGGTTAGAAGTAGAGGGTTTTGAAAAAGAGAATTGTGGGAGAGATGGGAATGAAGTGGAGAGGAGAGGTGGTTATTTATAGGGAATTTATGGGTCGGTTTGGGTAAAGTTTTGAATTCAAACCGAGTCATAATTGGATAGTTAAAAACCAACTATAGACACGTTGGTTATCGTGCAAGGGTGGTTGGATGTGACAGTGTGAGAAAGTGGAGCCGTTTCTGTGTCAGGGTAGTGGAGCCGTTTCTGTGTCAGGGTGTCTTGTCCCTCGTAAATGCCAAATATTTCCACTCGAGTGGAAATATTTGCCACAGAGAACGTGTGGATAGGGTTGAGAGATGCCTTTTTATAGGAGAACCAAACGTTTTAACTTATAAAACGTGATAAGTTATCATTTAAGAGATTTTATTCTGCTGACTGATAAATTTAAACGGTTTTAGTCAGCTGAATGTACTAAGTAACAAGGTGAATCTTATCAGCTGCTAATAGTACTTCAGCAGTTGATTCAAGCATTCAACATACCTAGCTCGCTGATCAAAAGATAGGAACTTTGCAGAAGTTCATATCGAAATCAACAAGCTGATTCTTCATCCAAAGGACTTGAGCACAATAGCTTCCAGCAGCAACGTATTCTGCTTCAGCTGTGGAGGTAGAGACAGTACTTTGTTTCTTGCTTGTCCAGCTGACTAGCTTTCCACCAAGCAGCTGACATCCACCAGTGGTGCTCTTTCTATCCATTTTGCAACCTGCGAAGTCTGAATCTGAATAGCCAATTAGATCAAACCCGTTGTCTTTGGCATACCAAAGACCTAGGCTTGGAGTACCCTTAAGGTACCTCAAAATTCTTTTTGCAGCTATTAAGTGAGATTCTCTAGTCACAGCTTGATACCTAGCACACATGCAAGTAGCAAACATAATATCTGGTCTGCTGGCGGTGAGATAGAGTAATGATCCAATGATTCCTCCATAGAATGTGACATCAACTGACTTACCAGTTATGTCAGCATCTAGATTGTTTGGAGGAGCCATTGGTGTTTTCATGGATGATGATGAATTCATATCAAATTTCGTTAAAAGATCTTTGATATACTTTTCTTGATTTATAAAAATTCCATTTTTAGATTGCTTAACTTGTAAGCCAAGAAAATAAGTTAATTTACCCATCATACTCATCTCATACTTTGTAGACATAAGTTTAGAAAAACGTCTACAAAGTTTTTCATCAGTAGCACCAAAAATTATGTCGTCCACATAAATTTGAACAAGAATGATACCACCTTTGATTTTGCGAATGAATAAGGTTTTATCAATCGTTCCCCTGGTGAAATCATTTGCTATGAGGAACGTGGAGAGTGTATCATACCATGCACGAGGAGCTTGTTTTACCTCCTCTTGAAGCTTTCCGTTCAGGAATGCACTCTTCACGTCCATTTGAAAAACTGTGAAGTTTTTGTAAGCAGCGTAGGCTAGAAATATTTTGATTGCCTCAAGCCTAGCCACTGGAGCAAATGTTTCATCAAAATCGATTCCTTCCTCCTGTCTGTATCCTTGTACAACCAGTCTAGCTTTGTTGCGAATAACCACACCTTCTTCATCCATTTTATTCCTAAATACCCATTTAGTACCAATTATAGTCTTTCCAGCTGGTGGGGGCACCAGCTGCCATACTTTGTTGACCTCGAATTGGTTAAGTTCTTCCTGCATCGCTTGAATCCAGCTAGAGTCTTCTAAAGCAGCTTTAATATTCTTTGGTTCTTCAGTTGCTAGAAAACAAGACCATAAGCACAGATTACATGATGCTTTACTTCTTGTAACAACTCCTTGTTGTGGATCTCTAATGATTAACTCAATTGGATGTTCTAAGGTCCACTTAGATTGAGGAGCGGCTGTAGAAGAGGAAGATTCAGCAGAATTAGATCCTTGTTGAGTGGCTGACTTCTCAGCAGGATGAATTACTTCAATTTGAACAGATCTTCTTGAAGTATGAAGAGGTGGCTTAGAAGTAGCCTTGGATGATGCTCTAGCTGTTGGAGTCTCTTGTTGAACACCTGCGATATCTACAAGATATGTAGGAGCATCATGGAACGTCTCATCTGATTCATTTATGGGAACCTCAAAGAGATTTAAAGCATCGGAAAATGCTTCAGCTGTATCATCAGGAGATGGTTCAACTGATCTCTGAAATGCATCAGACGAGTCTGCAGAGGTGGGGTTCATAGCCTTTGAGTGTTCTTCAAAAGTAACATTTATGGACTCTTCCAGTGTTTGTCTTCTTTTGTTGAAAACTCTATATGCTTTGGATAGAGTGGAGTATCCCAAGAAAATGGCTTCATCAGCTTTAGAGTCAAATTTACTCAGCTGATCTCGCGTGTTTAACACAAAACACACACAGCCAAACACATGAAAGAAACCTATGAATGGTTTCCTTTGACGAAAAATCTCATAAGAAGTCTTCTTGTGTCTCTTCACATAGAGAGACCTATTTTGAGTAAAACACGATGTGTTAACAGCTTCTGCCCAAAATTGCTTAGGCATGTTTGACTCAGCAAACATTGTTCTTGCAGCTTCTATTAGGGTTCTGTTCCTTCTTTCAGCAACACCATTTTGTTGAGGTGTTCTTGCAGCTGAGAAGTTTTGGGAGATCCCAACATCTGAACAGAAATCTTCTAAAGTCTTGTTCCTGAATTCAGTACCATTGTCTGATCTCAGCATCTTGACTCTAGACCCATTTAGAAGTTCCATCCTTTTGATGAACTTGATAATCTCTTCAGCTGCATCACTTTTGTGATGAAGAAATATTACCCACGTATATCGTGAATATTCATCAACGATAACAAGTGTATATTTCTTTCCACCTAGAATTTCAGTACTCATAGGGCCAAAAAGGTCCATATGGAGCATGTGAAGGTAGCTGTCAATGGAGAAACATTGGTTTGATTTGAAGGAGCTTTTATGTTGCTTGCCTTGTTCACAGGCTGAACAAAGATTATCCTTTTCATGTTTGATTTGTGGCAGACCATTCACCAGCTGACCTCGAGCCAGCTTCGATATGTTTTTGAAGTTCAGGTGAGATAGCCTCTTATGCCACAACCAATTCAGCTCTTCAGTAGAATGAGAGAATAGACAGACTTCTTGATTTTGAGGATTTATGCCAAGTGTGTAGACATTCTTGGTTCTTGTAGCAACTAATACTACCTTTCCATTCTTATCCGTCACCGTTCCTCTGTATTCATTAAAGTTCACTGAGAACTTTGCATCACAAAGTTGGCTAATGCTGATTAGATTATGTTTCAGCCCATATACATAACCAACTCTTGTGATTTTTACGGATCCATTAGAAATGGTTCCATAACCTTCAGTTGAGCCTCTACCATTATCACCAAAAACTACTGAGGGACCATCACAAACTTCAAACTCTTCCAGCAGGGATTTGTAACCAGTCATGTGTCTCGAGCAACCACTGTCTAAGTACCAGACATGTTTGCTTTCATCACCCTGCACATAAAATAAAAGAGTTAGTTCTTTTTGGGAACCCACACTTCGGTGGGTCCTTGTGACTTCCCGTTGGGACTCACAGAAGTTGGCTTTTCAGTAGGCTCGCATACTGAAGTCGGGGAAGGTCTCAGGCATGTGCTGTCACACTCACTTGCCATGTGCCCACGATCTCCACACTTGTAGCGTTTTATGTTTCTTTGCAGTGGAGTAGAGGGGGAGGCAATAGGATTGGGAACTGGACCCACAATACCCTTCATTTTCTGATTATCAGAGATAGTCAGAGTTTGAACGAGTGATGTCAGCTTGCTGACCTTTCCTTTCAGCCGTCTCACAGACACAGCTGAAGAAGGACTTGGAGTATTCTTAGGAATACCCTTACCTTTGTTCTTTGCAGCTTGAGTACGAACTCCAACTGGCTCACCCTTGGAGGGTGTAAGAACAGTTTTCTTTCCTGCTGTCCTTCTAGTCTTCTGCTGAGGTTTAGCAGATGAGACAGCAGGTGCTGAACCCAGGATAGATTTCCTTGGTTCAATAATTACTACAGTAGGTGTCCTGACTATCATGGCAGAGGAGTCAGTCGATGACTCTTCACCAGTAACTTCAGAAGGGTTTTCTGAGGACATCTCGGTAGCATAGGTTTTGGTAGACCTTACAAAGGAACCAAAAACCAACTCTTCAGCTGGCAAAGAAGCATCAGCCGACGAGTAGTACAGATCATCTGTACTGTTGTCAGGTACAGCTGCTGCAGCAAGGAAATCTCCTCCTAGTACAGCTTGTACTTGACTAGGGATTTGTGAGTTAACACATTCACTCAGACGTTTGGATGAACGAGACGATGATTCACAAATCTTTTTAATTGCTTCAAGTTCTTTAACGTTTTCACTTAGATCATGTTGAAGAACTGAGTTAATAAATTTTGTTTCAGAAAGTTCTTCTTTTAAAGTTTTGTGGTCAATTAAACGTTCTTTTAAAAATGCATTTTCACGTAGAATAGAACTATGTTTATCCAAACATTCACCTTTCAGCTGATCAATGAAGTGCAAGTCACAAATAATGGAATCAACAATATCATTAGCTTTAGTAGCCTCAGCGGAGATTAGAGAGGTTACCTTTTTATGAACAATGTTGACCCATTTATAGGAGCTAGCATCATCAGCTGTAATGCTTTCATCATCATCAGCACGAGCCATCAAACACATTGTGGCCATTTGTTCATCGTCATCAGATGAGCTGTCACCAGAGTCAGCCCAATCATGAGTTTCAGCTACAAGAACCTTGTCAGCAGTTTTGCCTTCAAGAGCCTTCTTATCTTCTAGAATCTTTTTAGTGAAGGCTTGTAGCTTTTTGTATTTATCTTCAATGGACTCACCAGTTGAAGATGATGAACTAGCTTTCTTCTGCTTGCAGTCGTTAGCATAGTGTCCCTTCTTGTTGCAGTTGTAGCAAGTTATCTCAGAGATGTCAGGTGTACTTCCAGAATGTCTAGAAGAAATAGCTGGTGAGATAGATCTGCTACTCGAGCCTCTAGCTGAGGAGCCAGACTTGTTTTTGAAGAATTTTCTATTTTTAACAAGTAAGGCCAGCTCAGATATAAGGTCATCGTTGTCTTCGTCTTCATCGACTTCTTCAATGCTGACTTCAGGCATGTTGAACAAACCAACAGCTGAAGTGTTGTCAGCTTCATCATCTGATGGTGGATATTCGATTCTACTAGACTTGTGTAAGGATACAAGAGCAGTCGAAGATCCAGTGGAACTCACTTTAGAGTCCTTTGAAGGTTGAAATTTGTTGAGTACAGTTCTCTCATGGCTTAAAAACATACCATAGAGAGATGAAAGAGTATAATCTTTCAGAGTAGGAGATATACTCATGCAAGTTATGATGGTAGCCCATATAGAAGGTAAGGCTGCCATAAACTTACACATTTTAGACATATCGTCCTTATCAACCCCATGAAACTTTCAGTCGTTATAACAATACCAGTTGTTGGATCCCAACAACACTAACGAGTTGCGTTATGACCGAATAACAATTGAAAGTTTGAGCTACAGTCTCACTTGGCTTGGCTTTAAACAGTTCATAATCATGTAAGAGCATGTTTTTGTTATGTTCACGCACAAAAGATGTGCCTTCATAAACTTCAGCCAACCGTTCCCACATCTCTTTAACTGAGTCACAAAACCTAATATTGTGATATAGTTCATCACCAACTACTTGAAAAAGCATATCTCGACCCTTGTTCTCAAGATGAACAAGACGTTTTTCAGCGTCTGTCCACTGCGCCTCAGACTTCACCACATAGTGTTCTGGTGTTTCAGAAGTACCAGGAATGAGGGTTTTGGGAACATATTTTCCTATCGTGATGTTATCTTGGAGTCTTGGGTGATAGGTAACCATGTGGGACAACATACGGGTTTTCCACATGGGGTAGTTGGTTTGAGTGAGTTTGGGAGGTTTTTCCAGATGATGGAAGATCTGATGATGTAGGTTCAGCCATAACAGATGCTCAAAATTGATGGAAGACAATTTTGACACCCGCTCAGATACCAGTTGTTGGATCCCAACAACACAAATGTGTTGCGTTATGACCGAGTAACGAAGACTAGATAAGTGAACAACAAGATTTCAATAATTAAGAGTTTATTAAAACAACTTAATACAGTACAAAGTTTGCGGAAATAAATAGTACAAAACTAACTAAAACTCTATACTTGAAATGACACTTTAGACCGCCTAAACTCGAAGAGTATACGCTGAGATTTATATCAGGTGATACTAACAGCTGATATTAATGCCTTAGTAATAACTATGGAGGAATTAATACTTAGACAAATAACTAACTCTCAGAGAATGTTCTTGTGCTATAATTCCTAAAGGTGTGTGTAAATGCAAGCATTTACGTCTGTATTTATAGCCCAAGATCCATGTTCCTTAGTCCACAAGTTTGACGACGTGTAAACATATTATTCGTCGATGTGGACTTGTCTATGGATCATTAAATGCTCTTGCACAAGTTATTGTTCAAGTGTACTTTGTGTCAACTACTTCCGATACCCTTTCTGACGCACAGTGAAAGGTGTACTACACAAGTACAGAAATAGTTGACTTTCTCTTTACATGCTTGAGGGACAAACGATGAAAATGTACTGACATTATCTTCTATTCCAGAATAGAAGATCTTCATCGTTTTCTTCTTCTTTGAGCGGGAAAGGGAAATGTTCAAGGTGTCAACGAACATTTCCTTTAAGTCTTTATCTGCAGCAGGTACTATCAGCTGATTCCACAATCAGCTGAATAGTCTTCTTCTTGTCTTTGTCATTTGGTCATAGACTTCGAATGAACTCTCGTTAATAGCTGCTGATTTGACTTGAATCCTAAAGCTAAGTACGTACTCAGCTGAAGGTTTATTGTATATACTTACTTCAGCTGAGATACATACATCAGCTGATATTTATTCTTCTTGGCTATCGATCATCAAATCTTATTTACTTAGTCTTGGGACTAACAACTGAGAAATTACCGAACAGTAAGAAACTAATAAATCGAGTTGAATGAATAAATTAGTAAAATGAACCAAATGATAAAGTTTTATTTATGAACGAGTATTAAATTAAAACTAAGGAAGAGTATCGAGTTAAATTATTAAATTGAGGCGTTTGAGACTTAAAAATAAATGAGATTAATGGGTGGAAGTTTTGGTCAAATTGATCAAGAGACAATTAAACGAGAACAAAGGAAGCAGTGTTAAAAAGAGGTAACAAGAAATTTTTAAATATGAGTTAACATGAGAACTATTAACGCGGCTTAAAAGATAAATTATCCGTTCGAGTAGTCTGGTAATTAAATTTGATCAATAGAGAGATCGCGAAGAGAGAGAAAATGGGCATGTTGTGCGACTTGTGATAAATTGATAAGTGAGATTTGAGTTAAATTGATAATATAGCTTGCATTGAGTTAAAAGCAAGTTGTGGAAATTTGAGATAAATTCATTCTGAGTATATGCAATTTGAGAAAAAGGCATGAGTTACCTACTATATGAGATTTTTGTGTGATAAAAACATTTCTTGAGAATATTGTTCTTGTTGTGTAGTGATTGATAGTGGTGCGAACCGCTAAATTGTTTATGTTGTTTTAAAACAAACTGATGTTCCATAGAGCAGAGGACCTTGAGATATCATTCTGAGCAGAGATTGATAATAATAATAATAAAATTTCTTGTGTAAATTATATAACGTGACCATGTAATTGAGCTGTGCGGGAAGATTTTCCCATAAAAACTTGTTGTTCTCGCCACGAGAAGGCCGAGTGTGATTGTGAGCACGGAATGGATGACCGAGTACCACGTCGTGATCATCCGTCACCACAAACCAATCCGTAAAAAAATCTCCAAGTGGAGTTGAATCGGAGATTCAACACAACGTTAACCGCTGGGTGCAGCAACTGTGTCCGACTACGAGAGCAAGAAGACATCTTCATCAGAGTATCGAGAGCTATTGTGCGTCATTTTTAACATCATTTTTATCGTTAAATCGAGACCCTTAGAGAACATTCGTTTATATTTCCTTTATCCTTAACTTTTGCGCCGCCAGATATGGACGAGTTGTATGCGCATTTGCAAGAGCCGGAGTTTATTCTGATCGAGTAGGTCACCGTGAAAGAATTTTCTTTTCTTTTCGTAACCTTGTCATTTTTTTTTCTATTCCAGGACGTGTGTCGTTGACGAGTCTGCGTCTGAGACGCGAGATCGCTACCCTGAGTTTCTTCCGAGCCATGACTTCGGGGACGAAATCTATTTTAAGTGGAGTTGAGTTGTAACGCCCTAGAATTTATCGTAACTGAATTATTCACTTTTTATTAAATAAATTATGTGTTTATCTAATTGAGATTATGTGTGTTATGTGCTTTAACACGTATTTAATTTGAATATTTAATACGTGGCGTTTTATTAAATAACTAGAGGGTTATTTACTTCGAATTAATAATTAATGGTGTATGTGATAAATTGTGTGAAGCTTCGTGATCATGTGAATTGATAAATTGTGGGTGACGTTTTATCTGAGAGCTAATCAAATATTGTTGTGACGTTTTATCCTGAGGTTGAGTGTCGGGTTTGAGTTTTGAGAGGTCGGCCGATAGGCCAAGGCCTTCGTCCAATTTCCTTCACCTCGTTTTCCTTTCTTAGTCCCGAGTTTGACTTTACCAAGAAGGGTAAAGGCCCACTATTTTGTGATATTCCTAGTTCCCTTATTTTTGTTCGTGATAAATCTTAGCCCTTTGTGGCCTTACGCATCAGCCAAGGTGGAGTAGAACAGAGCCCAAGGGAGTGGGTAGTTCGGCTAAGTGACCTGGAGTGAGCCCGAGTTGGTTTTCTTTTGCTTGGCCCGAATTCTTGAAAGGCTTAAATCCTTTATTGAGTAATACTTAAACTAAAAACAGCCCTAAGATCCCTACTTATTTCGGCCTCATGGAAGCAAGTTGCTAGGCCCTTATTCCCTTTATTTTATTCTCGTTTAATACCTGGCCTTAAAACCCAATTGTTATACTATTTAAATTAATATAATCTCTAATGATCCCTATTCTACTACTAGCAGCCACAAGAAATCCCAGCCACATCTTTCTTTGTTTTCTACCAGCGAAGAACACCATCCTTTCTCCCCTTCATAGCTTCCAATCGAGCACCTCTGCTTATCGAGCAAGCCAGCAAGTTGTGTAGTATTGTCGGTAAAATTCTTCCTTCTCTTTTGAATTTCTTTCTGCTAACCGAACCAAGCCTAACAGAATTGTATGTTGCTTTCTTCTGGTAACCTTCGATCGAAGCAGGAGACGTCAAGAAGGTGTTGGTGGGTTTTGTACGAAGGTGAACAGAAGACAAGCTTATCGGTAGTTCTCGCCCTTCCTTCTTTTATTTATTTCGATCAATGTTTTTCTCCATTAAACCAAAGTGTATTAATCTTCGGTGTGTAGTAATCTAGATCGAGCAGAGAGGTTTAGAAGCATGGAATTGATCGATTGGTGACCAAACCTATGCAGTGATCGAGCCAGATTTGTGGTGCAATAGTTGGCCTTGTTTCCTTGCCTCGTTCAGTTCTGAGATCGAATCAAGTCTGGGTTCTAATCTGTGTTTTATGTGTTCGTGATTGACGTTGGATGTGAAGCAGAATTCCCGAACAAAATCCCGAGTCGCTGCAGTCTTCTGCCCAAGCCGAACCATACTCCTTTCGGTAATCAATTTTTCCTCGTTATCATTCGATTCCTTCCTGTTTTGAGTTGTGACTGATCTGTGATTTGATGTAGGGCTGTGTAGAGGCATAGAGAGTTCGGGTTTTGTTGTATTGAATGACTGTCCCGTTTTGTTTTCAAAACTAGTGTTGTCGGGCTATTATCCATCGAGTTTGTAGTACCGGGAAATCCTTGCTTTATCTTTATCATCATAAAATCATTTCGTCCAAATTCTCGTATAACGTGGTCTGAGTTCTAACCACTGTTTTGAAGGATGTCGGGTACCGGGTTGGGTGAAACCTGTTGTCGATAGTTAAACGTTTTGATAACCGAAAACCAGAAACCGAAGGTTCTTGGTTTCCTAAGCCGAATATTTTATTGAACAAACGAACTTGATTTTTGTAAAGATAAGCTCCGGTGATAAAAAGTGATTTTGGGGCTGTCGGGGTCTCGGGAATAAGTGGGTTGTTGTCGGGACTCAAAACGGGTATAAAACTACATGCTTATATTTGGACAGATTCTGTTGGTCAACTTTGAGTCCGTTTTTACAACACTTAAAATACGTTTCTGGATGTCGTTTAAAAGATATCCCTGTTTTAGTAAAACCATCGCATAATAGTTTTCGGTTCAGCTATTCTGTCTTGTAAGCCTGATTTGAACCTTTTCTGTTTGGATTCAGTTTCCGAGGTCTTCTGTAAAATTTTAGTTCTCTGAGTCATTTAGCTACTATAAAAATTTGAATAATATATAGTGAGCGGTTAGAGAGTTATAGCCGTTCCCGCGGAAGTGCTGAGTGCTGTTTAGTTTCTGCTGAAACAACCTTTGAGCCAAATCATAACCCGAGCTTCCTTGTATTTTGTAGGCCCTTCTAGAACCTGTTAGAGACGCTCTTCTGTACCGAGAATATTTAGGAGCACACGTCTATTCGAGGTGGGTAATCTCACTATAAACTTGTACTTACTTTCGATTCATGATTATGTGTTATGTGTTGTGAATTGTCTTGTTGATTGAGCTTGAGTATTGATTGTGTGATTTATCTGAGTTATCTGGAGACTGAGTTATCTGAGTTCTGAGTTCTTGAGTTAAAACATTAAACATAATATACTTGACTTGACACTGAAGAGCACTGGTGTCAGACGTTTGTCTTGGCACCGAAGAGTACTGGTGCCGGACGTTTTGACTCAACATCGAAGAGTACAAGTGTTGAGCCTTTAGGTGGTGTGACGCGGGTCGAGGTTGATCTCTCGGCCCAAGTCACACTAGCGCGCTATATAATTAAAATCTGAGAAATAAATTTGAGTAATTGAGAATTGAGTAGAGTCTCTAGGGATCACTTATGCGACTTGAGTTGTTTGTATTTATTTGTTTATTTTGATATTATTCACTCAGCGGTGGCTGACCCCAAACACTCCCTCCCATTTTGCAGGTACTAGCAAGGGCAAAGAGAAGGTCAATGGTTGATGGGCTGCATTCTGATTTAATGTTTTGGATTTGGTTTTAAATATTTTTGAGTCAAACAACTTTTTGAACACATTTATTATTCCGCATTAAAGACCATGATTCGGTTATATTATTTCATGAGTTGGGACCGTTTTTGTTTACTTGTACTTGGGGAAATTGTCTTATTTTATTATTTAAAATTTTTTAAATTTCCCCTGAGTTTTGGGTTGTTACATTAATAAGCTTGAAGAGGGATCTGTTGTGACAATGAGATATTTTAGTGTGAAAAAAAAAAAAGATGACTACCGTGTAATAAAAGATAATGCTTACGTGATTGAACTCAGCGGTTCAACATCAGTACGAAAATCCATAGCAAACACATCATCCTTTGTCAGACACCCGTTTCAGCTCACAGATTTTGATGACCTAAAACCCACCGAGGGAAAGTACCTGCTCGGTTAGTTTCCTCAGTTAAATCTTTTTTAGAATTATTCTGCACAGTTTTGCCCGAAACTGCATCCCAAAAACTGTTATACAAACTGCACAGTTTGGTCCAAAACTGGCTCACCAAAACTGCACATCATTTTAAGTTGCTTTTATATTTAAATGACAACCGATCGATAATTATACCCAACCTCTGATCCAGTCCCATAGCCAACCTCCGAGCCAGGATCAATAAAATCCTTGACAGCCCACCTCGATTTTCTGTTTTTTCATACAATAAAATCCTACAAATATTCCCCCAAACTATACTATATTTTTTTCTATATACTATTGTAGATGTGATCGGTTGCATTTTCAATACTTCTAAGCATGGCCAACCAAGGACTGGCTCAAAAAATATGGATTTCCACCTAACGAATGAAAGGTAATATTTGGTTTCCTCAAAAACAAATGTACACATCCTATAATACTTCTACTGTACAACTAAATTGATACTTAATTTGCTATGACTCAATAGGGGGAAATCACTCAGAGTAACTTTATGGGGCAACTTGGGTGACCAACTTACTAAGATGATGGCCGGCCATGTAGGAAAATACACTCTGATTTTGACATCCATGAGTGCAAAGTTCTATAATAGTGGGTTACATTAAATACCTACTAATTACTAATTTTCATACCTATTTTCTCTAATGCACTGTTTCCCTAATTTGTCCAGGTGACGTTGGCATCTCAAGTTCCTCGGCTACACTTCTTTTATCGAATGATGACATACATGCAATTACATCATTCAAATCAAAAATGAGGTTTGTACTATTAAATTATATTATAATCCAATCAATATTCAACTATTGGTATAATTATTATTGTATATGTAAATCACAGTGAGCTTGGTGAAAGTCAGTCAATCATGAATATACCAAATGCAAAATCATGTGATGGAACCATCGAAAGCTTTTAACTTTGGGACGAGATCGCCGCAAAGAGGTATTTCCATTGTCAGCACACCACAAATACCTCCAAACTAATATTACATTCTTTGTTCAGGCCGCCACTTTGCCAATTGAGGCTGATTCGAACTAAAAACAGTTGGTGCGACTCATGCGAATCACCAGTCAACTACCCAAAGATGAGGTCATTATAAATTCTTCATTTACTTTTATAACTGAATTTTTCATTTACTTTCAAAAAAATTAACATAGAGCAAATGTATCACATGTAAACACATCAACAAAATTTTGTAATTTTAAGTAACTTTTAAGATAATTAAATTTATTAAGTTTGATGATAAAATATAAAAAAGGAAACCTGATTTGTATTGTGAATTTCGTACAGTTTTTGATATTAAACAGTTTGTTAATCCCCATTTACTTTTATAAACTGAATTAATTGTTTATATAAAAAAGATTAAAACTCACTTAAAAATTATTAACTCGATAAGGAAACCTGATCTGTATTGTGAATTTCGTACATATTATGATATTAAACTATTTGTTAATCCCCATTTACTTTTATAAACCGAATTAATTGTTTATATAAAAAATATTAAAACTCACTTAAAAATTATTAACTCGATAAGGAAACCTGCTCTGTATTGTGAATTTCGTACATATTTTGATATTAAACTGTTTGTTGATCCCCATTTACTTTTATAAACTGAATTAATTGTTTATATAAAAAAGATTAAAACTTACTTAAATCTGAATATTATCTTTGTATTATTATGTTTAGGTTTAGGCTGGAAGTTGACATAAGGGACAGTACCGGGCAAACTGTGGTGGTGTTGTGGGACGAAACGGCGTCCCACCTATGTTCATATTATTTAACCACTTACTAACCAGTTTACACTTATTGGTCGATAATGATGATGCCCCATTGTTGCCTTCTGCACTAACAAACCTGTGTAGTACAAAACACGTTTTTGAAATCAAATCACATATGTACTATCACTACGTAGAGTTTGAAAGTTTCACTTGTACCAAAATATTTCCGGTGACTGTTGTTGCTGATGACACCGCTGAATGTGTCAATCTGTTGTCCGATGAAATTACCTCAAGCAGCAGCGGTGTTGTTAAGACACCAATGAAGAGGTTGGTACGGGGCCCACAGGTGCAGAGTCCGTGTACAACTCCTGAGTCCAAAAAAAAAAGGAGGTTATCCCTTAAGACTTTGACTAAATTAATAGACTATATAATTCATATTTACCCACAAACACTAATATTTGTTACTCCCACCCCATGTTTGTGAAGGTACATAATAGAAGATTCGGACCAAGAAGAAGAGCATGTTGAGAACACCCCAGGAGAGGACAACCCTAATGGGGAGGATGAGTGATAGTGTGCACTTTGAATAAGACCTCCTATTTATTATTTTGCGTTTTAAACAATAGTTTTTTTAATCATTTTTCTTGAAGTGGTGGGATTTAATGTTGTAGCTTGAATAATGTTTTTTATTTATTGTTTTGGGTTTTAAACAATAGTTTTTTTATTTATTTTACAATAAAATAATGGTTTACTGTTGGATTTAACTAAAATCTATGAATACATTAAAACGTAATGTAATGTTATAATGTGGGTGGTTATTTAAAATATATTAATGCATAAATTTAAAATGTAATGAATTAATGTATTAATACTAAAATACCGAGCAAGAAACATAATTGAAGGGGGTATGATGTCACTGATATATAAAGGAAGCCAAATGATAGAAAACAATCAACTTAAAAATAATATCAGCCCTCCAAAACACAGAAATAAAAATGTTGAATAACTTCATTTTATCATGATATAAGAGACAACTAATACTTTAATACTTTTTAATATTTAGGATATAACCATGGCCAAAAGATTTTGAAGGACTAAAATGCCAAATCACTATAATTAAAATTCATGAAAACAAATGATGTTTATTTTTTTTTCAAATATAAAGGATAAAAAGGAGTAACTAACATAGATTGTGAAGATGATTGGTGCTACAATAATGGCATATCCTGCATCATATGATGGGAATTCATGTCGAATATGTCTTCCAACAAATATACAGAAAATAATAACAGGAACAACGATTAATGAAATTGTTGCAAGCAGAGATTTTGCATCTGGACCAAAGATTAATCTCACTCCAAGAAAGAGTTTCTGTAAAAAAAAAAACAATATAAAAAGGGTAATATTGTTATTTGTAGCAAATAAGATGATAAATGACAACTATAATCAGAAAAAAAAGCAGACAAATTTGCCTTAATAAGTCCTGATTTGACCAAAGCAAAAAGTCAAACAAAGTTCTATAAAAAGTTATTGTATTACACAGACAAAGTTCTATAAGAAGTTACTGTATTTACACTAATAAAAAATTCAAAATAGTAGAGTATTTATCAAATATACTTATAATATAGTTAATCAAAAGTTCCCCAAATGACCATAATGTACCATAATAAATTATAAAAGGATCACTAATGTCAATTAACTACAACTTTTAAATAAATAAATTAACGTACTTAAATACCATATTTAATTCAAATAAATGCTACAACTTGAAACAAACTTATGTTACTTTACAAATTTCCTATATAAGCCTATGTATCGAAAATAACACTACCAATTTCCATACGAATAAACTTAGTGTTTTCTCTTCAATATAAACAACTTCACACGATTCCTAAAAATATGGATCAAGGTTTGTGCTTATTATTATCTAATTTGAAGTTCGCCTTATATTTCTAATGTATAATTACAACTACCATTCATTTTTTTGGCAGATCCAACCAAGGACATCAACAACCTCCCATCTCTATCTAATATGTTGAGCAAGTCGATTACCATACATTCGGAAACAAACATCAGACCAGATGGTAAACCCCAGGGTTATTGTGGTCTGAAATTAATAAACGTGACACTGCCAAGTCTAGGTAAAAAAGCATAACCATTCTTTTGTTTAAATTTAATTTTTTTTACCTTTGTTTTGTGTATTATCATAGTCACACTATTTAGTTGCTATACAATTTAGAGACTTAGAGTCCATTAAGCAATCACCTTATAGGCAAAATTCGTCTTCTGATCTATAACTAAAAATATATAATGTAAAATACAATACTCCACACTTAAAATATATAGTTTTAACAGCCTCAACATGGCCACAACATCTTATGATCTATAACTAATAGTATTTATATTGAGTAAAAACATCCCATGCTAATTTAGATTGGTGGTCTTTATTAAAAACTACATGCTGAAATAAGAGATAAAGTTGCAGTATTTTCATAACTTTTTCGTCAAAATTAGGTTATCTAATCATCTTATTTGAATCCCTGAAGTCACAACAACCATTTTCAGAATACAAACTAAACACACTCTAACAAAAAGGTATTCAATTAGATAATTAGAAAACCAATTTAGTAGCATAAGAACCCAAATCAGGATCCAAGATAAATAGACAACCCGTAAATCAATGAAAACCAGCAAAATGGGGCGGAAATAAACTAACAAATCAGAGTAGGTCTATCCACCGGAGATGAATTGGAGTCCGCCAGAGATGAACCGTAGGTGTCAGCAACCAGCAGGACTGCAGGAGGATAAAATGATGAGTACAACGTCGCTTCTTTCGCCTGTAAAACCAAATGACGAAACTAATCGCCTGATAGTGATCCCTAATTCAACAAACAATTTTTAACCCCACTTATAGGGTGTTTGGGGCTGCGTTTTCCATCAGATTTTCTGATTAACACGTTTCCAAATCGCACAAAATCCAGATTTAGTGTTTGGCAAAACTAAAATTAAAATCACTTATCTGCGTTTTCATGCCTCAAAAAAGTGGTTTTGCAAAAGCATATCTCCACCTGCTTTTGTAAAACGTGATTCTACATCTCCATGAAAATTACCAAACAATCCTCTGAGTATAAGAGCTTTCTTCAACAGCTGATTTCATAATCTAAACCATCTTTTGTCAACACCATGATTTCGGAATCTAAACCATCCTTCGTCAACACCATGATTTCAATCGGTGTTTGTAGATGATTTCGATCGGATTGATTATTCGATTGAGAACGAGTTGTGAGACTGTGAGGTTTTAGGACTTTCTTAATTGTTTTAGTGTCTGTAGATGTTTCCGTGACTTCTTTACAAGTGTTTAATAGATTGGGCTCATTCTATTGGGCTAATGATATTGGAACAATATTTCATATGAATTCAATATGATCAAAATTTTAAGACGTAGTGTTTATGTTTGTTAATTTGGGTGGAATCAAAGCTATATATAATATACTACTCCCTCCGTCCCATTTTTATTGTCAAGCTTACTATTTTGGTTTGTCCCACAAAAACTGTCCTTTCCTAAATTTCAACGAATCAAAAAACATTTAAGTGGGAAAGAGAAAATTTGATTGGTGACATAATATAATTAATGTACTTTTCTTAAACTGTGTGCTTTTTGTAACGGACAATAAAAATGGGACGGAGGAAGTATTAAAGAATGACTATTTTGGTAATTTTACATGTTAAGTCATTAGATAATTAGATTAGCCAAACACTCAAAAAACTGATTATCTGATTATTGCGTTTTCAAACAGCATAATCAAATCCAAACACTATTTTTCATAATCACGTTTTGTAACCGCTGATTACCTGATTATTCATTTTCAAAACGCATAATCTATTTTCAATAAGCAATCCCAAACACCCCCTTAATAAGCTCTCCTGTTTAATAATAAGCCCTCTTATTTTGAGCCCACCACACCCACAATTTCAGCCCATCATATTATTGCATTAACCCCAAATGTAATGTTATAAACTGATGTGAAGAAGTGAAAAGTCCTATTTTCAGCCCACCATTTATATCGAATAAAATGCTGATGTTATGACGGATAAATACTCCAATACCTTATTAGCAATAGGTCCAATATCATTTAATTAACTTCTTTACTAAAGTTATGAATCAAGCAGGGGACACCAGGGGATGGTTTAGTTAATATATCAGTCACATCGCTTTAAACATTTACTTTGACCCAATTAATCAATGCACCTCACATTGTTTAATCTTTTTTAATCAGAGAACAAATTCTCAAGGTTTTATATATTACATGCACGTATACAACTTAATTTATAATTAAAAGAGAGAGAGAGAGAGAGAGAGAGAGAGAGAGAGAGAGAGAGAGAGAGAGAGAGAGAGCAAGGTTTCTTATTTGAGTTACGTATAAACGTGTATCTTATAATCAGTGCGATTGGAATGAACCAACGTTTGGTGTATATTACCTTTGGTGTATAAAATTTACTATGAATCAACTATTAGTTAATAATCTTTTTCTTTTCTTTTTTGGTAAATATTTAATTTGTATAATAACTTTTTTTTGTCTCATTAGTGGTTATACTTATAATTTGTATCATTCAAATACGTAACTTTAAAGTATTAAAATACATTTCAACTTTTAAAAAAGCTTAAAGAAAAAAAATTATATAGGCCATTTACAGCTCATTTGTAGTGTTTATATATTTACAAATAATTTAGGACAATCACCGGCTGCACAAGAATCAAGGATTGGTCCATCAAGTAGAACACGATCCAACGCGGACTTTAACCAGAAAAGTAAACCAAAACAAACAAAACCAGGTACTTCAAACAAACACCATATTCAACCAAATATATCCCTAAGTTGTATTCATCTTAACCCATAATGCGTGTTACTCTATAAAATATGATTTCTTCTTATAAATGTAGGATCGACGAACTCCCGACCTTTGAAAAGACCCACGAAAAAGGCAGCTCATAACTCCACAGGTATAATTCGCATTAACCTTTTAAACAATATCTTATTTCTTCATGTTCCTAACATAAAGCATTTACATTTGAAGGCGTCCAAGTCACTTACCATTACCTTGGACCTCCATCAACAAAATGCACAAACTGTGAAGCATTCATGTGGTATAAAGAACGAAGCAAAAAAGGAAACAAAACTGCCAATCCAACATTTTCCATGTGTTGTCAAGATGGTAAAGTACGTCTGCCAAAATTCATTGATGCACCATCACCACTAAACAAGTTACTTAATCTTAACGAACCCGAGACATCAAAATTTAGAGACCTAATCAGGGTCTACAATGGTATGTTTTCATTCACATCTTTCGGGGGGGCTATAGGTCACTCGATAAATCAAGGTCGTGCACCTTACACATTTAGAATAAACGGCCAGAACTATCACAAGTTGTGCTCTCTAATTCCAACCGAAGGGTTCCAACCCAAGTTTGCTCAACTCTACTTCTATGACACGCAAAATGAAGTGAAAAATCGCATGTCAGCTTTTATTGAAAACCAACCTAAGGAAGGTCCAGATGAAGCAATAGTGAGAAGCCTCATTGACATGTTGAATGAATTCAGTTCTGTTGCCAAAGCCTTCCGAATGGCTAGAGATTGGCCTACTCAAAAAAACTCACACGATTTCCAACTACGACTTACTGGACAACGTACACAACTAAGACAATACAATGCACCAACTGTGTCTGAAGTGACGCTTTTGGTAATAAATGATTTTGGCGATTCTGATGGAATGAGAGACATTATTGTGAACAACAAAAATTCAGGACCTCTAAGAATATCAGAATTGCATCCGTCATACATGGCACTACAATATCCTTTATTGTTTCCCTACGGAGAAGATGGTTTCCATGAACAAATACCATACTATGCAAATTCAGGAACACGACAAACAAAACGTGGCTTTGTAACAATGAGGGAATATTATTCTTATGTAATTCAATTTAGGGATGCTGAGGGAACTACGTTGCTCAGAGGTGGACGCCTGTATCAGCAATTCATAGTTGACACTTTTACGGCTATTGAAGAACAACGTCTTAAATGGATACGAAACAATCAGTCTGACTTGCGTGTCAAACTCTATCATAATGTATATGATGCGGTTACAAGAGGATATACAAAGGCTGAGGCAATCGGCCAAA
This sequence comes from Calendula officinalis, assembly GCA_963853835.1. Classification (NCBI taxonomy): domain Eukaryota; kingdom Viridiplantae; phylum Streptophyta; class Magnoliopsida; order Asterales; family Asteraceae; genus Calendula; species Calendula officinalis. The sequence continues at coordinate 27,301,798 of OY970823.1, read as the reverse complement.
GAATAGTTTTACCGTCCAGCTTCACAGGAAGCCCACGCTATATGATGCAGAATTACCAAGATGCAATGGCTCTATGTTGAGCATATGGTAACCCTGATCTATTCGTAACGTTTACTTCAAATCCAAAATGGCCAGAGATTGAGGACATGCTATCATATATTCCCGGCCAAAAACCTCATGATTGTCCTGAGGTTGGTACAAGAGTTTTCAAGATGAAGTTGAACATTTTACTTGATGATATAACAACGAATCAAACTTTCGGGAAATGCCAAGCAGGTACTACCAAAACATGTATATCCACACTTAGTTATTTGATATTTTTATATAATTACACTATTGATTATGATTTTACTTTCACAGTTGTGTATGTCATCGAGTTTCAAAAACGTGGCCTACCTCATGCACATATCTTACTATGGCTTGAAGATGCAGACAAATGTAAGACTCCAAGTGATATTGATGATATAATATCAGCCGAGATCCCTTCACGTGAATATGACCCTGATGGATACAACGTTGTTACAGATTACATGTTACATGGCCCATGTGGTAGCGGTTCTCCATGCACCATTGAGGGAAAATGCACCAAACATTGCCCAAAGCCATTTTATGCCGAGACAACAATGGATGTCGAGGGATTCCCCATTTATCGCAGAAGAAACAACAATAACTATGCTACTAAAGGTAGGTTCAGAAATGACAACTCATATGTTGTCCCATACAATCGTTACCTTCTGCTTAATTAAAAAGCACACATAAATGTGGAGTGGTGCAACAGATCAAGGGCAATTAAATATTTATTTAAATACTTAAATAAGGGTCCAGACAGAGTAACTATAGTAATTCAAGAAAATCTCAATGCTGAACCGGGGTCAGAAAAACTGTTAAGGTTGACGAAATAAAAAATTACTTGGATTGTCGCTTCTTAGCAGCGTGTGAAGCAATATGGCGTATCTACCATTTTGACATCAATCACTGTTACCCATCAGTTTTGAAGTTAGTATTCCACTTTCCAGATCAAAATGCTATCACCCTTCGTGATGCCTAAAACTTGCCCGAACTACTACGTACGGAAGACATTAAGGAAACTATGTTTACTCAATGGTTTGATCTCAACAACAGAAATAGGGAAGCTAGGGATCTAACATACGCAAAAATACCAACAAAATATGTTTGGCATGAGAAAGATAAAATGTGGAAGCGTCTGAAACAACGAGAATGCATCGGCCGAATCATTTATTGTAACCCTGCAGCGGGAGAGCGATACTATCTACGAATGCTATTAAACGTTGTCAAAGGTCCTAAATCTTATGAAGAAATAAAGACACACGATGGGAGACTTTGTGCAACGTTTAAAAAGGCTTGCGGTGCATATGGCTTAATCTTGACAAAGAATGGACACATGCTATAGAAGAAGCAAGGTTTTTGGCATCCGGTGTACAATTGCGAGATTTGTTCATCACAGTGTTGCTCTTTTGTGAATTAACTAATCCACTTCAATTTTGGGAGCAAAACTGGGAAGCTATCTCCGAGGATATTTTATATAAGAAACGAAAACCTTTTATGTACCCCACGTTACAACTCACAGATGAACAAATAAAGAACTATTGCTTAGTTGAAATACAAGAATTGTTACAAAGAAATGGAAAATCGTTAAGCGATTTCCAGGAACTTCAACAACCCGACCCCACATTGCTAACAAACCTTGATAACCGACTCATTCGGGAAGAATTAAATTACAACTTGCAAGAAATGAAGATCACCCATGAAAATCTGTATGGATCACTAAACCCAGAACAACGTTCAATCTATCAAAAGGTTATAGCATCTGTACATGAAAAAAAAGGCGACTTCATTTTTGTGTATGGTCCCGGGGGCACTGGAAAAACATTCTTATACAAAGCAATCATCTCTTGGTTAAGGTTAGAGAAAATAATTGTTCTCGCAGTCGCATCTTCAGGTACATAACATTGAATACAAATTTATGTAAACTTCCAAATAATAAAATAAACAACTGTTGACATTCTTTTATAACTAAATCAACTATGCAGTAATTGCGTCATTGCTCCTTCCGGGGGGTAGAACGGCTCATAGTCGGTTTGTTATACCCCTAGAACTAATGGAAAACAGCACTTGCGGTATAAAACAAAACACGCATTTGGCAGGGCTGATGGAACAAGTAAGCTTAATAATATGGGACGAGGCACCAATGACACAAAGATATGCTTTCGAAGCACTTGATAGGACTCTACGAGACATATCGGGATACGACAATATCAATAATAGAGATCGCATATTTGGTGGACTAACTATATTATTAGGAGGAGATTTTCGACAAATTTTACCTGTGATTCCAAAAGGAAAACGACAAGAAGTGGTTCAGTCTTGCATCAATAGGTCCGAGTTATGGAAACAATGTCAATTATTCAAGCTATCACGCAGTATGCGGGTTACCGAGTATGACACTTATGGAAACATTGATTCTAATCGACAACAATTTAATAAGTGGGTATTAGATGTTGGAGACGGAAATATACCAGCTAAAAAAAAGGAAGCCGAAGATGAACCTACTTGGATATGAATCCCAGAAAACTTTCTAATTAAAACATGGGAATGCCCCATTGAACAGATTGTTAAAGAAACATTCCCAAACTTCACTATTGGACAGACTAACGAGGAATACCTTAGAGAAAGAGCGATATTAACTCCAAAAAATGATGATGCGGATGAAATTAACGCATACATGTTTAAAAAACTACAAGGTGAATTAGTAACGTACAAAAGCTCAGACGAAATTTGTAAGGCATCAACTGATGAACTTAATCAAGAGCATTTATACCCCCCCTGAGTTTCTTAATTCTTTGAAGTTCCCAGGAATGCCACCTCACAATTTGAAGCTCAAAATGGAACTTCCGGTTATGTTGTTACGAAACGTAAACCCAACACAGGGTTTGTGTAATGGCACTCGACTCATTATCACACATCTTGGAGAGTTCGTAACTCAGACAAAAATTATAACAGGCTCAAACATCGGGGAAATGGTCTTAATACCACGCGTTACACTTACATCGACAAAATCACAATGGCCTTTCATTATGAAACGAAGGCAATTCCCCGTGAAACCATGTTATGCAATGACCATCAACAAAAGCCAAGGTCCATCACTTAATGTTGTGGGTCTATATTTGCCAGCTCCTGTTTTCAGTCATGGACAACTATATGTAGCAACTATATCAAGAGTAACAAATCCAACAAGACTAAAAATCCTCATGATTGAAGACAATGACAAGAATTTACACCACAACACAAGAAACATTGTTTACAAAGAAGCATTTAACAACCTAGACTAACAACAAAAGGTATATCTTATTTTCACTACCAAGGTTGTTCAACTTATCCTCTTTTTAATACTTTTTGTTATAAACTTGATTTCACATTTTAATTTTTTTTTTCAAACACATAAATTGAAACACATGTTTCATTAAAAATTAATTCCATGTGCAAATAAATAACTTATAATTATTCCTTTTTAATGAACGTTTACACTTTTTTTCTTTCTTTCAGGAAGTGCTAATTCACCGGTGTCTCTTGAAGATATACCATCCTTTGTAATAGCTAGACACACCATATGTACATTCTTAATCGCACTTATGTTTCATGAATAAAATGTTTTGTGTTATGCTAATATAAGCATTCATGTTTTGTTACTTTACATTTTCTTAAGACATACTTTAATTTGTTCATACCTTTATCCGATACCAAAAACGACTTAACATGAACTAAGCCCGTGCATCGCACGGGCCATGCTGCCTCGTATAATAAAAAATTGAGTTCCAATTTGAAGTTGCACTTAATAACCTTGAATTTAATAAAAATTAAATAACCATGCATTTAATAAAAAGGTAAAAATCCCTACAAATGAAGATATAAAACATGTATCAATTAAATAATGTTTTATAATGTTTTGTATAATTATGTTTATTATAATAATTTTATAAAATCATGTATCAATTTAATAATTTTATAATGTTCATTTTTGTAATATTTGTATAATTATGATTCATAATGTTCTTCATAGTTTTCTTATTGTTTTGATAGTTTTATAAAATCATGTATCAATTTAATAATTTTATAATGTTCATTTTTGTAATGTTTGTATAATTATAATTCATAATGTTCTTCATAGTTTTCTTATTGTTTTGGTTTCACATAGAGATTTTGTTAGTATTTTTATTAGAGAGACGCGTGTTTTTGTGTATTTGTGTGGATTTCTATTTTTTATTATGTACGTTTGGAGATAAAAAAAAATACAATAAGAAGTATGACATCATGTTTGCATTAAACGGCATTAGTTGAAGATATATCGTTGTTGATTCATAGTTTTGCTTATAAAAGACAGACCATGAAGTTCTTCATAGTATTACTTTTATGTTATGAATAACATGTTTTGTGTTGCGCTAATAAAAAAGATAATGATTTTGTTACTTTGCATTTTAACACATTTTGCTTATTTAGTCGAGTACTTGCAATCAGCGCTAAACATGTTAGCGATCTTACATAGAGTACTTTTTGAATCCCATGTTAAATAACAGTTAGTAAATATAATTAAATAATTGTAGAAAATTCTATTAAATAATAGTCTTTTTACTTAGTAAATTTAATTAAAGATTAACATAAATAATAGAATTAAATTCAATTAAGTAATAGTATTAAATTCAATTAAATAATAGTCTTTTCATTTACCTAGAAGTTACATATTATAAACTATAAATAACACACTATGATCATGATGCAAAAAGATTTTGTTAATCTTTGATTTTGTTACACACTAGAGAGTTTTCTTATTGTTTTTGTTTTACATAAAGATTTTGTTAGCATTTTTATTAGAGAGAAACATGTTTTTGCTTATTTAGTAGAGTACTCGCAATTAACCTAAACATGTTAGCGATCTTGCTTTTTGTACTTTGTCTGTTACACCAATATAATGTATATGATTTACATTCAAATAACTATATATCATGAATGAAGCCCGTGCATCGCACGGGCCATGTTGTCTCGTATATATAAAAATCAAGTTTCAATTTTGAAGTTGCAATTAATACCATGCAATTAATATTAATAATATTATAATAATAATAAAAACTTATTAAATTGTAAGCCCAAGAGTTTTGAAATAAATATAAATAATTATAATAATAAAATGTTCAATAAATAAGAGACTTTTCAAGTTTTATTAATCTTACACATTAGCATTTATAAATACTCATTCTTATATTGCAAAAACTTTAACACTCCAAAGGTGCATAAAAAAATATTTAACAAATGTAGTCAACAATAAAGATCTATAGGGCTTTTATTATTTATCGTCGCTATTAATCGGTAATCCAACATAATCTTTATGATTTTGTTTTAGAGAGGGTATGTTAGTTGTTTTGTTTAAAATTACAAAAACGTTTTTTTATATATGTATAAAATTGTTATTCCTTGTTTATTTACATTTTGTATAAAAATTATATATTATATAATGATATGATAGTTATTATTATAGTATATGCGATTGTGTATGATATTATCACAATTATTTAAGATGGATATATTATCATGTTAATGGTCACAAATTGTTGTTCATTTCATTTGTTATTTTACTTTTAATCCAATTAATAGGTTTTAATCGTCATTTTTCACACTTTGCGATTATCTAATTAGTAGGAAAATATTAATTAAATATATTAGTGGTTGTTGAATTTATGCTTATTTTCGTTTGTATATGTATAATAAAAAATGAGTTTCATGTTGATGTTGCATTTATTATAATATTAAATAAATCATGTTAATAAAGATTGAGAAACTCAATAGTTGTAAAATCAAGAGTTTTAACATAAACTTGAGATTATCTAATTAGTAGGAAAATATTAATTAAATATATTGACGGTTGTTAAATCTATGCTTACTTCTTTTAAATATGTAAAAAAATATAAAAACTGAGTTCTATTTTTATGTTGCATTTATTATAATTGAGTTTAGTTAACTTCTATAGTATTGAATTCATTTTAATAACAATTTGACAAACTCATTAAGTTGTAAGACCAAGAGTTTTGTAATAAATATAAATATTTACATTAATAAAAAGTTCTATAAAATAAGAGACTTTTCAAGATTTATGAATCTTACAAGTATATAACTTATTTTCATGTTGCAAAATTTTAACACTCTAAAGGTGCATCCAAAAGAAACATTTAATAAGTGAAGTAAACAACAAAGATCTTTAGTGGTTTTGTTCTTTCCTTGCTATTAATTTATTTCATTGATTTGTATCAAGTATATAACATACTGATATCTTAAAATCTATATCTATATCTATAAATCATATAAAAATTGAGTTTTATGGTTTATGTTGTACTGAATTCTATGTAAAAAAAACAAGTTTTTTTATAAACGATGCTCATGATTAAATGTAATTGATTAAACAAAGAATTTAGCATAAATAATAGTATAAAATACAATTAAATAATAGTCTTTTCATTTAACTAGAAGTTACATATTAATTAAATAAGACAAAGAATTTAACAGAAAAATAATTGTAGTAAAGTTAATTAAATAATAGTCTTTTCATATAACTAGAAGTTACATATTATAAACTATAAATATCACAATATGATGATGCGAATGATGTTGAGTTTTCAAATGATATTATCTTTTACCCTAACAGAACATCCATTGATAAAAATTGAGTTCCAACTTTGAAGTTGCAATTAATACCATGCATTTAATATTAATAATAATATTATATAAATCCGTTTATAAAAAATAATATATGAATTAATTGTAAGATTAAAAATTCTATCACAAATAATATTTAATAAACACAACAAATAATGTCAATGCATTTCTGAATAAAAAAAAAAATAGTTGAATATCTAGATTATGGTTAAATATTAATAATATAGCAACAAACTTTATAGGTTTATTAAAATCAATCAATATAAACAAAATGCACGATGACAGATATATATTTAAAAAAAACCATAACCGAACGAAAAAATAGTTTTGGACGGACCGAGGACCGAAGAGATGATGCTCAGTGCCGAACCGAAACGAGAACCGAGGCAATTCCTTTGACTTTTTTAGTTTTTTTCTCGGTTTTGGACCAAATCAGACCGCTCGGAACTGAACCGGTTGGAACCGAGTAGTGATTTTTCATAAGAATTAGAACCGAGAACCGAACCAATGGAGCTCGGTTCGTCCGGTTTGATTCTGCGATCCCAGTCGATTCTCGGTCCAATTTGCACATGCCTACTTACGCATACGAAATATATTTCAAGCTAAAAAATAATTGCAATTAACATACACAATCAATATGACTCAATAAACAACAACAAACCCTAAACATCAATACACATAAAGAACAACTTTGCTCATTTAGTAGCATATCCGTAATCAAAGTTAAACATGTAATCGATCACGCTTTTCGTACTTTCCTTGTGATACCAGTAAATTGCACACGATATGCACTCAAAATAACTTAATATTGTGAACGAAACCCGTGCATCGCACGGGCTATGCTGCCTCGTATACATAAAAATTGAGTTCCAAACATGATGTTGCATTTATTATCATGTAATAAATGTATATTTTTGTTCTAAAATTGAGTTCCACATGTACATAACCATCATTGAAATGAATATGAAAACTTGAAACGTAATTTAGTTTTCATATGATAAATTTGTCCATTTTGAGCTTCAATCTCCATTCCACAGTCTTGTCTGGGTAAAAATGATTTCCCGAACATTTGCGAAAACCCCTGCATATATGAACAGATCAAAAAGATTATATAAATAGAAACTGAATTGCAAGTGTTTGAAATTACGGTATTATGATTACCATCCAATGACCAGGGTCAACATGTGGTTTGACCACCATTTTGCTTGGGCATTCGGTTCCTAATCTTGATTGAATCTTCTCTGCCCGAAGCATGGCGGGCATGATTCCATTTGAACTTGAAGATGCCATTGCAAATTTTCCTTTCTTGAAATAAATAAAATTAGCGATCTGTATATAAAAGAGAAATTAGAAAAAAGGTATAAGATTATCTAATCAAAATGTACTTCAAATTATCAGATTATTTGTGAGTGAATTAAAATATGTTTTGTATAAGCAACTTGAAGCTGGTAAAACCAAACTCTGTTAATACCAATTGTAGAAGGCTTAATTTATGAAGAATTGGATAATTGGATTGAATTATTAAGGATTATTAGAAATTGAAAGCCACTAATGAATCAATCTCGGTAACAAATTCACATCAGGAAAAAAATCAGATTTTATCTTACAAAATTGGGTTGCATTGGTGAACGTGTTTTATGCTACGTGAAAGAGAATTGATTTGTTAAAGGAAAATTGTACTCCCTCCGTCCCACAAAAAAGTTTACATTTCTCACTAAATTTTTGTCCCACAAAAAAAATTACATTTTTCACATTTGATGGACCCCACATAATAAAATATTGTTATTACTAAAAACCCACAATTAATATCCATTAACTATCTTTCTCTCTCCAATCTAATCTTATATTTTATTCAAAAGTATTACTAGTGACCCACCACTAACTATCACCTAAAATCTTGTGCCCAAGAAAAATGTAAACTTCTTTGTGGGACGGAGGGAGTAATACATATAAGGCACATTTAATTCATTTGACATTTATACCCCTATGATTTTTTTACCCTTTATTTTACCCTAATCCCACACTTTGACGTCTGCCCAAATCAAAGTTTCGACGATCAGATGTGCCCACACTATGAAATCATTAAATGGTTACTATAGCTTTAGTGTCTAGCTTTTAGTATAAATAGAGGGTGTAATCTCAGTTGTAATGCACCACCAAACAGAGAGTGTTCAGAGAGTAATACTTAGAGTGAGTATTAGCTAGTGAGTTTGTTTTTCGTTGAGTGTTTAAGTGTTTTCCTTTGTAAAACTATCTCAATATCGAATAGAAGTGTTTTTCATTCCCAAAAAATAATCTGTTAAAATAGATATTTAATCAACCATACCTTGCATGGGATTTTCTGAGTGAAATTTCCAAATACATTTTCAGTGCTTCATGTTCTGCCATCATTTGAAAAGTGTTACAACCACCACCATGTCTATTTAAAATTGAAGGGTGAACCATTATTAAACAATTGAAAGCGATTAATGAATCAATCGATAACAATTCACATCAGAAAAAGAATTCAGATATTTTCTTACAAAATTGGGTTGCACGGGTGAATCGGAACTGCTTGCAAAGAGTTTTGTGGGAAAGAGAGAAGTAATGTGGGTGAGCAGGTACGTGAAAGCCGTCAATTTATAAAGGTTTGGTGTTCACGTGTCCCTCATCTTATTGGTGAAGCCATACGTTACTAAAATCAAAGCACTTTTTGTGAAGTCATGCATTTCGTAATCCATGGCTGGCGTGAGTTGGCAACTGGGCTCTGCCACGATGCCACAGTCGCTAGATTCCACTTTAGTTGTTGTAGCGAACTTGCTAATATTAATCTCGTTTGCCATCTTTACAGTTTCACCCATCATGCCACCAACTAACAAGGTGCACAAGTTATTAGGAAGTGAACCGTGGAGAAACTCGTTCCTTCTCATGCAGAGTTGCGGGGTTTAGAGATTTTTGGTTGCGTTGAGAAGAGTAGAATGATATAAAAGATAAAGTTGGTGTGATTTTAAATTGTTGTTGGAGTTGGTATTTATACGCTGAGATGAAGAAAGGAAATTCAAAAAATAATAATGTTAAACGGTCATATAGCCGTTTAAAGAACATTAATAATTTTCTTACCGTTAAAATCTAGCCGTTTAAAGAACATTAATAATTTTCTTACCGGTAAAATCTAGCCGTTTGTGGGGTGGGGAACATTAACATATATATTTCTTACTGTTAAAATCTAGTCGTTAGAGAGGTGGGGGAGGGGTTCAAAAAAGAAAGTATAAACCGTGATGGAGTCGACATATGCATAACATGCAAATTTCATTTTTATACTTTTTTTTGAACCCATCCCTTACCCCCACCAACGAATAGATATTAACGGTAAGAAGTATTAATGTTTACTTATATAAACTATCTTTTGAGCGTCATATGAAAATCTCTACGGCATCGCGAACGTTACTGTCTACTATTTATTAAATATGAACTAAAATTAAGTTGATTTACTAATTAATAAAAAAAAAAGAGTTGAAATTCAATGTTTATTAGTATAGGTCAATAGAGAAAACGTTTAAGGAGATTCATTATTTTTACGAAGTCCCGAGAAACAAATCTCAATCATTGATCAATAAGATATAATGGTCAAGATTAATCACATATTTTATACATGAAAGAGTATTTTGGTTACTTGACACTTTAAAAAAAAATTAAATTTTAATTTTTTTTTTATTTTTTATTTTTTATTTTAAAATTTTACATTTTCTTACATTTTTTTATTATTTTTTTCGTTAAAAAATAATATTTATTTGATAATTACGTGTAGTACTTAATCACATGTGATTTTAGTGTAAGATCACATGTGATTGTATACTTAATCATATTTGATATTTTAATTCAGTCACATGTGATTCAGTATGCAATCAAATGTGATTCAGTATGCAATCACATTATGTGTTATTAATAAAAAATATTATTTTTTAAATAATAAAAAATAAAAAATAAATAAAAATAATTCTAAAATAAATAAAAATAAAAAAATAAAATTTATAGTTTTTTTAAATGACCAAAATACCCCCCCAATGTAAAATATATGTGATTAATCTTGACCATTAGATCTTATTGATCAATGGTTGATATTTGTTCATCGGGACTTCGTAAAAATGATGGACCTCCTTGAACGCAACTCTAGGTCAATAATAATACTCCCTCCGTCCCACAAAAAACTTCCCATTTGACATTTGCACAAGTTTTTAGGTGATAGATATGGTGGGGTCATTGATAATACTTTTGATTAAAATATAAGGTTGAGTGGAGAGAGAAAGATAGTTAGTGGATATTAGTGGTGGGGTTTTTAGTAATAATAGTTTTTTATTGTGTAGGGTCCATCAAATGTGAGAAATGAGAAGTTTTTTGTGGGACAATAATTTAAAGGCAAATGCGAAGTTTTTTGTGGGACGGAGGGAGTACAATATAGCTTATACTTAATAATATTCTAATTGTAACTTATATTTAATAATATTCCAATTATAACTTATACTTAATAACAATCCAATTATAACTTATACTTAATAATAATCCTATTATGACTTATACTTTATTTTTTTAACGCCAAGAAAAACTTTCATTAAAAACAACTAGCAAGAAATCATGACTTATACTTAAAAGTAATCCAGTTATAACTTATGCTTAATAATAACCCAGTTATGACATATACTTTATTTTGAAAGTAGTGTACCGCATAATACGGCGGCGGGACCCTGTCCCTATATCTCGTCTTAATTTTAATATTGTTTGGTTACATATTTTTTTCTAACGTCTATTGTACAAAAGAATTAAAATTAAAATTATGGTAAATGCAGTATGTCCTTTAAATCGGCCTAAATTATGGTGTTTTTGAAGATCATTGATCGCCCCATCTATGGTGTCATGTTAAGTCGGTAGTGAAATGCTTATAACACTAAATCAATCCATAACTTGATGTTTGATGATGAATATAGATGGAAAAGTGAAGAACAATGGTTAGGGTTTTAGAGAGAGAGTAGAGAGAGAGTGTGAACAAATGCAGAGAATTGGAAAATGATTAATGTGCAAAAGTTGGGGAATTAAGGCTTACACTTTGGTTTATATACCATTGCCTTAATTCCCTAATTAATTAAGACTAATCCTAATCTTGACGAATATAATATGCAATGTTACACATTGCACCCCTAGACTATTCTTTACAACAATTTAGTACCTAACAATCTCCCCTTTGTAACAATATTCTAGGTTGCATATCTTTGAAGTCTTCTTTGTTTGTATATCTGGAGCTGAGTCTTGAACCGTTGAGCAGTTTTGTTGAAAAATCAGCATCAGCTTTTGATCATCGGTGGCAGACATACTTTTAATTGGCTTTTCAACCAATATAAAGTATTAAAAGACTTCATGCAAATCGACGGAATGTAGACCCATAGATAGAGCGGTTAGCAGCAGAAGTCCTTTCTTGAAGTTGTGGCGTTTGTCGATTTGCTGCTGATCCTCGGTTCCTGATGTTTGTTGAAGTCGTAGCGGTGCGGAATATTGATATGATTTGGATTTTCTGACCGTTGTTGATAATGTTGGAGTACGGTCATAGAATCCCTTATCTGATGTATTGACTGTTGTTGATAAGATTGGAGTACAGTCATCAGATCCTCTATCAGACATAGTGACTGTTGTTGATAACAATGGAGTACGGGCGTCTGATCTTCGCACGAGAAGGTATCAGGGTAACCCAGGATCACATAGATTGCATGTTAGCACAACAGTTACAGAAACTGTGTGACCAACGTTCAGTGTTGGCATTGATGTTAGCACTGGTAGGATTTCCATTCAATCATCGTGGAATACCAATATTTTTGGTATCACTATGAATGTTCCGGCAATATCCCAAAGATATGCTTGGTAGAGTGCCTGTGTCCTAGAGAAATTTAATTCGGTTCTAGACTCTATAAGTGGACAAACGAAGGCGAGGACTGGAGGTGGGTCCTCTTTTTCAATATCAACAATCTCCAAATGAGATGTCGATAGTGGATGTGGTTATCTCCGTGATTTTGAAATAAGTATTTTTTGTACTTGAGTGGTCAGTGGGGGTTGTGCATTGCATCACTGGGTCCATGATGTCTTAATCAGAAAGCAACATATGCAATCCGATATAGATGAGGTTACCCGGTCATTTGTTCGGTTTAGGGAGGGTTTTCCGTTTTCTTTAACCCTTTCACACACGCTCCTCACTCAACTCACTTTTTTCATTTTCAACCACACCCTGGTTTTTTGTGTTTACCATGTGATAAGCTGATTTGCACCCCATACTTCATACCCCCTCTCAATTTTTACCTCAGCGCACCCCAATCAAGATCCCATGATACTTGATTCTGCTCACCTAGACCTAGGGACCCTCACTTTTTAGTTCCTATATTTTCGGTGGCTCCGGGGAAGATCATGCTATGTTTATCAGATCATAGGAGTAATTTGAGAGTGGACTATTACGCTAATGTGCATTTTAATCAGCTTTCAAAAGATGTTGCATTTTAAGAGTTCACATGGATTTTTCTTCGGAATTTTATGTGTTTCCGATATAAGTTGTTGCCTGAAAGAATGATAGATGTTACGGCACAGCAACTTGTTCTTTTTAGGTAACACCGGACTCACATAGAGTATCTGTTAGCACATAGTATGAATCGGTAGTCGTTTGCACAACCGTTGATTCAAGTGTGTGACCTGCGTTTAGAGTTGGCGTGATTTTAGTTCTAGCAGGATTTCCACTCGATCCTCGTGAAACATTAGATTGTGATGCCACTACGAGTGTTCCGATGGATTCACAGAGATCCATTTTTGTAGTGCAAGTGTCCTATATTGGAAGATTCTTGAGGGTGAGAACTAGACACACTGTGCATACAAAGAGACTTAACCCGGGGCAGGAGGTTATTTTGTTTCAATACTGAAATACTCCGAATGAGTAGTCAGTAGCTTTTGTGCTACGTCCCCTAATGAAATGAAACAAATTCCTGTTGAGAGGAATTTGAGTAGTTGGTGGTGGCGTGCATTTGCTTTACTGGGCCAGTAAAGTCTAGTGAAACATCCAACGCATGAATGATCACTCATTTATATGGTTGCCCGGTTTGTTAATGGTTTGGATGCACTCAAAGGTGTGTTTTCTTAGATTTATCATGTTTTCACATCACCTTGCACTCACCTATTTCTATACCCTAGACGTATACCCTCACTTTTACCAGTTGGCAGAAATATTTCCCTGGATAGGTTAGGCCGGATCTGGCAAACCATGGGAAGGTATTGTCTTTATGAAAAGATTTTTCGTTCGTTTATTCATGTCGGGTATTTTTGTTTTGATTTTTTTAAATTTTTTCCCCCTAGAAATAGTAATTCCCCCCCTAGAATTAGTATTTCTCCCCTCGACAAATCAAAAGTATAAAACAGTTTTAAGATTTGAAGACGTACCTTAAACATCGTCAGAGGGTTGGAGGAGAGTTTTTTTCATTGAAGGTTGATTGAGCTTCGTGCTTTCTTTTGAGAGCGGGTTCTGGATCTGATGTGATCAGAAGCCATTGTTTGGAATGTTGACACATTTTGACAGGTGAAGTGCCTCCCACCGATTGATTATTGACGCCGGCCACCCTTTTTGTTTATTCTTTTGAGAGTAACTGGTTCGCCAGCCCATCGGAGGCCATGATATTGACCAAACTTTTGTGGTGGGTTATTGACTGCAGTTGTGTAGGTGGGCGTTTTTTGACGTTCTCGTACCCCCAGATGAACCTCAAAATGTCTAATCACTGTGCGCCATTTTAATCTGTCATCAATGGCAGTGATTAGTTTGTTAATGTTGCTTTGTAGGGAGGTGTTCTCTGGGGTGCTGGGAAGCCTGTTCAAGTGTCTCCCCTTTTTCTCCAATTTTTTCTTCAGGAGTTTTCAGAACTTGGCAATGTCTGACACACGGAAGAAAACTCTTTCATTGAATAGGTTTGTGTAAGTCATTCCCAAGTTCGGTTCACCCAGAACAACTGTTCTCCGAGTTTGAATTTCGGAGGGAAGTGATCTGTAAGGGGCAGCCATATGAACCTTTTCTGTGCTACTCTCAATAGCCATCTGTACATCTTCCATTCGAGCAGCAAGAGATTTGATGAGCATGAAGCGCTTTAGAGCAGCCTTAGCGAAATTTCTCGGCATGATTTTTGACTGGATGTGGGGTGTCTGGAAGTTCTCGTACTTCGTTGTATAGACATTCTATATCTCGAGGTTCGAGAATATAGAAGTCTCCTTCAGTAATCGTGTACAGTTGATCGTCTGCTCTGCGAATATGGAGGATGGTGTACCAGTAGTATCCTGAGAAGTGGTCGGTCGTTATCTCCAGGAGCTGTGTGATTGGAGACTTGTTGTATCGATGTGTTTTGCCCCTAAGATAATGCATTGTGAGGTAATACATTCTCTTTTCTCTCGATGGCAGAATCACTTCTTTGTACAAATCTTGATAATTGATAGTCAGCTCTTTCTCCTGGAAAATAGCTGAGAAGCGGTCTTCAACAAATGACATTTTAACTTGTTGGAATAGGCACTCTTTGGAGATCTTTAGACGACGTTTGTTAGCTCTATCCGCCGCTCGCTTCTCGCTATATGATAAGACCGGGACATCATGTTTTGGAGAGCCAGTTGGTGATTCTGGTGCTGGTGTTCTGGCGGCAACCAGTTTATCGTAGTTGTGGAAGTATCTGTGATAGTTTTCTCGGGTGAAAGGGAATCTTTTTACCCCCACTCGTTCCTCCTCCCTTGGTTTGTCGTTGTCAGAGTCGTCGTCTGGAGGAGAGTTGGCAGTTTGAGGTGGTTCGGTAAAAGCCTCCTTTACAATATTATCTTCTTCCGAGTCACTTTGTAGATCAAATATTGTGTCCGCTCTTTTCTTAGAACCCGTTGAACGTTGCTTTTTCTATGATGCTCAACCTCAGAATTGATAGATTGGAGATGACTCAGAGATTCGAGTTTTTCTTCGTCAGTCATCTCATTTGGCTTACGTTTGTTTTGTGGAAGGATGTCTTCACTCTCATCCACACGCCACTGGTTGAGTGGTTCAACGTTCAATACTTGAGTATAATCAAACTCAACAACCGCCCAGTCATTGATATAATCGTCGTCTTGTGGGCCTCCTCCCGATGTTTGATGAGAGGAGCTGGGTTGTTGTTGTGACTGCCTCGCACCTCCATGATGTTGAGAACTGGACCCTCCTTGTTCCAATATTCTTCGTTGTCCCCCTCCCTGAGGATCATCCTCAGGGTCTTCCGGCCTCCTGTAAATGAGGGGACCTTGAGAGCAGGGCTCACACAGTTCGTCCAAGCGATATTTGAACATCGCTTTAATTTGTTCCATTGAGAATGGACGAGATGCTTCGAGGAGCAGCTCTCTGTTTAATGGATCAGTTGCCGGTGGAAGAGGAGCAACGGTCGCCAATCTACCCTCAAGGTTTTCCAGCCTTGTATTAAGTGTTTGTATTGTTGAGGCAAGGTGAGGGATCAGCTGGAGTTCTTGAATTGGCATTGCAGTCGTGGTGGTTGAGGTAGCCTCTGATAGTGTAATCTGATGAGGGAGGGTCATAACAACTGTTGTAGGTGGAGTTGTAACGAACCTCGAGGCAGTACCAGTTGTGATGGAGAAAGGTGGAAGTGAGGTTTCTGTTGGTGGGATTGTGGTTGTAACTGGTGGAATGGTGGTTGTGGTAGGTGGAACGGTGGTTGTGGTAGATGGAACGGTGGTTGTGGTAGGTGGAGCGGTGATTGTGGAAGTTGGGATTATGGACGTGAGTGGTGGAATTGTTGTCATGGTAGTTGGGATGGTGGATGAGGTTAGAGGAACGGAGGTTGTTGAAGTCGGAATGGTGGTTGTGAGTGGTGGTATGGTGGTTGCGGTACTTGGAAAAGTGGATGCGAGTGGTGGTTGGGTGTGTCGTGGAGGAGGATCCGAGAAAATAGGATCATCGAAAGGGTTTGGGGATCTTTGCGGTGGTGGTGAAGGTGGACCGTGTGGTGATGGTGGTGACTCTGGTCGATCAGAGATAGTGGCAGCTGAATCTTCTGATGAGGAAGGAGAGGAAGGTTCAGCTGTTTGTCTGGGTTGTCGTATGATGGGTTGAGTTGGTGGAGCTGACTGCTGTTGTGAAGATGGAGTGGCAACCGACCGACTTCCTGAGGCATCACTGGGTGTAATGCGCATTTGTTTTGCACGTCGGTGAGCCAGTGTTTGTTGTGGTTCGGCTGCTCGACGTCTAGGTCGTTGTTGGCGAGGTGGTGGTTGTTGTTGTTGAGCCTGTTGTTGTTATGGAGCAGCTGGTTGTTGAGGAGCAGCTGGTTGGTCCGGTTGTTGTTGTGCATCCTCAGTTCTCCATTCAGGATAATGAATATCCCGGTATCGTCTGATGACATCAATATTGATGTCACCAAGTTTAAAGAGTGGGAGAGGGACCGGTGCATCATTAACAGCAGTTGTACCACTTTGTGTCCTAAGGAACGAGACACTTGGTGGTATGAAACGATTTACAGCATCTCTGATGTGAATGGTTGGGTATCGCTGCATGAAGTGTTCAATCATGATGGACCAGAACCTCGGGTATGGCAGAAATTTTGGTTCTTTTTCTTTGGAGAGCTTGAATTCTTCCCACAAGTAGGCAGCAAAGTCGTAATGTCGGTTATAGCAGAGAGCATGATAGACGTGGTGAACATTTATCGAGGCCCTATCATGACCAGCTGACTTTCCTGTCATACATCGGTTGAAGATAGTGAAGACGTGGGACCAGCTCCTTGCCATATTTTTCTTTTTGAGTTCTCTGAGGTTGATTGAATCCCGAGGAAGGTCAAGACCGAGATCATGGAGTCCTTCATACATTCCATGTAATGTTAGTTGTGGTTCAAATGTAGTATGTGGTGGTCTTGAGTCGCCACGCGGTAGCCCGAAGATGTCATAGAGATCATCTTTTGTGAATTCCACCGGCTGTTCATCAATCATAGTTTCTAATTGGTGTGGGTCAGTTGATGTCACCAGGGCGAGGTTAGTGAAGAATTGTTGAACATATACCGCTGGAACCTCCGGCCGAGCATTCAGCAAGTAGAATAGAGGGTGACGTTGGATAACGTGTGAATGAACCGGAAAATCGATGCTGAAGGAGATCTCTTGGTCTGGGGCCCAGTACCAGTTGTTCTCTGTTAATGGCTTGATCCTGTAGAGAGGAACCCGGGTGTTCTCGTCTATGATTTGTTCTGCCGCCATCTGAGAATTAGACACTAAGAAAACGTGGCACAAAACAATAAGTAAAGTTAGTATTCAGTGTAAAAAAAATGAAACGATGATGATTTTCACTGATCGAGACGAGAATGTTCTAAGTGATTATAATAGTATATAGATATATATAAATATAAGAATAATAAAAAAATTTAATTTTATTAAAAATATTTAATAAATAAAATTAATAAATTATAATTAGATATAATATACTTATATAAAATTAAAAACTTAGAGAAAAAAAATTGAAAAGAGTTCGGGCCGAGGAACATTCAAGAGTTCGGGACGAAGTTAATCTGAGAATATGAAAGAGTTCGGTTCGAACACTGGGAAAGAGTTCGGGCTGAAGACATCAAGTAGTTCGGGCCAAGCATTGCTAAAAATCTTCGGGCCGGGCATTGCTAAAAATCTTCGGGCAGAAGACAGTTCAAAAGTTTGGGCCGAACTCGAAGGAAGTGGAAGTGTTCGGGCCGAACTCTTGTTGAAAGAGTTCCGGCCGAAGACTTTTACGATATTGGGGTTTTTTGACAGTTGGTAAATTCTGGGCATTCCTAGATCGATACATGTGAAAAATACTGGCCAATGGTGATCGATTTCACTACACGAGCATCCTAGGTAACATATATCAGACAATAAAACCCTAGATCGAACCGATTTAAATCTTTGAAACCCTAAATACGTTTCGAACGAAAACAGTTGAGATTCGCACAAAATAGCATAAACCTGATGAAATCTAAGGTCAAAAACGTACCGATTACAGTTGTGGATGAGTAGAAAGGTGATTGCAAGTGATTTGGAACGGATTCGAGCGAGTATTGATGAAGAAACAGAGTTCGAATGGTGACTGTGTGTTTTCGTCGGTGTGTGAGTTTGTGTGATCGAGAAGACGGAGAAGAGGAGAAAGGGTTTTCGGTGGTGACTATTTATATGGCCAAGAGTTCGAGCCGAGCAAACTTTGAACCGACTTCAAACTTCGGGCCGGGAACAGTGAATTGTTCGGCCCGAGGAGATTTGGAAAAAATAAAATTTTTGATTTTTTGATTTTTAAATTTAAGGAAAATAAAAGAAAAAGAAAAATCAAAAATTAAAAATTTAAACAATGAAGATTTAAGAATAAGGAGAAACTCTTATAATGGTCCCCCTTGACCGATGACGACTTTTGACGACCGGGTTTCAAGACGAGTTTCTTGAACGCCATTGCGATGATACGAAGAATGCAACGATTTATCAAATTGAAAAATAAGAATTGAAGACAGTTAAGTTTTGAGATTTAGCATACCAAGCTTTGAGACCAAATAATTAAAACGTTTTTCGTCCAAACCCTTGGTAAACAAATCAGCCAATTTAAAATCGGTGGATACAAAGTACAATTCAACATAGCCCAGTTCAACGTGATCTTTGATAAAATAATATCGAAGATCGATATGTTTAGTTTTAGAATGTTGAACTGTTTTATAAGATATTGCAATTGCACTTCTGGAATCACAATATAAAGGAATGCGGCTATAGGAAAAGCCATAATCCTTTAATTGTGATTGCATCCATATCACCTGGGACAGACAGCTAGCGGCCGCAACATTTTCTGCTTCAGCGGTTGATAATGAGACGCAGTGTTGCTTTCTTGATGACCAGCTGACTAGCTTATCTCCCAAAAATTGAACTCCCCCAGATGTACTCTTCCTGTCCAGCATACACCCAGCATGATCAGCATTAGAGAAGGCAGTAAGATCAAACGAGGTCTCCTTGGGATACCAAAGACCAAGATCTCTGGTGCCTTTTAGGTAGCGGAAGATTCGTTTGACTGCCAGAAAGTGAGACTCTTTGGGAGCAGCCTGATACCGAGCACAGATGCATGTGGAAAACATGATGTCCGGACCACTGGCCGTTAAGTAAAGTAGAGATCCAATCATACCCCGATAGTTTGTTACATCTACCGGTTTACCATCCAGATCAGTATTTAGTTTGGTGGTCGTGGACATCAGTGTTGCAATAGGTTTACAGTCGTCCATGAGATACTTCGTCAGTAGATCAGAGATGTACTTTGATTGATTGATGAAGATGCCAGTGGAAGTTGACGAACTTGAAGACCTAGGAAGAAGTTCATCTCCCCCATCATGCTCATTTCAAAGCGTTTTACCATGAGATCGGAAAAACGTTTGCAATATTTTGGATTTGTAGACCCAAAGATAATGTCATCGACATAGATCTGAAATAGTATGATATCTTCCCATTGACGTTTGATGAACAAAGTTGTATCAACTTTTCCCTTTGAAAAGCCAGATTCGACTAAGATCTGGGAAAGAACATCATACCATGCCCGATGGGCCTGTTTCAAACCATATAGAGCTTTGTCGAGAATATATACATAATCTGGATGTTTGGGATCCACAAACCCTTCTGGTTGATGAACAAACACCTCCTCTTTTAGAATACCATTTAAGAATGCAGTCTTTACATCCATCTGATAGATAGTAAAGTTTTTGTGAGCTGCATATGCTTTGAAAATGCGAATGGCTTCAATACAGGCAACAGGAGCAAATGTTTCTTCGTAATCAATGCTTTCTTGTTAAGCGTAACCCTTAGCAACCAACCTTGC
The DNA here is from genome assembly GCA_963853835.1 of Calendula officinalis. Lineage (NCBI taxonomy): Eukaryota > Viridiplantae > Streptophyta > Magnoliopsida > Asterales > Asteraceae > Calendula > Calendula officinalis. Next base: position 27,281,223 of record OY970823.1, on the reverse strand, counting down.
TTTGTTACGAATGAAGATTCCATTTTCATCTTTCTTGTTCTTAAAAATCCACTTAGTTCCAATGACTGATGATCCCGGGGTTTTAGGAACTAAGCGCCAGACTTTTAATCTTTCAAATTGATTAATTTCTTCTTGCATTGCAATTATCCAGTCTGGATCGGAAAGCGTTTCACTGACTTTCTTAGGTTCAGTGGAACTTAAGAATGATGCATGGTGACATTCATACGCTGAAGCCCTTCTAGTTTGGACTGAGGACTCTGGGTTTCCGATGATTTGGTCCAAAGGATGTTCCTTTGTCCACTTCGTAGAATGAGGAAGTGGGAGTCAACCAGGGTTAACGTTGGAATTATCCGTGAAAGCAGGATGTGGTATGATTGCAGTTTCAGGATTTGGGGGATTGATCTGAGGTGGTGGTTCAACACGAGGAAGATAAAATTTAGAAAAGTCAATCACCAGTGGAGCGATAATATCTGACGGAGGTGGGGGATCGACTGGTGTAGATTGAGTTCCTTGTGTTGATGTTAAAGGACCGACATTTGATGTGGGTATTGGTGAGGTTGGAGAATGTGAGGTAGGGGATGGAGATTCATTTGTTGATGGAGTGTTGATTTCCGGAGCAGTGATTGATAGAACCTCTGCCGGAGGTGAAGGTGGGAGTGGGGGTGGGGGTGGGGGTGGTGGTGGGGGTGGTGGTGGGGGTGGGTGTCTGACATTGTGATATTCGTCATAGAAGTGTTCAAATAGGATTTCAAGGTCATTCAGAGATGTTGAATGATTAGAGGATGTTGTGGGTAGAGGTATTTCAATACCTGTTGTGCTCGAATCAAGAGGGAATGTTTCATCAAATGATACATTAACACTTGCTCTGACCATTCTTGTGGATCGGTTGTAAATTCTGAATGAAGCTGATTCCTTTGAATATCCAATAAAGACTCCTTCCTTAGCTTTCTCTTCAAACTTGTTTAGTTTATCTTTATCATTCAGGATGAAGCATCGACTACCAAAGATGTGGAAGAAGTTTACATTTGGTATTCGATTGTTGATGAGCTCATATGGAGTTTTGCTATATGTTTTGTTTATTATTGAGCGGTTTTGAGTAAAACAGGCGGTGCTGATGGCTTCTGCCCATAAAGACAGAGGAAGTTTTGAGAATGAAAGCATCGTACGAGCAGCTTGTACTAAGGTACGGTTTCATCTTTCAACAACACCGTTCTGTTGAGGAGTTCGTGCAGCGGAAAACTGGTGGGTGATGCCAGCAGATTCAAGATAAGAGTCAAGGACCCGATTCTTGAATTCAGTACCATTGTCGGTACGGATTGTTTGAACATTTAATTCCAGGTTCACTTGGGTTTTCTTGATGAATGAGATGATGATCTCTGCAGCTTCATCCTTTGAGCGGAGGAAATGAACCCATGTGTACCTTGAATAGTCATCAACAATAACCACCAGCAAGGCTTTGAACACTCATTGGACCACATAAATCCATATGCAGTAGTTCAAGAGGTTTGGAAGTACTTGGAGCCGGTGTAGGTTTTTGAGACTTTTTGGTCATTTTTCCCATTTCACATGATGAACATTTATGATCTTTTTCAAACGCAACATCAGGTAATCCACACATATGTCCTCCTTTTACGAGTTTGTTCATGGTTTTGAAGTTAAGATGAGACAAACGACGATGCCATAACCATGACTCATTGGAAGTAGCTTTTGATAAGAGACATACTTCTTCCAGTGGAACCACATCATTAAGATTAATGGTGAAGAGGTTTGTATCACGGGTTCTGGTAAGAAGTTATTCGCCATCATATGTACGAATAGCACACTTTTTTGTGCTAAAGTTGACTTCCAGAGTTTTATCACAGAATTTACCAATGCTAAAGAGATTATGTGAAAGATCTTCGACAAAGGCAACATTTCTGATAATAAGATTTGTACGAATGATGTCACCAAGTCCTAAAATAGTAGCTAAATGATCATTTCCAAATTTGACCGTTCCCAGATATTTGTGACGAAAATTAGTCAATAGATTTTTGTTCCCCGTCATGTGCCTTGAACAGCCCGAGTCGAGGTACCATATATTCTACATAAAACAAATAAAATATTTTAGGTATCCAATCATGTATGGGTCCAGAACGATTAGTGACAAATGTTTTATGCAGATTTATGTGATGATCAATTTAGAGCGTTGGGGAACTGCTAGGAGGCAGTTCGGATTTAATTACCCATTTGAGAGATTTTTCAGAGGATTGAATAATCCAATGAGATTTTTCGTTTTTAATCCAGTTATATTTCACATGAGTATTCGTTTTAACGAACGGTTTGTTGCCTTTTGAGGAAACTGATGGTTTTGACTTTTGTGCAGAGTTTCCTCGAGACGACTTGTGGCGAGAAGAAAGATGGGAGACAGAAGTTTGTGGAGGTTGAGAAGATTTCTTCGGTTGTTTGAAAGTTTTCTTTTGAGCTTTTGATGGACACTCTGAGTTTGACGATGTTTGTTTAGAAACTGACCGATACAAGGGATGACGATGCGATGAAGATTTTTCAGAGGTTGGTTTGAATGAACGTGTAACAGTAGATTTTACTGGTCGTGAGTTTAGTGATTTTGCAGTGGTATGGAAAGCATGTTTTGCATGTGTTTATAAGTTTGTCAGATTTATGATATACTATATTCTTATGAATACAGCAAGGTGCATCTGTTTCTTTGTAATTATATCAAAAAATCTTTTAATTCCAGATTTGTCAATTTTAACATACACATCACCAAAATCAGGTGAGTATCGGACAGGTCCATAATCAGTTCTAAAAGTAGTTAAAATAGTTTTCACAAACTTAGAGTCATTACATTTATTTTTAACAGAAAAAGATGTAACTACAAACTTAGGTGGACTAGACTTCTTAAGTAGACTAGGCTTCTTAAGCATACTGGATCCAGTCTGAATAGACTTCTTTGACTGCGAGGCTCTTTTGACTTCATCTTGCTCCAAGGACCTCTTCCCTCCAGACTCTAATCTTCGATCTGCAAGATTCAAAATAGGTGGATTAAAGCTTCTCTTCAAGATGGTTGGAACTGGGTTTGTTGATGCTGGTCCTAATAGAGAGGCTTTAGACTTTTGAGAAACAGTATTGTTCGTTTTAGCTTTTAATTCTAAAATGGTGTCCTCTAAATTATGTATTTTGTTTTGAAGTTTTTCCTTTTCTTTATCAAAGGCCTTATGAGTTTCATCAATTTCAGTTTCTAATTGGACAATTTTCTTCTCTAAAACTAATGGTGGAACATATAGCTTTGCCTCTTTGATTTGTTTTAAAATTTGGTTTTCAGGAATGGAAAATTCAGCAGGTGTGATGATTTGAAGATATTCGTTGTGTTCAAATTTTGCTTTCTTCTTTTCGTATGTTGAGTTTAAGGCATCATAATTGAAGCTAATTTGAGCATTTTCTTCCTTTTCCCTGTTGAACTTTTCAATTTCTGCTTCTTCATCTGGCATATGAAGGAAGCTTTGCCATATTCCCAAGTTCATGTAATCGTAATTGTATAGTGTGGGAAGAACATCAACAGCTTTTTCCAGAGGACGGGTATTCTCAGCTCCGAGACCCACTTTCGACTTGAAAGATCTGAACTCTTTTGGCTGGTTTAATTTTATCGTTTGTTCAGTATAACCAGCTTTCACAATCGTCTGCTCCAGTTTTGAGATGTGTTCTTCAGCATTTTCTTTTCTGACAGTAAGACTGTGTATGGTTGCTGATTGTTCATCGATTTCCTTTTTAAAGCTGTTTGTTATGTTTGTGATTTGTTCATTTAGTTTTTGAATTTCGTTGTCAGCCGTCTTCAACTTATCTTGGTAGTCTTTCATCTTGATGACTGCGGACTTCATCCATTTTTGCTCTCGACTTAGTTGATTCGCCAAGTCATTTATCAGCTGCTTGGAGTCGTCTTTATCACTTGACACCGTCTTCATGTTTTTTAGGTTCGAAATTTCAAGGTTTTTTGTATTAATAATGTGATTTAGACGATTGACCTCACTGGTGTGAGCAGCATGAAACGATGACAACTGTTGTTGTAACTCTTGTGTTCTTTGATTTGAAAGGTTATTTTGATTGACTTGAGGAACAAGAGTTTCAAGTTGAGGACGAAAGGTTAAATTTTCTGCCTTTGATTTTGAGATTTGTGTATTTGATTCATTGTTTGTATTAACTTCTGTTTGTAGACTATTTTGTAATTCAGAAATTTGAAATTTATAAGCAGATTTTGATGTAGACAACTGATTTTGTAATTCCTTGTTTACTTGAGTTATTTGAAGAGAACATTGACTTAAGTCACTTAAATCATTTAAAAGTTGTTCCTTTTCGGATTCTAAAGAAGTAATTTGTTTTGTCAGTTGTGATTTCTCATCAATTTTAAGAAAACGTTTTTCATTAAACAAGGAATTCTCTGATTCGTCAGTGACTGAGTCAGGTAATAAATAGTCAAAAGAAGAAGAGTGTACCTCATTTTCATCATTCTCAGGTATGCCAAGCTCTGCTCTTAGTTCGTTTGATCTCGCCATAAGAGCCAGGCTGGCGGTGCATTCCTCTTCCTCTTGATCATCTGACTCTTCGAACCACTGTAGGTCCTCAGCCAGTAGGACCTTGCCATTTTCAACTTGCTTGGCCATGAGCATTTTCCTTTTGAAGTATTCAGAGTCTTTCACCTTAGGCTTCTTGCATTCTTTAGCAAAGTTCCCCGTCATACCACAATTGTAACATTTCTTAGGTGGCTCAGTAGATGAAGATGAGGATTTGTTGTTCGGGGTTTGTGAAGAGGAGTTGAATTTGAAGTTTGAGGATGATCTGATGTTGTTGTTGGTTGGCTTGTTATAGTACTTGTTATTATAACTTGAAATGAGAGCCAAGGCTTGACGAACCGAATCGATTTCATCTTTCGTCCCCGCAGGGATCAGAGTCTCTGGTTCTTCATTTACCACTTCTTTTGATTTTGATGCAACCATTCCTTCATTGATACCTTTGTTGAGAGCTAGGTTTTGTTTGGCCAACATTGCAAGAGTGTCAGCAGTATCTTGCCTAGTTTTGGCAATTCCTCTCACCATAGGTTCATTTTGATGTAGGTACTCATATAATTCATGAATATCTATGGAGCTTAAGTCCTTGTGTTGCATCGCACTATTGCCAAACATCTCCCATTCCGGTAGTTGGGATTGGATAAATTTGATGTTAATTTCAAGTTTCTCTTTGATGAGTTTGTTCTTTCTGAGATCATTGAGCATGTTGCAGAATCTGAGGTAGGTTTGCTCCAGTTCTTCACCCGGGGTAGCTTTAAATTGACCGTAGGTGTCTAGGGTGGATACCATCTTAGCTTTATTACCCAGGTCAGTTCCCTCCATTTGCTTTTGGATCTCATCCCAGAGCTCTTTACCCGTGCCGAAACTATCAAGGCTGCTGTAAATTTCATTCGTGATTCCCTGTAGCATACAGGAGTGTGCGTACACGTCAGCCCTAGCCCTATCCTTCTGCTCTTGGGTGTATTCCGCCGGGAGAATTTCGATTACACCACCAGGTAATGCTGGTTCAGAGTTTGAGGCTGCTTCCAATGCACGATAGAACTTAGCGGGTCCGGTTGTAAGGGAGTCAAGGATGAAATGGAGAAACCGTTTCTTCCAATGACGGTATTCTCCTCGGTAGAGAACAAGTGGTTTTGTGTCTGACCCAATGGACAAGGTGTCCTTGGAATTCATTTCTTAGTGGTAAGAAAAACGACAGGAAGAAAAAATAAGTGTGGAGAAAAAAGTTCGGGCCGAAGACTTGTAAGAGTTCGGGCCGAAGATTGACTTGAGTTCGTGCCGAAGATTGACTAGTGTTCGGGCCGAAGATATTGAGATGTTCGGGCCGAAGACTCGGAAGAAGTTCGGGTCGAAGACTTGGGAGAAGTTCGGGTCGAAGATTGAGTTGAAGTTCGGGCCGAAGATATTGAGATGTTCGGGCCGAAGACTTGTGTGAAGTTCGGGTCGAAGACTTAGTAATGAGTTCGGGCCGAACTATGTTCTGATGTTCGGGCCGAACTTAAAGATGAGTTCGGGCCGAAGATTTTACTGTTCTCGGGCCGCGAATAGTTACGACGTTCTTGAGCAGAACAGTGACGAACAACCAAGAAAAATCCACTAATTTGATCCTAAAATGCTCGTTTCTTAACCAAAATCTTTGATTCTTTTTGCAAAATGACCCAGAACCTTTTTCCTTCAATCCATTACAACTATAATCACCAAAAAAAACCTAGATCTAATAGGAAATTTGAATTTTGAAGGTTTTTTGAAGCTTTAATGGCTTTTACTAAAAATCCAATTTCTTCATCAGAATGGATTGGATTCGATCCTAACTCGATTCTAAGCTTAATATATTAACAAGATGAAGCTATTTAACCCATACGAACAAGAATTAATACCTCAAATCCGTTTTTTTGATTTTAGACCTCTTTTTCTTCAAAAACCTTGATAAACCCTTTTGATCTTCTGATTTGAAGAGCAAGCAATGGAAATGGATCGTTTTCAGAGTGAAATTAAGCTCTGATACCAATTGAAATGCTTATAACACTTAATCAATCCATAACTTGATGTTTGATGATGAATATAGATGGAAAAGTGAAGAACAATGGTTAGGGTTTTAGAGAGAGAGTAGAGAGAGAGAGAGTAGAGAGAGAGAGAGTAGAGAGAGAGAGAGAGTGAAGAAATGCAGAGAATTGGAAAATGATTACCATTGCCTTAATTCCGCAATTAATTAAGACTAATCCTAATCTTAACTAATGCAATATGCAATGTTACACATTGCACCCCTAGACTATTCTTTACAACAATTTAGTACCTAACCTGGTAGTTTATTCCGTTACGTTTGATTCAAGAAATTCGTATAATTTATGTTAATTTAAAGATCAATGCTTTGAGAATTTATGAGAGAAACCAAGACATGTTCTTGGGAATGTTAATGGAAATGTTAATGGAAATGTTAATTTTAAATAAGGAAAATTAATTTAGGGAAGGTTGTAGTGGGAAACGAAAAAGAATTTTTAAGAAGACATTAAATTTGAGGAGGTTGTAATTCGAAGCACGAAAGATTAACATGATTAAACAGTCATAGCAAACCAAATAAACCAACTAGCTAACATAATTTGGTTGTTTCCTTGACCTCCAGCAGGTTTTGGGTTTGAATCCCACGTGCTACATTTTGATTCGAGGGCAAAAAAATCAAGACATTCCCAAAATAGAAAGTCGTAATTATGACCTACTTAAAATAAATTGTCGTAAATGCTGTTATATATATAGCTAAAAGTAAGATTAAGATAAGATGACAAGGAAAGCTTTCATTAGAAATAACTAACAAGAAATTATGAGTTAATAATTAATAAATTCAAATATGACTTCCTAGTAACATTAGTATCGACCGTGTCAATATCATGGGCCATGAGCCTAGGACTTAGAGGGTCGTGAAGGGGTGGTTCATCGATATCTAGCGAATGGCGTAAGTTAGCAAATGCGAAGATGGTGAAGAACTTCAACGAGATGCTTCTATGACTGTACTTACATTTTGTAATAATAATGATAATAAAAATCTGAAAAGGTTTAAGAACTTAATTGCTTATATAGTAAGTGCAATAAGTTAAACCAGCAAGGAAACAACTAATAAGCTAAGAAGCTAAAAAAACTAACAATAATCACATAACCAATTCCAAAACAAACATCCAATTACCAACTAATTTTGGATTTCATATTACCAATGTAATACTAAAAAAAAAAATATAAACAAGATTTTTCATGTTACATCACTTTATAAATGTACAAAAAAAAAAAAACACTATACCAGCTCACTACCATTTACGTTGGTACATCAAGTTCATCTTGAAGCCTAACCTCAAGCATTTCAACATCCGGTTCCAAACCTTCTAGAATATCCTTTAACCTTCTAGAAGCCTCCTTCAAATTCACAAGTGTTTTTGTCAAATGTACAAGCTCACATTCAACGCGATTATGTTCCCTTTTAGCTTCCAAATACTTGTTAATTTCCAAATCACCTTCTGATTCGGCCAGAACATTTAGAAGCCTACGGATCCTTTCACGTAAAAACCCTACTTTCATTCCCATGGTAGCAAACGAATTGAGGGAATTATCCCACGACTCGAGTTCCACCTTAGTTGTTGTGGCGAACTTGATGTTAATCTCGCTTGCAATCTTTTCAGTTTCGTCGATCATACCAACAACTAACGTATTGTTCAAGTTATCAGGAACTAAATCATGAAGAAACTCTTTCCTATTTATGCAGAGTTTATAGTAAGTCATTTTGACATCTTCCGGAAGATCGGAGTCAATGCACACGCCTTTGACCACGATGTGAAAGTTTTAAAAGTTTTGGAGTTCTTCAAATGAAAGGTTGGGTCTAGAAACTTCTTCACTGTTCTTTTCGGATTGTTCCATTAATAAAAGGTTTTGGTTTTCATTTTCATTTTCGTTTTATTATCAGTTTGTTGTGTGTTTGGCTCCAGATTAAGAGCACCATCTACTTCATTCACCCTAACTACATAAACCTACAATATTAAAATTAAAATGAAAATTAAAATTAAAACAAAAATTAAATGTATAATTGTAATTTTCTATGAATTGGTGCCTTAAATTACCTTAAATTTGTTGGGTTCAAGCAATGAAAGAGTATAACATCTCCTTCATGCAAATTATTTCCAGCTTTAAATCTTTTCCATCTTGCACCCAGCCCTGTTTTATCAGCAATGTATTTAATATGATGAATTTCTTCATTTTGAGCTTCAATCTCCATTTCAAAATCTTGTTTCGGTAAAAATAATTTCCCAAACCACTGCGAAAACCCTGCACGCAAAACGGATCAAAAAGATTATAATCAATTACAACTAGCACAAAAAAATGTACATTTTTATTCTATTTGTTAGATAGATAAATGTGGTTTACACTCGTAAACGTGATCTGGATATGGGTTTTTGTTGAATTCGTATAAGGTCAAGGTGTTGACATTCAAAGGTCAAATTGTAACATCTAAGATACTCCATCTAATTACAAACAACAAAAAAAGTAGCGATTTTATGCTATTTATTAGATAGAGAAAAGTACCACTTATATCTACAAATTGATCCGAATTTATTTTTTATTGTTTCCAAAACATTACAAATGGCCAACATGTTGACTTTAATGGGTCAAAACTGTACATTTGACATAATAGCCAAGTACAAACAACACAAAAGCGTGACATTATTTTTCCTATTTAAGATGAAGAAAATTGGGTTGTATTCACAAACGGGGTCTGGATATTGGTTTTTCATTTTTGTTGATTTAATAAATGGTCAAAGATGTTGACTGTCAAGAGTCAAAGTGTAGCATTCGATCAAAAAATAGCATATAAAGTCTTTAGGTACACCATCAGATGTTGTTATATCTCCAACAATAGCTCTAAAAAACTTAGATTATATCTTAAGCTCCAATTATTAAGATAAAAGGATTATCTCAATGGATTTTGTTATTAATACTTAATCTTGTACAATTGCAATCTTGAATCATCTATTCAGACACAAAAAGGAGCTTATAAGATAACTGGTTTTCAGGCGCCATGTAAGAAAATTAGTCAACATGGTTACAAGATACCAACGTGTCACATGCCACATCATAAACATCATAAGAAACGACACTTGCTCATAAACATCACAAGAAAGAACACATTTACTTATAAATGGGTTATAAATGGGTTGGTTCGGGTTATATTGCATCTCTTATGGGTAATACTACTATATTTTTTTAAATGTCTTGAAAGAACACTGGTCAAAGAAAAGGCCGAAAAATTTTATTTTTAAAATGCATGAAACCTCCTAAAATTATCATTAAATTTTTATCAAAAGAAAAGAAGATTGTAAATGGAATAATATATTCTTGGTCTTATATTATTGACTATAGTCTATAAAACATAACAAACGATCTTTTCTCACTCGTCGTCTTCATGTGAATCATCATTATTCATTACCACCAACATCAGCATTCAAAGCATTTAATCTCTCAATAAGCTTTTGCTTCCTCTCATCATAAGTAAGCTTCTTGAGATTGCATCTAAAACAATACAAATAACACATATCAATATTTAGTTATTAACAAAATTTAATGAATTATTATTACCTCTTCTGCTCCTTAGGTTGATGTTTTCTTGGGGGTGGGGTCAGCATGAACCTTTTTGTAAAGTTGTTGAATGTTCAACACCAGCCTTAATGTAATCAGAGAGATGAGTCCGGTTCATCTTCCTTCAAAGACTGTTTCACATAAAAAATATCTATAATTAAATTAATATTTTGATGGCTTAAAGTTATACTTGGGGCAACTTTCGGCATGCTCAGCCCATTTGAATTGTAACCTTTTAAGCTTACTATTTTGATTTCACTGGTTAGAGATAGAATATAACCTAATCGACACATCCCTAAAATGGGTCAAAATTTCATTTCTAAAGTAGAAGTGAAAACATATTGGTACATGTAGGGTGTATAATGAAACTTTTGGGGTCGAATGAAAAAATAACAATGGGAAAAAAAATCACCAAAATTAATAAAAAATGGCGGATATCAAGTTTGTAAATTAGAGAGAAAATGCACTTGCGAGACTGTGTGAGTTAATGTCCAATTTGGCTGCTCTGTGTAGGGGTGCCAGGTCTCTCTACCTGAACATATTAATGAAAATATTAAGCTATAATTAAAACTAGAATTAGTGATTTTTCAAGTTAATTACAGTAATATAATTAAATCTTTGACTTCTGAACGCTTCTTCAACAGCTTTTCAGGCTCGGGCTAGATACACATTTATATGTGGCAACTTCGACCTAATCATGGGTGAACGGGTCAATTGGGTCATAATTTGACTTTAATGGATATCTTACCGGTCCTTATTAATTCCAGGAAGATGAACAGAAGAAGCCTTGTTCATATATGTGTCAAAAGATTACAATGTGTTTTTTTTTAACAGCAAAAAAAAAAAGATTAGAATGTGTTATTTAGGGGATACTAACAACTAACAAAATTAAGACAGCACAAATCATTACGAGTGAGCAATTTCATAGAAAAACTGATAGTCATGGATGAAGATTATATATGTCAATTTGCAGAAACAATACCCGTTGAGTTTAATGAGATTTTGGAAAGCATTCTTATCTCGCTCCACTCCAACACATTCTTCTTGCTGAGGCTGAGGGTGAGGAGGGTCGTCATCTTCATGATGTTCTTCTTCATGCAACATTTCCCGCCACTTTTCTTCAATCTCTCTAACAACATCTTCCATTTTTCTCGATCGCTGTATACGATTCATAACTTCCATTTCCAGTTGGAGGTTCGTATCTAATTTTGTAAATTCTAAAATTATAGTTTCTCGACGGATTTAAATTAATGAGTTAACCTTCTTTTTTTAAACAGCGATCAAGGAAAATACAGGATGTAATCAAGGAGATTGAACAAAAGTCCTCGGAGATAAGGTGTGAAGAACATGATCAAGATGACAACCCTAATCCCCCTCAGGTATGAAACTAAATCTGTTTCAGTAAATATTATTATTTCAGTAAATTGCATTGATAAATTAGAAAATATCAAACAATATAGTAAGTCCATGCAATTTATTGCCGTCAATTTGGTAACTATTAGAAAATATCAAAAAACATCGTTTTGTGGAGTTGTCTTTGGCGTGTTAAATTTGCGTTTCTCTCGGTGCAACATAAGAATACAATGAATGTTAACACATTAACATGACATACACAACATCATAACATTACATGATTCATACTAAAAATACTAACCGGATTTGAGCATATGGTTAAGTCTGTTGCAATTGTGATCGATGTCAATTGTGAGGTGATCGGATATAACCTTGATATTAGGTTTTTGGAAAACAAATAAATATATAATATTAAAAAGCGTATTCATCTCTAATAATTTGATTACTTCAAGATTTTAAAATTTTTAAAAATTTAAGTAAGGGATTGAATTAAATCACGGTTACCTAATTTGCGGATAATTATGGATTGGTTTTAATCCTTGATTTTTAACCATATTAAATCTATCTACTTCTACTCTACTACTATAATAAACAAAGCTTATATAGCCACATGTCACTTTTTTAGAACACCAACTGTACACATGGTGCCTCCACAAGTTTTCTTAAACAAATTTCTGAATTTTTTATTCCCGCCTATAGATTAATTAAATAAATGTGATTAAATTAATTAAATTGATTAATCATAAATCATAAATTCTAAATTCAAATTAACATTAAATCCGATTTCAAAATTTGAAAAAAAATCCAGAATTAAAGGAATGATTTTTGTTTTAATAATAATATTTAACAACTTTAAAGGAAAAAAATTGTTTATTTACTGTTTTTATTACGTACGTAGTCAAACAATATTTTTTACACAAAAATCTTATTAACAGGTCTATAGTTCGATGTAGGGCCATAGTTATTTAATCTACAATAATTTCTATAATGATTAGTTATTTTAAATTTTTATTATGATTATTTAATGTGTTTTGATAATGACAACCCTTATGGCTGTTAATAAGAACGGATACGACCGAGTAGTATTTATTCTGATTGGAGGAGGAATTTGGATGTTGCTAGATTTAAGGAACATAATTTGACTAATTGAGTTAAAAGAAGATAAATAGTATAAAATGTAACTAATTATTATTTTTCAAAACGGAATATTTTTTTTTATTGACAACCCTAAGGGCTGTCATTATTAAAAACTCTTTAATACTCCCTCCGTCCCATTTTTATTGTCCATTACAAAAAATTAGACAGTTTAAAAAAACTGCATTAATTATACTATGTCACCAATCAAATTTTCTCTTTTCCACTTAAATGTTTTTTGATTGGTTGAAATTAAGGAAATGACAGTCTTTGTGGGACAAACTAAAATAGTATACTAGACAATTAAAATGGGACGGAGGGAGTATATGTTTGACCTTTTGTTTTTATCTAATACTCCCTCCGTCCCTTAATAAAGTTTTCATTTCCCCTAATATGTTTGTCCCAAAATAAAGTTCTCATTTTTTAAATTAGAGGGACCCACGCAATAAAATAATATTATTACCATATACCCCACCACTAAGTATCTCCTAAAAACACTTTCTCTCTCCAAAAAGCCCTATATTTTAATCAAATTTATTTCCAAAGACCCACCACTAACTATCTCCTAAAAACATGTGCCCAGGAGAAATGAGAACTTTATTAAGGGACGGAGGGAGTAGTATATATTTTATTTTTAGAACGACTAACATAATTTCTTATTTAATGTACAATAATTTTGTCCATTGCAAGACTTTAACCTATAATCTTATGGACAATATTTAATCTATAAGTTTTTTTTATTGTATTCAAGGTAATCCTTGATTTATATGTAGTTGTAAGGGACAAATCTTAACAATTGGTTAACTATAAGTAATGGTAAAGATTAATCGCATATTTTCTACATAGAGGGGTATTTTGGTCTTTTTTTAAGATTTTTTATTTAAGATTTGTTTTTTTGTTTTTTACTTTGTTATTATTTTTTTAATTTTTTTTCCATTAATAACAAATAATGTGATTGCATACTGAATCATATGTGATTGTACTAATACATCAAATGTGATTAAATACACAATCACATGTGATTTTATACTAAAATCACATGTGAAAATATACTAAAATCACATGTGATTTTATACTAAAATCACATGTGATTAAGTACTACATGTAATTATCAAATAAATATTATTTTTAATGAAAAAATTAATAAAAAAATAATAAAAATAATAAAAAAAATTGAATTTTTTTTAAGTGCCAAATGACCAAAATACCTACTCGTGTATAAAATATGTGATCAATCTTGATCATTAGATATTATTAATCAATGATTGAGATTTGTCTCTCGGAACGACGCAAAAATTATAGACTACTTTGAATGTTTATCATAATATATAATAATATAGTTTTAATAGTTATTAGACACATTACCTTAAGAGTAAGAGTAGAGATTCCTACATTTTTATATTCAAATTTATATTGCCATACTAAATATAGGTTTATTTATTAATTATATATGCAATTTTTTAATACATAAAATTAAGGCTAAAACAACATTACGTTCACTGATAATTTTATAAATGTTTATATATTATTGTCATACATTAACATCTTAATATAAGACTGAGCGTAAGTGGTTGGCCCTTTGGTCGTCACGCGTCCCTCTCACATACGACGCGTCCCTCCCCTTACCCAGGTCCTCCTGCAACGTGGCCCTAATTCCATTTAGTCGCCTGGACGACTACTTCCGGTCGCTAATGTTCAAATAGGAAGGAGTTGTTTTTAAAAGGTAACGGGTTTTGGTCGCCTGCTACGTGAGTTTGATTGGGAGTTTTCATGTGTTTGGTCAAGCTGATGTGACGCTGATATGACAGCGGGTGACGAAACGGGGTTAGTCACCCCTTACGCATTTTCTAAAGCTTTATAACATGGATCTTCCCAATGATAAAAGATGTAAAAAAGGCTAGAAAAATTTATTTGTATAATAAGAAATCCAAACAACTTTCTATTACATCAAACATGCAACAAACATGCAACAAACTGATCCACATGCTGTTAAAATTATTGACAACCAGTGATTTTTCACGGGTAATAACCTAGTTTAAATTATAACAGTATGCATTCAAAATTATTTGTTTGGAATTTAAATAGGTTATTAGAGTATGGGGTGTGGTGGCGCCACCCCATCTCAATTTTGCCTAGGTGGCATTCACGTCTGAACTAAACACCCCCGCCACCATTCACGTCTGAGCCGGTTGTGCATATATGTTTTTTTGGTAATTTGTGTTAAATGTAGATTGTGCATATATGTCGAGACGGTTGTGCATATATTTTATTTTTCTAATAATTAATGTTATTTTCGGTAATTTGTGTACATCAATGTTATAAACTAGTTGAGCATATGTGTTTGAGAAAACATATATGTATCAGGCCTTAAAGTCGAACTGTTAAAGTCAAACTGTTAAAGTCAAACTAGGTTTACCAATAACATATATGTAACAAGAAAACACCGATGTATAAAAATGACAGGAATAACATTTACACATCCAACACTAACAGAACACATATGCAAAGGAAAAAAAACTGAATAAAAAGTAGGTCCTAAAGCTGACTGCATCTTCTAGTTTTCCTGTTGTATTTGATAAATACACAAATTAGCATCCATCAGCAGCTTGCTGGAAAAAAAAACATAGGATTCAAGATATTAAACACTATATAAAAGAACCATCTAAATAGGATGATGTCAAGTTGTGCACTAATATTATAAACATATATGCATACATATATAATTAAACCACAATATATACAAATTGAAATACCTGTGAAATCAATGGCCATCATGAAATTTAATTCACATCCACCAAAGAAGTAGTCTAAGAAGGCATGATAGACACTTTCAGAATATATTTTTCACTAAAAGTTAACTTTTTAATACCATGTATTAAATTCATAATTAATGGGTTATTTTTCTATATAGAAAAAATGATAGACTTTTTAATGCGTTAACTAATAGTTGCATCAATTTCATCTAGAAATATAGTTTATTGCATTACTAAAATAAATAAATAAAACTTACGAGATGTGATAATATCTATCTTTCAAATTATATTGTTTATTATGGCATACCACACCATTTGCAGAAAATGGATGACACTAAAATGTTGAAAAAAGTAGTATTACACTCGGTTGCAACAGCCTTTGCAAGCATAGTCTGGAAAATTAAAATAAAAAGAGATAGAAAGCTTCAAACCTTTCCTGGAGGGCTAAACAACAGAATTCCTTTCCATGGGGATAAAAGATCAGTGCAATACCTGAAGAAAACGCACCAATTTGTCATTTATTTTAAATAAATATTCGTCTGATTTTCATGGTTACCACCGCCGGCGCGGATCTAAACCAGATCCAACCACAGTCAAATCCGATTAACAAAGCGGGATTTATTTACCCAGACACTTACCGTCGCCGATGATCTGATTCGACGGTTCAACCACCACCGCCGCCGCCGACTCTGTTCTAAAACACTATCCAGATCTCGACCACCAGATCCAACAGCCACCGCTCATATCGCCGCACCCATGACATTCTTCTCCGACGACCTTTTCCTGTGAGAGAAAGAATGAGCCTATTAAACCTTCAATTTAATAACCGGATGGATTTTCTAATTTGTAGATCGTGCTCCTCTTTTTGAGATCGTGTTTTGTTGTTAATATACACGTTTCTAGGGTTTGGTAGAGAAAAAAAGGAATTCCCAATCAAAAAATAGGAGAGAGACGGTTTTCAAATGTTAATTAATTACTGTAATTTTTTTTTGTAAAATTACTATCCTACCCATTTCAATTAATAAATTAAATTAAATCAAATTAATTAACTAATTTGTGATTGGTTAATCGAGAGTTGTCAAAATTCTTTTTCAAATCAGGTATCTCAATATAATCCTTCACTATATATATATATATATATATATATATATATATATATATATATATATATATATATATATATATATATATATATATATATATATATATATATATATATATATAGTAGTAATGATAATAAAAATCCAAAAAAAGTTTTAAGAACTTAATTCTTAATATATAGTAAGTGCAATGAGTTAAAACAACAAGAAGGAGACGACTACATACTTCAAGAACATCGCTACTTGAAAAAAGTTTGAGAACATTGGGCCAATAGGGTAAATGAAACTAAAATCAATTACATTGTTTCCATTAAATTATCATTTAAATTAAAAAAAATTACCCTCAGGGATAGGAAGGATTCTATGTAGATTGTGAATACAAGGATTAAGTATGGATTAAGCAATAACAAAAAGAAATTAGGAAGATTTAGATTGATAGAACACTTTGCTATGGATATGGAGGTTACAAAATAGGCAAATGTTAGTGACAATTAACTAAGAACAAGGTATTTATACCTAGACTTAGTTTCGACTAATTACATAATGCTCCTTAGACTATTGGTTACAATAAATGTGACCCAACAATCTCCCCCTTTGTAACAATAGTCTGGGAGGCGTATCTTCAAAGTCTTCATCTTGAGCCAAAGTTGTACGTGGTAGATATGTCGTTGAATAATGTTGTATCAGGAACAATTTGAGATTTCTTTGGATGTGAAAAATGAATACTTCTTGTAGCTTTTCAACCAACAAGATGTATTTTGAAGACTTTTGACTGAAGATACATATTGATCGACTAAAAGTAAGACCCATAATGATAGAGAGATTAACAGTGGAAGTCTTTTCTTGAAGTTTGTAGCTTTATGTCGATCTATGATTCTTGATAATTGTTGTTGAGGTAACATGTTGATAACGGTTACGTTCCCCCTCAAACAAACAACTATTTCTTCACGGGAGTTGGATAGAACATTCTGATATTTACTCCCCGGTGAACGAATTACCAAATTCAACTATGGAAGTTGTTTGATACCTTCGTTAGATCTTTGGTTTCTTGTTTACCCCCCCTCAAATGGTGCATATATCTTATTAATGTGGAGTAATATGGGCTAACGTGTCGATAATCTCCATAATTTGTAAGAAACTCCTAAATTTGTTCCCGCAGATTGAGCTTTAGAAGAATTTTTCTCTGCGAGTATCAATTCTTTATAAAAAGAATTTATGTAATGTATCTTCTCCCCCTCATGATGAATAAGATTTATCTGATTCATCATGTAACTGTGAAATTCTGCGAGTTTGAATTAAGAAGAATCTTCGATTTAAGGAGAAAATATAAGTTAACTGTTACGAAGCCCGTTGATAAAAATGTGTTGAATAATGATTATACATATTTTGTAATAATCAATATATAACACATTTTATCATTTAAACCATTGAAGTCTTCTTCGTTTGTAAAATTTGGATGTGAGTGATTAACCGTTATGCAGTTATGTTGACAAATCAGCTTCAGCTTTTGATGATTAGTGATAACCATACTTTTAATTGACAAATCAGCTTCAGGCAAATTGACGATATGTAGACCCATGGATTGAGTAGTCGGCAGCGGAAGTCTTTTTCTTGAAGTTGTGGCTTTGTCGATTTGTTGATGATCCTCGGTTCCTGATATTTGTTGAAGTCGTGGACGTGCGGTATTTTGATTTCTTTTGGATATTTCTTTTTTTTGACCGTTGTTGATAGTGTTGGAGTACGGTCATAGAATCCTTTATCTGATGTATTAACTGTTGTTGATAAGAATGGAGTACAGTCATCAGATCCTTTATCTGACATAGTGACTGTTGTTGATAAGAATGGAGTACAGTCATCAGATCTTCGCACCAGAAAGTATCAGGGTAACCCAGGGTCACATAGATTTCCTGTTAGCACGACAGTTACAGAAACTGTGTGACCTACGTTTAGTTTTGGCTTTGATGTTAGCACTGGTAGGATTTCCATTCAATCATCGTGGAATACCAATAATTTTGGTATCACTATGAATGTTCCGGCAATATCACTTCGATATGCTTGGTAGAGTGTCTGTGTCCTAGAGAGATTTAATTCGGTTCTAGACTCTATACGTGGACAAACGAAGGCGAGGACTAGAGGTGGGTCCTCTTTTTCAATATCAACAATCTCCAAATGAGATGTCGATAGAAGATGTGGTAATCTCCGTGATTTTGAAACAAGTACTGTTTGTACTTGAGTGTTCAGTGGGGGTTGTGCATTGCATCACTGGGTCCATGGTGTCTTAATCAGAAAGCAACTTATGCAGTCTGATATAGATGTGGTTACACTGTCTTTTGTTCGGTTTAGGGAGGGTTTTTCGTTTTCTTTAACCCTTTCACACACGTTCCTCACTCAACTCACTTTTTCATTTTCAACCACACCCTCGTTTTTTGTGTTACCATGTGAAAAGCTGAATTGCACCCCATACTTCATACCCCCTCTCAATTTTAACCTCAGCACACCCCAATCAAGATCCCACGATACTTGATTCTGCTCACCTAGACCTAGGACCCTCACTTTTTAGTTCCTATATTGTCGGTGGCTCCGGGGAAGATCATACTAGATATAACAGATCATAGGAGTAATTTGAGAGTGATCTAATACGCTCATGTGCAATTTAATCAGCTCTTTAAAAGATGTTGCATTTTAGTTGGTTCACATGGATTTTTCATCGGAACTTGATGTGTTTCCGGTATTAGTTGTTGCCTGATGATTATGAAATTCAAGGCACAACAACTTGTTCTTTTACGGTAAACCCGGACTCACATAGAGTATCTGTTAGCACACGGTATGAATCGGTAGTCGTCTGCACAACCGTTGATTCAAATGTGTGACATGCGTTTAAAGTTGGCGTGATTTTAGCTCTAGCTGGATTTCCACTCGATCCTCGTGAAACATCAGTTTGTGATGCCACTACGAGTGTTCCGATGGATTCACGGAGATCCATAATTATAGTGCAAGTGTCCTATATTGGTAGGTTCTTGAGGGTGAGAACTAGACATACTGTGCATACAAAGAGACTTAACCCGGGGCAGGAGGTTATTATGATTAAATACCGACATACTCCGAATGAGTAGTCAGTAGCTTTTGTGCTACGTCCCCTAATGAAATGAAACAAATTCCTGTTGAGAGGAATTTGAGTAGTTGGTGGTGGCGTGCATTTGCATTACTGGGCCAGTAAAGTGTAATGAAACATTCAACTTATGAATGATCACCTATTTGTATGGTTGCCCGGTTTGTTGACGGTTTGGATGCACTTAAAGGTGTGTTTTCTTAAATTTATCATGTTTTCACATCACCTTGCACTCACCTAGTTCTATACCCTAGACGTATACCCTCACATTTACCAGTTGGCAGAAATATTTCCCTAGATAGGTTAGGCCGGATCTGGCAAACCATGGGAAGGTATTGCCTTTATGAAAAGATTTTTCGTTCGTTTATTCATGTTGGGTATTTTTGTTTTGATTTTTCTAAATTTTCTCCCCCTAGAAATAATAATTCTCCCCCTAGAATTAATATTTCTCCCCCTCGACAAAACAAAAGTATGAATAATTTTGAGGTTTGAGGACGTACCTTATACATCGTCGGAGGGTTGAAGGAGAGTATTTGCGGTGAAGCTTGATTGAGATTTGTGCTTTCTTTTGAGAGCGGGTTCAGAATCTGATGTGATTAGAAGCCATTGACCGTTGAGAACCGGGTTTCAAGCTGAGGTACTTGAAAGCCATTTATTTAAAGCTCGGGTCATACACTTAAGTGTGTATAAACCAATTCTGTTGAGGCTCGAGTTATACACTGAATTGTGTATAAGTCATTCTTTTGATGAAATTTTATATATATATATATATATATATATATATATATATATATATAAAGAATTTTAAAATTTAATTTTATTAATAATAAAAGAAAATTTAACAAATTAAATTTATATATATATATATATATATATATATATATATATATATATATATATATATATATATATATATATATATATATATATATATATATATATATGTGTGTGTGTATATAAGATCCCTGGTCGAGACTGGTAAATATCAATTTATCATGAGTGTTGGATAGAAGAGCTTTAATTCTAGTCATGTGCCTTGAACAAACCAAGTGAAGGTACCTTAGATTCTACATAAAACAATTAAAACAAGTTTGGTACCCAATTAATGTAAGGGTCCTGAACGATTAGTGACAGATGTTTTATATAGAAATTTTGTGATAATGAAATTACAGGTTTGGAGTACTACAGGGAGGCAGTTCAGAGGTTGTGGATTTGATGACTCATTTTAATGATTTTTCAGAGGATTGAACAATCCAATGAGATTTTTCATTTTTAATCCAATTGTACTTCACTAATGTTGACGATTTTGTAGATGTTTCGTTGTCGCATTTTGAGGAACCTGAAGATTTTGGCTTAGGTGAGGAATTTCCTCGAGAAGATTTGCGACGGGAGAACGAGTGGGTATCAGAGGTTGGTGGGTTTTTGGAAAAAAGTTTCGGTTGTTTGGAAACTGGAGATGATGAGATCTTTTGATTTGATTTTGCTGGTTTAGTGACTATGATTTGCATTGATATGGATAGCACGTGTTGCATGTGTTTATAAGTTTACCAGATTTATGATATACTATGTTCTTATGAATACTGCAAGGTGCATCAAGTCTTACAAAAAAACGTTTATCAGTTTGAGTTATCTGTTTCTTTTTAATTTTGTCAAAAAAATCTTTTTTGTTCCAGATTTGTCAGTTTTAACATACACATCACCAAAATCAGGAGAGTATCGGACAGGACGATAAACAGTAGAATCGTAATCAGTTCTATAAGCCGTTAAAAGAGTATTCACACAATTAGAGTTATTACTTTTATTTTGAACCGAAAAAGAAGAAACTACAGACGTACGAGGACTAGACTTTTTAAGTAGGCTGGGCTTCTTAAGCATACTAGGTCCAGTCTGAATAGACTTCTCGGACTTTTTGGCTCTTGTGATTCCATTGGGCTTCTTGAACTTCTCACTCTGAGACTCTAATTTACTATTGGAAGCAGTTAAGACAGGTGAATTAGAGTTTCTCCTCAAGATGATAGGTATAGGATTAACAGGTGCCAGTCCTAATAAAGAGGATTTAGAATTTTGAGAAACATTTTTGTCAGTTTTAGGTTTGAATTCTAAAATGGTGTCCTCTAATTTATGTTTCCTTGTTTGAAGATTTTCCTTTTCTTTGTCAAATGCTTTGTGGGTTTCGTCAATTTCAGGTTCAAGTTGAACAATTTTCTTTTCTAAAATCAACGGTGGAACATAAAGCTTCGGTTCAACTGTTTGTTTTAAAACTTCATTGTCAGAGACGGAAAATTCTTCTGGAGTGACAATCGGGAAGTACTCATTGTTTTCAAATTTTGCTTTATTCTTTTTATATCTATAGATCAATTCAGAATAGTTAAAGCTGATTTGAGCGTGTTCCTTCTTTTCTCTGTTGAACTTCTCGATTTCTGCTTCTTCGTCCGACATATGAAGAAAGCTTTGCCAGATTCCCAAGTTCATGTAATCATAGTTGTATAATGTTGGGAGAACATCAACAGCTTTCTCCAGAACACGAGGATTATCTACTCCAAGTCCAGCTTTTGATTTGTATGATCTGAATTCTTTTGGTTCATTGAACTTGATTGTTTGTTCTGTATGACCGGCTTTGACAATCGTCTGCTCCAGTTTGGAAATGTGTTCTTCAGCATTTTCTTTTCGGACAATGAGACTGTGTATAGTTGCTGATTGTTCATCGATTTCCTTTTTATAACTGTTTGTTATATTTTTGATTTGTTCATTTAATTTTAGAATTTCGATGTCAGCCGTCTTCAACTGATCTTGGTATTCTTTCATCTTGATGTATGCAGACTTCATCCATGTTTGTTCTCGATGTAATTGAAGTGCTAAGTCATTTATCAGCTTCTTGGAGTCGTCATTATCAATTGACACCGTTTTCATGGTTTTCTGGTTTGAAATTTCAAGGTTTTTTGCATTAATAATTTGATTTAGTCTATTGACCTCACTAGTGTGAGCAACATGAAAGGATGACAACTGTTGTTGTAACTCTTGTGTTTTTTGATTTGAAAGGTTATTTTGATTGATTTGAGGAACAAGAGTTTCAAGTTGACGACGAAAGGTTAAATTTTCTGCCTTTAAGTTTGAGATTTGTGCATTTGATTCATTATTTGTGTTTACTTGTTTTTGTAAACTTTCTTGTAATTCAGAAATCTTAAATTGAAAAGAAGATTTTGACGTAGACCGCTGATTTTGTAATTCCTTGTTTATTTGTGTTAATTGAAGAGAACATTGACTTAAATCATTTAAAAGTTGTGGTTTTTCAGATTCTAAAATAGTAATTTGTTTCGTCAACTGCGATTTCTCATCAATTTTAAGTAAAAGTTTTTTATTAAACAAGGAATTCTCTGATTTATCAGTGTCTGAGTCAGATAGAAAAGAGTCAAAAGAAGAAGAGTGTACCTCATTTTCATCATTTTGTGGAACAACCAGCTCATCCCTCAGTTCAGTGGGATTATCAGAATTTGATGAAAAAGTACTGATTATCTCAATTTCCTTGTTGGCTTCTTCATTGAATCCATCAGAACCCTCAGTATTCTCTCTTGGCATACTGAACAAATTTGCTACTTGTTCTTCATCTTCAGCTAACACTTTTTCAGTCTCAATTTGTTTAGCCATCGACATCTTACGTTTATAATACTCTGAATCACGAACGATTGATTTCTTTGTCGAATCCAAAGATGTGATGGATGGCTTTTCAGTTGAGATTGTAGCAGATATAACAGGCGTAAAAGTTGATGAAGATTTTTGATTATTGTTCGTAGGCTTTGAGTAATCTTCCTTCTTATAGTTCGAGATAAGAGACATAGCCTTTATCGCATCTGCAAGGTCTTTAACCATATTTTTGCAATTAGGGGTAAAAGACCCTGTGTTTAAAAATGTGAAAATTTTCTTCTAATTTTTTTTTTTTAAAGTGTAAGAATTAAAAATGTTAAAGCTCTCGAGTTTTAACAAAAAAATATTATGGATTTTGATGTGGACTTAAAATTGATGTAATTGATTTTGGGCTGTAAAATGAATTAGGATTTGGGCTAACAATTGATTTTGGGCTAGTTAAAGGTGAATTCTCGATCTTGGGCTTATCTAATTTGGGCCTGGTTTCTGTGTTTCAGTGATGGATTGAAATTTGGGCTGTAAACAACTTTGGGCCATGAAATAAAATTAGGGCCGAACACTTTTTGGCAAGCAAACTAACAGATCGAACGTAGCAGATCGAACATTGACGAGTCGTAGAGAAGCCAGGAACAATTGTCGATCGACGCAGAGATTCAAATCGAGCTGAAATATGCAGATTAATTGATGAACTCGGAATTAATTGATTCAAGGACGAAATCAATTTAATGAGTTGGGAATCAGAGTCGTGCAGAGATCGATTAATTGATGAAGAATTGTTACGGAATCAGCAAGGATCAGAATAAATTGAAGTTTCAGAGGGATCTCGAGTCGAAGACTGAATTTGATATTGCCGAACTTTGATTTTGAAACGAGCCGAGCACTTTGATTAAGATATTGCCGAAGTTTTGATGTAGCCGAAGAATTTGTTCGGTTCGAGCCGAACACCTTCTGAGCCGAACACCTTCTGAGCCGAACACCTTCTGAGCCGAACACCTTCTGAGCCGAACACCTTCTGAGCCGAACACCTTCTGAGCCGAACACCTTCTGAGCCGAACACCTTCTGAGCCGAACACCTTCTGAGCCGAACACTTGGAGTCGAACACGTGGAGCCGAACTGTTGGAGCCGAACTATGTGTTCGAGCCGAAGTTCTTCAATGAGCCGAGCACTTTGACGAAGAACAGGTACGTTCGTTTTCTTCAAAACTCAATAATTTTGCCATAGATTCTTCAATTCTTAACCAAATGTAATGTTTCAAATCACAAAATGTTAGAAATCACTTTTCTAATAGTTTGATGAAATCAAACAACTCAAAACGGATCAAACTAGGCTTCGATTTTGAATTTACTGACCGAAAATGAGTTTTTCATATTTTTCATAAAAATCATCAAATTGTGAGCAATACTTGATGGATTGGATTGAAATTTGATTCTGAAT
Source organism: Calendula officinalis (assembly GCA_963853835.1). NCBI lineage: Eukaryota > Viridiplantae > Streptophyta > Magnoliopsida > Asterales > Asteraceae > Calendula > Calendula officinalis. The sequence continues at coordinate 27,256,531 of OY970823.1, read as the reverse complement.
TGCTTATAATCAATGGAGAAACACGAATATTCAATCAAAACATCAATTTCTAACAAAAATTTTGACGATTAATTTCACAGCTCTTTTTCCAAAAAATTTCAAAAACTTCAAATATGGATCAATTGAGCACGAATTTGGATCTATTCCAAGTGGATTGTGCTCTGATACCAATTGTAGATTGTGAATACAAGGATTAAGTATGGATTAAGCAATAACAAATAGAAATTAGGAAGATTTAGATTGATAGAACACTTTGCTATGGATATGGAGGTTACAAAATAGGCAAAGGTTAGTGACAATTAAATAAGAACAAGGTATTTATACATAGACCTAGTTTCGACTAATAACATAGTGCTCCCTAGACTATTGGTTACAATAAATATAACCCAACATTCTAATTACTCAAAATTGAAAACTATAATATCAAGTCCGAGACATATCATCAAACAAAACATATTTATCCAAACACTTATAAGCTAAAAAAAAAGTAACAATAGTTACATAACCAATTCCAAAATAAACATCCAAACACCACCTAATTTTGGATTTCGTATTATCAATGTAGAACTCAAAACTTCAAAGAAAAGAAAACTATAAAAAAGACTACTATAAACTAGTTTTTTTCATGATAAATCACTTTGTAAATGTAAAAAAAAAATGTATCGGCTCATTAGGAGTTACCATGGTGCATCAAGTTCATCTTGAAGCCTAGCCTCAAGCATTTGAACATCCGGTTCCAAACCTTCTAGAATATCCTTTAACCTTCTAGAAGCCTCCTTCAAATCCACAACTTTTTTTGTCAAATGTACAAGCTCACATTTAACGCGATTATGTTCCCTTTTAGCTTCCAAATACTTGTTAATCTCCAAATCACCTTCTGATTTGGCAAGAACATTTAGAAGCCTAAGAATCCTATCACGTAAAAACCCAACTTTCATTCCCATGATAGCAAATGAATTGAGGGAATTATCCCACGACTTGAGTTCCACCTTAGTTGTTGTGGCGAGCTTGAAGTTTTTAATCTCGCTAGCGATCCTTGCAGTTTCGCCGATCAGCCCAACAACTAACTTGATGTACAAGTTATCAGGAACTGAATCATGAAGAAACTCTTTCCTATATATGCAGAGTTTGTAGTAAGTCATTCTGGCATCTTCCGGAAGCTCGGAGTCAACGCACGCTCCTTTGACCATGATGTGAAAGTCTTGGAAGTTTTGGAGTTCTTCAAATGAAATGTTAGGCCTAGAAACTTCTTCACTGTTGTTTCCGGATTGTTCCATTAATAAAAGGTTTTCGTTTTCGTTTTTGTTTTCGTTTGTTTCAGGCGATAGTGTATTATCTGTATGTTGTGTGTTTGGCTCCAGATTAAGAGCACCGTCTGCTTCATTCACCCTAACTACATAAACCTACAAAATTAAAATTAAAACAGAAATTAAATGTATAATTGTAATTCACTATGAATTGGTGTCTTAAATTACCTTAAATTTGTTGGGTTCAAGCAGATGAATGACAATAACATCTCCTTCATGCAAATTATTGCCAGCTGCAAATGTTTTCCCTCCTACACTCAGCCCTGTTTTATTAGCAATGTATTTAATATGATGAATTTCTCCATTTTCAGATTCAATCTCCATTTCACAATCTTCTTTCGGTAAAAATAATTTCCCAAACCACTGCGAAAACCCCTGCACGCAAAACGGATCAAAAAGATTATATAAATAGAAACCAAATTGCAAGCCGTTGAAATTTCTGTATTATCATTACCATCCAATAACCAGGGTCAACATGTGCTTTGACCACCATTTTAATACAGCTGGGGTGTTCGGTTCCTAATCCTAATTGAATCTTCCCTGCCTGAATCATGGCAGGCAGGATTCCATTTGAATATTTCATTGCAGAATTTCCTTTCTTGCAACAAAAAAATTGAAAAAGAAATATATAAAATTAGTGAACTGTATATATAAGATAAATTAAATAAAGGGTACAAGATTATCTAATCGAAATAAATTCACATAGAGAATGCAATAGAAAAAAACTTGAGATATTTTCTTACAAAATTAGACTCAGAAGGAGATTGGCGGTATCTTATGGGCTCCAATTGCCCTGACAAAACCACAAAACGATGGAGAATTTGGCAATTGATTGTTGTACATAAACTTTAAGTAAAAAAGGCAGATATAATTGTACGAATAATTAGGGGAAAAAGAGAAGAGAGGTACCAGAGAAAAGGCTGAGCAACCATTAGTGTTACAATCAGGGGTTTCCGATGTATGCTGAAATGATTGGCTTCTACGGGTTTTGGGGAAAAGAGAGAAGTAGACGAAACGGCGGTAATGTGGGTGAGCAGGTGAAGGCTGTCAATTTAAAAAGGCCACGTGTCGCTCATTTGTGAAGTCATGCATTTCGTCATCTCTGGTCGGAGTGAGTTGGCAGCCTGGGACGGCAACGGTGCACATTCGCTGTCTGTGTCATCTGATTCAGCCAGGACAATCCTATCACGTAAAAATCCTACTTTCATTCCTATGATAGCAAACGAATTCATGGAAATATCCCACGACTCTAGGTCCACCTTAGTGGCTTAGTTGTTGTGGCGAACTTGAAGTTTTTAATCTCATTTGCGATCTTAACAGTTTTACCAATCATGCCAACAACTAACTTGATGTACAAGTTACTTGATGTACAAGTTATCAGGACATGAATCATGAAGAAACTCTTTCCTATGTAAGTCATCGTTTTGACATCTTTCAGAAGCTCGGAGTCAATGCACACGCCTTTGACCAGCATATTGTGAAAGTCTTGGAAGTTTTGGAGTTCTTCAAATGAGAGCTTGGGTATAGAAACTTCTTCATTGTTGTTTCCGGATTGTTCCATTAATAAAAGGTTTCGGTTCTGGTTTGTTTCAAGAGATGGTGATGGTGATGATGATTATGTTGATGTTGATGTTGATGTTGATGGTGATGGTGTAAGACGGGTGCCAACAATGGCGTCTCTTTTCCGCCACTATTCCGCCGGTTAAGTGGCACCATTGGCACGGACCCGTCAGTTGTCCCGCCAGTTGGTGCCTCGCCGCTTTGAAGACGAGAGGGAGAGGCTCGTCGGTTGAAACGGGTGGGTCCAAGGGAGTATTTTTTGTGTGTGTGTTTTGTAATGGTGGGTCCCAAAAAATTAAAGGAAAGTGGTATTGTTGGCATGGGTACGTCAGTTTAGTGTCGGTTGAAGGGTGAGCTGACGTGACGCTGATTTGCTAACAACTGACAGTATCAGTTTGCCAAACCATTGGGAGCGGTCTTATATGTTTGGTGTATGTTTGACTCCTGAATAAGAACACCGTCTACTTCATTAATTCACCCTAACTAAATAAACCTACAAATTAAAATTAAAATCAAAACATTAATTAAATGTATAATTGTAATTTACTATGAAATGGTGCCTTAAATTACCTTAAATTTGTTGGGTTGAAGTAAATGAAAGACCATAACATCTCCTTCTTGCAAATTATTCGCAGCTGAAAATTCTTTCCATCCTGCGCTAATACCGGTTTCTGAGCAACGTATCTAATATGATAAATTTGTCCATTTTCAACTTCAACCTCAATTCGACGGTCTTTGTTCGGTAAAAACAATTCCCTGAACCACGTGTCCCTCATGTTAGTGGTGAAGGCACACATTTCTAAATTAAAGCACTTTTTGTGAAGGCATGCATTTCGTAATCCATGCATGGCTGGCGTGAGTTGGCAACCGGGCTCCGCCACCATGCCACTAGCTTCGAGTTCCTCTTTAGTTGTTGTAGTGAACTTGCTATTATTAATCTCGTTTGCCATCTTTACAGTTTCACCCATCATGCCATTAACTAATTAACAAGGTGCACACGTTATTAGGAAGTAAATCGTTAAGAAACTTTTGTCTACTCATGCGTGGTTTAGACTTATAATTTTGGTAATGTTGAGAAGAGTAGAATGATACATAAGATAAAGTTGGCCGGTGTGATTTTAAATTGTTGTCGCACTTAGTATTTATATGATGAGATAAAGAAAGGAAATTCAAAAAAATATGGTAAACGGTCATATGGCCGTTTAATGAACATTACTATTTTTTACCGTTAAATCTAGCCGTTGGTGGGAGTGGGTGAGGGTTCAAAAAAGAAAATATCAAAATGAAATTTCCATGCTCTTCATGCCGACTCCATCACGGTCATCACCCTCATCATGGTCATAAAGTTTTTACCCTTAACTCCTCGAGCCTTAGATTATAACCCTAGAAAGTTCGATCTCTTGAAAATCTAAATATTATTACTTTAGTGGTAGAGTTTTAATTTCGATACAAGCCTATGGTGACAATACTTCTTATAGCATAATGCGCGATTCTCCCCCAAATATAACCCTACACACTTTTAAGTGAAAAATCATAGCCACTAATAATACTCTAAATTTCCTTAGCTAAATTAAATATATGTTTTAGGTAATTAAACACTTTTGAGTGAATTGTTGCACTTAGTATTTATATGATGAGATAAAGAGAGGAAATTCAAAAAAATAATGTTAAAAGCCCATGAAGCCATCTAAAGAACATTAAACCTTATGAATTAAGCCCGTTACCTATTAAGTCCAATAAGTTGCAATCAAACACTACCTAATATTTGTTACCCTTCAAATCTAGCCATTGGTGGGGGTGGGTGAGGGTTCAAAATTGTTTTTAACGAAATTGAAAAAACTACATTAGAAACAATCCAATTATAACTTATACTTAATAACAATCCAATTATGACTTATGCGTTTTTTAACGGAATGAAAAAGTTTCATTAGAAACAACTAGCAAGAAATTATTACTTATACTTAATAATAATCCAATTAAGACATATTTAATAATGTTCCAATTGTAACTTATATTAATAATAGTAATCCAATTATAACTTACTTTTTTTTTAATGACAAGAAAAACTTTTATTAGAAACAACTAGCAATAAATTATAATTCATACTTAATAATAATCCAATTATATCTTATAAATAATAATAATAATCCAATTAAGAGTTATACTTAATAATTTTCCAGTTATAACTTATAGTTAATAATAATTCAATTATAACTTATACTTAATAATAATTCAATTATAACTTATGCTTTTTTTGAACGGCAAGAAAAACTTTCATTAGAAATAACTAGCAAGAAATTATGACTTATACTTATTAATAATCCAGTTATAGCTTATAAATAATATAATGATCCAATTATGACTTTTTTTTAACGGTAGAAAAAACTTTCATTAGAAACAACTGATAAGATTATAGCTTATACTTCGTTCGTGTGACTATTATATAGAAAATGAAATCCTTTAGCCATGCTTAAACAAAACAAATGTGACATTTACAAGCCACATTCGAATGGTGTGGCCAAATGTCACCATGTGCCACATATTTATTTTGTTACATGAAAACATATTGTCATGGTTTTCATAAGTGACGATTGGTAAATATATTGTAACATGAAACAATTGTTTATGTGTCTGTATCATGAGTGGATTTAGACACATGAATCTGGTGTAGCTAAATGATAATATATATATGGTCACATTAATTACATATGTGTCCATATGTTAGCATTTATTATCCCACATCGTTGATAGGAGTGAAATTTATAAACAAAGTGAGGTTATAAAATTTGGAGCAGACAACCAAAACATCTCAAGCACAGCAAAAAAGTTCACACTATTGCCGCTCACACATGTTTACCTTGGCTCTTGAATGTTTACTAAACCAGTCGGTTTTGAGTGCTCAAATTTTTCCGGTTTAAACTAGACAAATGAACAAGTGGCGTATATGGTTCAGCCGTTTGAGTCGTTCGGTTCAACCTCTTCGCTAATTCATGGTCACAATTTGCTTTTTTTAGTGTATCTAAAACGTAATCAATAGTCATAATAAACATATATTTCGTGACTAAATAAAAAGACCGCTGCTGTTAAAATAAATTGGCGTAACTATTGGCTGAACAATAGTCACACTGAAAAACAAAATCGTGTGTCTACAAAAAGTTTATGGTCACACAATAGGATAGAATGCATGATTACAACAACAAATTTTCTTTCGGAATAGCGACACTTTTATGTTACGGCTACTGTTTCCGGATTAATATAACCACTTATTTTAAATGTAGCCGTATGTTGCCTAAAATGACACGACCTTTGGTCACACTTTTAATAAAAAAAAATATGAGTGGTAAAGACATATGGTCACAGTTTTGTTATGTGACCATTCCTCGTTTTTGTACTAGTGCATGTCCCTAATATCATGAGCACATGACTCAGAGCGTCGTGAAGCAGTGGTTTGCGGATTACTTGCAAATGGTGCATATTAGCAAATGGGAAGATGGGTCTGTCAGGATCGAATAACGAAACAAGTTATTATAAACCCAGATCTACTAACACAAGAAGTTACAGCGGATTAACACTTATGTTATTAGATTAACAACAATGTAAACTGGAATCGAATAAGAATAAAACGAAGAACACATTTTATCACAAAAAGCTTCAATGTATTAATTCGTTCGATCAATACACGTATGTTTACAATTCATAAGGAACTATATATAATAGTCCTTGAAGCCTAAATTATTAACCTAGTTATTCTAGGAATCGATTACAATTGAATTACATAAAGATTTACATTCTATAACTAACTCTACTCGAATCTCGGACTTGATCTTGTTCAGATACGCTCATCAGTAGTAAATTAGATCGTCAGTAGTAATTGCCTTTAGCGGTAGTAACTCGAGATCAGTAGTAACTTCAATGTATTCTTCAGTAGTAATTCAGGATCAGTAGTAGATACTTTATATTCCAACAATCTCCCCCTAAACTTGTTAATTCCTTTTAGAATTATTCAAGTTTCTTTTGTTCTTCTTCTTCCTTCTTTCTTTTCTCTAATGTTCTTTCATTCTGTTTCTTTCGTTGAGCAATAATGTATTTGCTGTTTCTTTTGATGAAATAGTTAAGTTTGTTTCGAAACATTACAGCATCATACGGTTTCATCATGGTGTTTGTGAATATCTGATACATGGTTTCTTCAGAGTGTGGATATTCTTTTTCATATAAATATAGCTCACAGTTCTTGCTTGATCTTTCAAAGAAGTACATATTTACTGTGGGGAGTACATTCTAAGCATACACATTTTCTGTGTTTGTAAATATTTCTGGGTAGTTATCTGGATAAAATGCAGCATCAATCATTTTAGTAATGTATCCAGCTCCAGACTTCTTCCATGATTTCGTTGTCATTCTAGGTTTTCCAATGATTAGAAGTTTGATTATATCACTTCTTGAACAGGATCTAATCATAGGTAACCATCCAGTAAATCTTTGAACAATTTTGTCTTCCCTTATAATTTCTATAACATTATTAATCATAACTCTCCAATTGATGATCGGATTGTTTTCAAGGAGAGCAACTGGAACTTCAAGAACAGGAATAATTTGTTCTGTTTTTTACTTCTTTTTGTCTTTCTGTTCTTGTGGAAGAGCTTTTCTTTTCTTTTTTGGGGGAGAGGAAGTTTCACCAGTAGTTGATATACTACCAGTTTGAATTAATGTTGGACTTATTGGGATTAAAGCATTTCCTTTTTCTTCTTCTGCTTCTAGTTCAGCTAATTCTTTCTTCTTGGCAGTACAATATTTATCTATTATTGTGATCATCTTCATTCTGCCAAAAGATTTTGCACTATGCCCTTTTGACTTCAGAAAGTCAATCATGTTTGTCTTCTGTTCAAAAATGTCATCTGTTAGTTCACCCTTTGTTCTTTTACATTCAGCTACCAGATCTTCAAGACAGTTTAGATGTTCTTCTTCAATTTTTCTAAATCTTTTAAATTCAGCCTGTTGGTCTACTATCTGAACATCTTTTATTTGTGGAACATCTTTTGCAGCCCGTTTCTTTTCTTCAAGAGCTTGATACATAGCTACCTTCTTTAAGTACCGCATATGTTTCACCTTCCATCTGGATTGTTTTTCAGATCTGACATGATTAATTTTGTTCACCATGTGGTGACCTAATGCTCTGTTGGGATAATCTTCATCATCGATCTCGTTTCCTTTTCCAATACATGCTGGAAGAACAGATGCAGGTGGAGTATATTTCATATATGGGATACCAGGAATTTCAAACTTTGGATAAAACAATTTAAGTTGGTCTTCTGGTAGTATCTTGGGATGTGGAGGAAGTGTGCATTCATCTACTTCAAACCAATTCACATTATCATCCATGTCAGGTATGATAAGTGGTTGATCAGGTGTTGGTGGTTTTGAGATGATGACATAACGTTCTCTTTCAATAAGTTCAGGAATGTCTTCTTCCCCCTCTTCAGTAGTAACCAATGTGGTTTCTACTAGTACATGTGCTACTGGTACAATTTGTCTTTCTTCGTTTACTACTGGTGAGGTTGCTTCAGTAGTTACTACTGCTAGGGCATCAGTAGTAACCATAATGTTTTCTTCTGTAGTGTTTACTACTGGTGTATCTGCTTTTTCACCAAGACCAGTAGTAACAACCTCTTGATCCTTTTTCTCAGTAATAATCATGGGATCAGTAGTATCTAGCACATCAGTAGCAATTTGAGAGTTTATTTGTTCCGCTGCTTGTGATTGATTTGCAGACATAAAAATATCCTCATCCATATCTTTGTACAAGTCTTCACCAGCATTTTGACTTGTTTCACCATGAGCCTCTTTCAAATTCAGGAGGGCTGCTGCTGCAATGGATTGATCAATCATCCCTTGAATTTGATCTTTCTCCCCCTTAGTGATCTTAACTTGTTGAGCCTCACTATCAGCAATCTTTCTTTGCAATTTTCTGATCAATTTTGATTGCCTTTGAAGCCTTTGCTCAAACCTCTTCTGTCTTTTGTTCAAGGTGTTGATGTAATGCTTCATGTAGGTCATGGTTTTTCCTTGATTATTTAGTAACTCCAGACAATTTTGTACACTGGTTTTAAGGTTTTCCTTCCTAGCCGTCAATTTAGTGGTTTTAATACTGCCCTCAGCCCCTTTGGGTGGATCATTGGGCTCATTTGGTACATTGGCTTTAAGGTTTTCCATCCTATCCGTCAATTCAATGAGTTCTGTTCTACCCTCATCACTTCTTGGTGATGAAATGGGTTGTTTGGGCATACTCTTCCTCCTAGAAGAAGCAGTAATGCCCCCCCTTGTGGTTTCTTGGCATCGGGGTCCTTTCAGTAATTCCTCAAATTCTGAGTCATCACTAAGAGTTGCCGAGGTCTGGGTCCTAATGATGTTCTCACTATCCTGTGCACCCACCTTTGGGGCATCAGTAGTGAGAGCCCTTTCCTCATGACCTCTCTCCTCCTGTGAGGTCAACTCTTGGAGCCTGGGGTGTGACTCAATTTGTCCCCTGGTGTCCTTTAAGGAAGTTTTCTTCCTTTTATAAATGATGGATATGTTTTGGGCTATTGGTAGGTCTTCCACAGAGTGAAGAGTAGCACTCTGAGGATTTATTTCATGTTCCTGGGACACATTCAGGACATTGGTTGGTTCATCTATTTGAGTGGACTGAATAGGTTCTGTTTGGGCTGTATTTGGTGGTGGAGTGGGTTCGGGTTCAATTGGGTGAGTTGAACCTTCTCCAGTAGGTGATTGATCATTGATCATGTTTGGGAACAGTGGAGTGACTTTACCAGAAAATTTGAATTGTTTTCTCATGTTTGTAAAAACCTTTTTGTTCAACTCTGGTGTTACAAAAATGTTTTTGGGAGTTGACAGATTTTGTAATTCACAATTAATAATATGAGTAAGAAATCTTGGATACATTAAAATTTTTGAAGATGATAAGTTTCCAAGCATTCCTTCAAAAATCATGTTAGAAAAATTGAAGACTTGTCCTGTGCTCAAACAAACAACATCAGAAGCTATTGATTTGTTGAATTCATTCCAAGTACTCCTTTTAGGAGAGATGCAATGTTGAATAGTGTGTATTAAAAACTTCCATTGGGGTGAAAGAAGACCTTTTTGAAATGTGACTATATCTAGTCTTCTTTCATACCCCATTTTTTGTAAATTTTCAACAAGATCTTCCTTTGGTAAAGAGAACATACCTGATTCATCATGAAGTTGAAGATGTTGTCTGATGGATTGTTCAGTGATGGTGATTGTTTTTCCATCCACAGTTGATTTGATCATTGACATAGTTGACCTTTCAGTTCTTTCAGCATTAGTCCAGAAATCAACTAGATGTTGTTGATATGCTTTAGGGTTGATGGTGAGAGCAAACTTGATGTATGAGTTCTTTAGGAACATTACAATAGGACGAAAATCCTTTGTACCATCTGGATTTCTTAAGAAGGCACACATATTGTGGAATTCGGAGTATTTGAGATCAGTAGTGACATTGAGCGATTTTAGGGTTGCCATTTGTTTGATTTTGAGAGTGAATCTTTCAGAGAGAGTGATCGTTTTGGTAGGAATTTCAAGTGTGTGATCGGAATTGAGTTGTTACTGATGTTAGGTTTTGATCGTATTTTGCAGAGATAAGGGTTTAGCGTAGGGTTTATCAAATCGAGGAAAAGATAATGCTAAACTAATCTCAGTCAGGCATTTATATTTTTCGATTAAACCTGCAAAATGACCAAAATATCCTTCGAATAATAGCTTAACGGCTATTTTCATGAGGGTCAGTAATGTAAATTAAGTATTTTACAGATAACGGCCGATCAGTAGTAACTAAGCATCAGTAGTAAAAACATCAGTAGTAACCTTTGTTTTTATACTTAACCTAATTCCTACTGAGAAACCCTATCAGTACTAAAGTATAGTAAAAGCATACCATCAGTAGTAATAAATAACCAGTAGTAAAACGAAATTTAAAATTAAAATTTGTACAAAACTCTTTACACATGATTTTCTTTTGAGATTTAATTGATTAAAATCATTCCAATACTGCTAACCAAGAAGTTGAATCTTCCTACATCAAAAGCTTTTGTAAAAAGATCTGCCAATTGATTATCAGTATGAATTTTCTCTACTTTAATTAATTTCTTTTCATTGCAATCTCTTATAAAGTGAAATCTAATTTCAATGTGTTTTGTTTTAGAGTGTTTTACTGGATTATTTACAATACTGATAGCACTTTGATTATCTATAAAAATAGGAGTTTTGAGAATAGATATACCAAAGTCTAGAAGTTGATTTTGAATCCACAGAACTTGTGCACAGCAAGCAGATGCAGCTACATACTCTGCTTCAGCAGTTGAAGTTGAAACATTGGTTTGTTTCTTGCATTGCCATGATACCAACCTTGACCCAAAGAATTGACATCCACCAGTAGTAGATGTCCTATCTTGACATTCACCACCATAGTCACTATCTGTGTAAGCTATAAGTTCAAATGGTGATGCATGTGGATACCAAAGACCAAGTGAAGGTTTTCCTTTCAAGTATCTGAAGATTCTTTTGACTGCTTGTAAGTGTATCTCCTTAGGTTTTGCTTGATATCTGGCACACACACAAACACTACACATAATGTCAGGTCTTGATGCAGTTAAATACATCAAAGATCCTATCATTGATCTGTAAAGGTGTTCATCTACATCCTCCCCCTCAACATCAGGATGTAGGTGTTTGTGAGTTTCCATTGGAGTGCTTGCACTTTTGCAATCTTTCATTGAAAACTTCTCTAAGATGTCTCTGACATATTTTGATTGATTGATCAAAATACCATCTGGTTTCTGATTGATTTGGAGTCCAAGAAAGAAGTTCATTGGACCCATCGAACTCATTTTGAACTTGATCTGCATCAGTTCTTCAAATTCTTTGCACAATCTATCATTTGTTGATCCAAAGATGATATCATCTACATAGATTTGGACCAGTAGTATATCATCTTTGACCTTCCTTGTGAATAATGTCTTGTCAATGGCACCTCTCTTGAAATTGTTCTTCAGTAGATACGAGGACAATGTGTCATACCAAGCTCTAGGTGCCTGATGAAGGCCATAAAGAGCTTTGTCTAGTTTGAACACATAGTCATCATGTTCTGGATCTTCAAAGCCTGGGGGTTGACATACATATACTTCTTCTTCTATTTTTCCATATAGGAAAGCACTTTTTACATCCATTTGGTAGACTTTGATTCTTTTGTATGAAGCATATGCTAGAAATATTCTGATTGCTTCAATTCTGGCAACTGGAGCATATACTTCATCATAATCAATCCCTTCTTCTTGTGTATAACCTTGTGCTACAAGCCTTGCTTTGTTTTTGATCACTATACCTCTTTCATCTTTCTTGTTTCTGAAGATCCATCTGGTTCCAACGGGTCTTTTTCCTTTTGGAAGAGGGACAAGTGTCCATACAGCTTGTAGTTTAAATTGAAGAAGTTCTTCTTGCATTGCTATGATCCAGTTTGAGTCTTTCATAGCTTGTTGAATCTTCTTAGGTTCTTCCTGTGACAGAAAACATTCATACATGCATTCATTAGATATTAGACTGATATTACAAATATTAGAATTAAATTTGCTTCTTGTCTGCATGGATGAATTGACATCACTCAGGACTAGGTCCAAAGGATGATTCTTTTCAGTTCTGGTTCCAGGGATTTTGTCAACAGTTAGTTGAGAATCTAAGTTTGACTCATTTGATTCAGGAATTTGTGCATCTATTCCTGATTCTTCTTGATTGTTTGCATTTTGATGAGGTTCATCATTACTACTGGTGTCAGTAGTAACATTCTCTTCAGTAGTTTCAGTAGTATCATTGTTGTTACTGGCATCAGTATTAAGTACATGATCGTCACAACTTTGAGGTTCAGAGTTACTACTGGGATCAGTATTTTCATCAAAGTTTGAGTTGTTACTGGTATCATTGAAATTAGGGTTACCAGAGTTACTACTGTCCTCAGTATCAACTGTGGGAGCAGTATCAACTAAGATATATTTCATGATTTCTTGCCTTTCACTTGATGATGGTCCTACTTGTTGTCTTTGATTCTTTGAATTTCCTGTATTAAATTCATAACTAAAATCAAAAGATTTGGTTAGATTATCAATATTAAACAACCAATCTGGGCCATTTCCTTGTTCATTCATAAGGTTTTCATTAAAGGATACATTCACACTTTCTTCAATGATCCTCAGCCTTTTGTTGAATACTCTGTAAGATTTGCTTTGAGTTGAGTATCCTACAAATATTCCATCATCTGCTTTGCAGTCAAATTTACCAATTTGTTCTCTTGTAATTAGAATAGTACAAGGACAACCAAATGATTTTAAGAAAGTTATTGATGGTTTTCTTTTATTGAAAAGTTCATAAGGTGTTTTAAAATGAGGCTTAACTATTAATACTCTGTTCTGAACATAACAGGCAGTATTAACAGCTTCAGCCCAAAAAGTTATTGGTAATTTTGAATCTGCAAGCATAGATCTGGCTGCTTCAATGATAGTTCTATTTCTTCTTTCAGCTACACCATTTTGTTTTGGAGTTCTTGGTGAGCTGTACTGCCTGTCAATACCCTTAAGATCACAAAAGTCAATTAGGTTAGTATTCTTAAATTCAGTTCCATTATTACATCTAATTGCTTTCACTTTGAGATCTCTTGTATTTTCCAGCTTTATATCAGATTCTTGATTATTTCACTTGTTTCATCTTTGGTCCTGAGAAAGAATACCCAAGTGTATCTGGAAAAATCATCAGTAATAACAAGGCAGTATTGTTTCTTTCCAATACTCATTACATTTGTAGGTCCAAATAGGTCCATATGTAAGAGTTGCAAAGGATTAGAAATAGAGTTAATTGATTTGGACTTATGAGAAGTCTTGTGTTGTTTACCTTTTAGGCAGGCAACACAATGATGATCACACATAAATTCTTTTTGTGGTAGACCAACTACCAAATCTTTTTTAACTAAATTGTTCATATTTTTAAAATTTGTGTGACACATCCTTCTATGCCAAAGTTCTGATTCATTTGTGTTTGCTTTAGATATAAAACAGTTGATCTCATTTGATGAAATGAGTTCTCCCCCTATATCCAGGCAATACACATTGTTTCTCCTTGGTGTTCTTAAAACAACATATTTTTCATCTAAAATAAAATCAGGAGAAAGAATGATGCACTCAATATCTGTAAAAAGAATTTTGTTCTTCTTATCACAGACTTGAGACACACTAACCAGATTGTATTTAAGCTCAGCAACATAAAAGACATCATCAAAAGTAATTTTGCCATTTGATACTGTACCTTTACCTGTAATCTTACCTCCCCTAGGATTTTCTCCAAAAGCAACATACCCTCCTTCAAAAGACTTGAAATCTCTAAGAATTTGAAGATTTCCAGTCATGTGTCTAGAGCATCCACTATCAATATGCCATGTTCTACCTTCTTCAGGGATCTGGATACTCTGCACATAAAGTAGAAGGATTAGTTAATTTTGGGAACCCAAGCTTGTTTTGTCTTGGGTTCATCCTTTGAAGAATAAGACTTCTTAACTGTATGATTCTTATATGCATTATTGAATTTTGTACTGGTGTTGTGAGTCACTACTGATCTAGGTTTAAACCCGTAGTTTTTAGCCTTTGAAAATTTTACTACTGATGGACCAGTAGTATTTTTGTAATAAGGGTTTTGAGCATAATCAGTAGTGTTTTTGTAGTTATACCAGACAACATTGTAATTAGGGTTTTTACCAGTAGTAAACCTGGAATAGTTTCTACTGATGTTTGAAAATCTTGAAAATTGAGGAAAACGATTTTGAGTTCCATTGTTTTTAAAATAATTACTTCTGCTTGGACTTTTATATCTGGTATTTTGAACAAATCGTGGTGCATTTCTTCCAAATTTATGAGTATCATTAGTATATGTTTTATTGAACTCCTTTTGATTTGGTTGCTTAAACTTCTTATCTTTTTCTTCTTTAGTTTGTTTTAATTTTAATGCTTTTTCCTTTTCTTTGTTGATTTTGAATTCTTTAAATTCTTTATTGTTAATAGGATTGAAGTGACAGTTTTTGGTTATGTGATTAACTTTGTTACAGATTAAGCATGATAATTTAGTTGATTTAGAATTTTCAGGTTTTCTTTGTTCTTTTAATTGGTTTTTGATTTCCCCTTCTTAAAATTGTTGGTATATTTTCTGAGTTATATTTTGGGGATATAATGTGACTTTGTGTGGTGTGAAAACTGGTATCATTTGATTCTGTTGTTTGATCATCATCAGAAGATTCATTTGATTCATTACTGGTTTTAGTTTCAGTTTGAATTTCAATTTTTAAATCATTTAAAATTCTTTCTGTACTAGATTTTAGTGGTGGAATAAAATTTGTTGGAGGTGGGACTGCATGATATCCCACTCCATGAATAACCTTTTCTGTAGTTTGATTGCTAGTTAATTCATTTACAATTTTAGAACTTCTTTCATACTTTTTAATGGTTAATTTATTCTGTTCTAGTTCCATTTGACATTCTTCAAGTTTGATTAAAGTTTCTTTTAATTTCAATTCAATATGTTCTTTTTCATAAGTGGTTTGTAGCAATTCATCTTTTATCTTTTGATCAGTTATTTTATAGATTTTAATTTGGTTTTCTAAATCAGCTATACAACCATTATATTCAATTCCTCTGTTTCTATTTAAAATCATCTCTTCTAGAGTTTCTTTATTTAGTTTTTCTAAGTCTTTGTATGATTTAATGCATTCAGGAGTGCAAGATTTAGAATGTACCTCAGTAGTAGAAGGATCAGTAGTAAATGCCATAAGAGCTTGATTCTGTGCATGTTCTTCTGCTTGGAAGCTCCAGTCATATCCTTGTCCTTCTTGAGAGACTAAGGCAGTTGAGTTGGACGTACTGTTTTTGTTGTAGCTTGATCTTTGATCTTTGTTTGGACATTCTCTGGCAAAGTGACCTAGATTGCTACAGTTGTAGCACTTAACCTTGGTTTTGTCAAAGCCAGCTCTATCACCTTTGTTGTAAGACAGATTTTGCCTTCCAGTTCTTTTTAGAAACCTCTTTGTCCTTAAGCTTAGCATGGCCATCTGCCATTTAATATCCATCTCTTCCAAATCATCAGGATTGAGTTGTTCTAAATCCTCACTAATCAGTGCAGTATGCACATGACTAGTGAAGAAAGATTCTCTGGCTAAATCTTCTGTTTCTGCATTCTTCATAGCCTCCTGACCTGTTCCTGTATTTGACACAAAAGCAGCATTGTTTGAAGGTATATTTGGAGTTTTAGTACTTACCTCAGATTCAAAGACTCTTAGTTCATTGTAGAGTTCATCAAGTTCTTTTTCTTCTAGTGCATCTCCTTGTCTATATATCATAGTGTACATAGACCATTCTTCACCTAGAGACCTGAGAAACTTTCTGTTGACATCATCATTGTCTGGTTTGTAACCCACTTGATTTAGTTCACCAATAAGCTTGTTGAACCTATCAAAGACCTGTGATAATGTTTCATTCTTCTGGCCTTTGAAGTTTTCAAAGTCCTGTTTCAGAACAGACTTCATGTTTCTTTTGGTGCTCTTAGTACCAACAAATCTCTTTTCCAGTGCCTGCCACAGCTTCTTTGCATCATCATATTCAACAAAGAGATGTTGATAATCATTGGGAATGGCAAGCAAAAGAGTGCTTAGAGCTTTGAGTTCGATTCCTCTGTCTTTCCTCTCTTTTTCACACTTCAATTTGTCTGCTTCACTTGACGTACTTGCTGCTTGAGTCTGAATGGTTTTATTACCTTCAACAACAACTTCCCACATGGAATAATCAGTAATAAGCATGTACTGCTTGATTCTGTTTTTCCACATCCCAAAGTTGTTGGGAGTGAGAATGGGAATTTTGTTAGCTTGAGTGCTTTCATTGTTATCAGACATGATTAACAATTTTGAGATCGAAAGTATGAAACTTTTTGTTGTTCTTAATTCGTAGATCTAGAACCAATAAGCTCTGATACCACTTGTCAGGATCGAATAACCAAACAAGTTATTATAAACCCAGATCTACTAACACAAGAAGTTACAGCGGATTAACACTTATGTTATTAGATTAAGAACAATGTAAACTGGAATCGAATAAGAATAAAACGAAGAACACAGTTTATCACAAAAAGCTTCAATGTATTAATTCGCTCGATCAATACACGTATGTTTACAATTCATAAGGAACTATATATAATAGTCCTTGAAGCCTAAATTATTAACCTAGTTATTCTAGGAATCGATTACAATTGAATTAAATAAAGATTTACATTCTATAACTAACTCTACTCGAATCTCGGACTTGATCTTGTTTAGGTGCGCTCATCAGTAGTAAATTAGATCGTCAGTAGTAATTGCCTTTAGCAGTAGTAACTCGAGATCAGTAGTAACTTCAATGTATTCTTCAGTAGTAATTCAGGATAAGTAGTAGATACTTTATAATCCAGGGTCCTTGTGTGATTGCATTTATAATTTGTAATAATAATGATAATAAAAATCTGAAAAGAGTTTAATAAATTAATTGCAAATATATAGCACGTATAATGAGTTAAACCACCAAGGAAACAACTACATAGTTCAAGAACATTGCAAATAATAAGATTGTTGGGCTAAAAGTGTAGTTGAAACTATAATCACTTACATTCTTTACAAATTGTACTTTCAAAATAACTTATACATTTGTAATATCTTAATTTTTAAGGCAACAAATTATATAGTAATTAATATTAGATTATACTAGTTTGAATAGAGATGGTGATTTTTACACCACATATTTTGACATATACACAACAATTATTGCTTTACATGCTTGTACAGTCTGCAGTATTACTTGTACAGTGTGGTATAAGCATCAAAATATGCGGTGTAGAAATTAATTCCTAATTAAATAGTGTGTAGGGATATGTTTCACACATTTTGATTAAAGTGAGTTTAATAATGTTTAAAAGTAAACGTAAGAATAAATGTGTCATTTTACCATGGTACATCAAGTTCATCTTGAAGCCTAGCCTCAAGCGTTTCAACATCTGGTTCCAAACCTTCTAGAATATCCTTTAACCTTCTAGAAGCCTCCTTCAAATTCA
The DNA here is from genome assembly GCA_963853835.1 of Calendula officinalis. Classification (NCBI taxonomy): domain Eukaryota; kingdom Viridiplantae; phylum Streptophyta; class Magnoliopsida; order Asterales; family Asteraceae; genus Calendula; species Calendula officinalis. The sequence goes on along the minus strand of OY970823.1, from coordinate 27,238,490 downwards.
CAAGTTTAATTTTGTCAAATGTAAAAGCTCACATTCAACGCGATTATGTTCCCTTTTAGCTTCAAAATACTTGTTAAACTCCAAATCACCTTCTGATTTGACCAGAACATTTAGAAGCTTACGAATCGTATCACGTAAAAACCCAACTTTCATTTCCATGATAGCAAACGAATCGAGGGAATTATCCCATGACTCGAGTTCCACCTTAGTTGTTGTGGCGAACTTGTAGTTCTTAATCTCGCTTGCAATCTTTGAAGTTTCACCAATCATGCCAACAACTAACTTGATGTACAAGTTATCAGGACATGAATCATGAAGAAGCTCTTTCCTACATATGCAGAGTTTGTAGTAAGCCATTCTGGCATCTTCCGGAAGCTCGGAGTCAATGCACACGCCTTTGACCATGATGTGAAAATCTTGGAGTTCTTCCAATGAAAGGTTGGGTCTAGAAACTTCTTCACTGTTGTTTCCGGATTGTTCCATTAATAAAAGGTTTTCGTTTTGGTTTTCGTTTGTTTCAGGTGATGGTGTATTATCTGTTTGTTGTGTGTTTGGCTCCAGATTAAGAGCACCATCTATTTCATTCACCCTAACTACGTAAACCTACAAATTAAAATTAAAATTAATACATAAACTAAATGTATAATTGTAATTTACTATGAATTGGTTTCGTAAATAACCTTAAATTTGTTGGGTTGAAGTAAATGAAAGACCATAACATCTCCTTCATGCAAATTATTTCCCGCTGCAAATCTTTTCCATCCTGCACTCAGCCCGGTAAAAATAATTTCCCGAACCACTGTGAAAACCCCTGCATAGAAAATAGATCAAAATGATTATACAATTTGTATAAATAGAAACCAAATTGCAAGCCGTTGAAATTTATGTATTATCATTACCATCCAATAACCAGGGTCAACATGTGCTTTGACCACCATTTTAATACAGCTGGGGTGTTCGGTTCCTAATCCTAATTGAATCTTCCCTGCCCGAATCATGGCAGTGGGCAGGATTCTGTTTGAAGATTTCATTGCAGAATTTCCTCTCTTAAAATAACAAAAATGAAATATATAAAATTAGTGATCTGTATATACAAGATAAATTAGAAAAAAGGTACAAGATTATCTAATCGAAATGACCTGCCAAAATAAGATTTAGAGAGCAATTGAGATTGCTTATTGCGTTATGATACAATAAATGCGTAATTAAGAATGTGTTTCAAATTTATCGGATTTTTTGTGTGTGAATAAAAAGCTAAACTTTTGATCCCTGCATTGGGAAATTTTGGGATCTTTGATACCTTTCTTGACAAATTTCACATTTCAAAAGAAAAGAAGCTGTTTCGATTAGCAATCCCAAACACACCCTTACACATAACAGTAAAGCTTAAACCTTAAAATCTAAAGCCTAAAACCCTGTAAACAAACTTTAATAACTATTATAAGTACCAATTCTAGAAGGCTTTATGAAGAATTCAATAACTTGTAAAACGTCTATTACAGAATTGAGACCATTAACGAATCAATCGGTAACAGATTCACATCAACAACGCAACAGAAAAAAAACTTGAGATGCTTTCTTACAAAATTAGAGTCGGAAGGAGATTCGCGGTATCTAACGGGCTTCGATTTTTTCCGTTTGCCCTAACAAAACCACAAAACGATCCAGAATTTGGCAATTTATAAACATGAAAAAAACGCACTTATAATTGTACGAATAATTGGGGGAAAAATAGAAGAGAGGTACCAGTTGAGCAACCATTAGTGTTACGATCAGGTGTATCCATGAGTTGATCGGGTGCGAAGTGTTTTGGGGAAAAGAGAGAAGTAGACGAAACGGCGGTAACGAAGTGTTTTGGAGAAAAGAGAGAAGTAGACGAAACGGCGGTAATGTGGGTGAGCAGGTGAAAGCTGTCAATTTAAAAAGGCCACGTGTCGCTCATTCGTCAAGTCATCCGTTTCAAATTAAAGCACTTTTTGTGAAGTCATGCATTTCGTCATCCCTGGTCGGAGTGAGTTGGCAGCCTGGGACGGCAACGAGTGCGCATCTCTTTGTTGTTTGGAAAGTGGAAAAAATGGCGCAATGGATTTATCCTGATGTCGCGATAGTGAAAAGATCAACTGATACTCGTACCCTAAAAATATACTATATCGTAAAGGTTTTAAATGTATATTTTTTTTAACGAGAAATGATATTTAGTCCTATCATTTATATCTATTTATAGGTCTACCTAATTGATAGGATGACATGTGTATTCCACTATTTGTCTCTCATAATAAGTAGGTATATGAGTAGGTCCAAATGGTAGGCCTAAATACCATTACTCTTTTTTTAATTCGATCCATCATTTTTTATTATGAGATGGAACTTTGATGGGGTTCAAAATTAGGATATTATCTATATTAAGTTTTTAGAGATATGTTAAAAGATAGTTATTAAAAATATAAGGAAGGATATATGAAAAGGCTTTTTGTATTGAAGACTCCAAAAGAACGCTAAGAGCACTCTCAACGGCTATGTCATGAGCATTGTTGTGGATGGAAGACGAGCCATAAAACCTCCAAAACCCACTGGTTCGAGACGTGGGTAATGACCATGATGAAATCGACAAGCATAAGACGTAAATTTCATTTTTAATATTTTCTTTTTTGAACCCCTCCCCCAAACCCCCACCACCCACCAACGGCTACATTTTAACGGCAAGAAATTTCAATGTTTTTTAAACGGCTATATGTCCGTTTAACATCATTTTTTTTTAAATATCTTTCTTTATCTCGCCATATAAATACTAACAGCAGCAACACTTTAAAATCACACCATATTATCTTCTATATCATTCTACTCTTCTCAACACAACAAAAAATGTCTAAACCCCAAGCTCTGCACGTGTAGGAAAGAGCTTCTTCACGATTCATTTCCTGATAACTCGTTCGGCAAGTTAGTTCTAGCATGATTGGTGAAACTATAAAGATCGCAAACGAGAATAAAAATAGCAAGTTCGCTACAACAACTAACGTGGAACTTGAAGTGTAGGATAATTCCCTCAATTCGTTTGTTATTGTAGGAATACAATAATATTTTTATTTAATTTAATTGTCGGAGATACATTTCAAGTTTCAAGAAGATATAATTGATTCAATTGGGGTTTAATGAAGCATGGTGCAGAAAGATGAACATGAGGACCAACAAAACCGGATCTACAAGAATCACGGGGAACGAAGGTGGCGCCAGTACTGGTCCCATTCCTAGCGGCAAGAACATAACACTCACGCCACCACCGCTATCATGGCAATAACTGATCCTGGACCCCAACCGTACTCGATAATTTCCATTTCTTGCTTAAATTTGGTGGACAGATAGATTAGCTTCTGCACCCACCAATGAATTTGTTGTATCTCACTTTGATTACCATAATAGCAAAGAATTGAGGGAATTATCCCTCGCTTCGACTTCCACCTTAGTTGTTGTAGCGAACTTGCTCTTTTTAATCTCGTTTTTTATCTTTTCAATTTCACCGATCATGCTAGCAACTAACTTGTTGTACAAGTTATCATGAATCGTGAATAAACTCTTTCCTACTCATGCAGAGTTTGGAGTAAGTCATCTTACATCTTCCGGAAGTTTGGAGTCAATGCACACACCTGTGACCATGATGGTATGGCGTGTAAGTCTTGGAAGTATTTGAGTTTTTCAAATGAAAGGTCAGGTTTAGACACTTCTGAATCATGTACTTGATATCGCAATCTGAAAAGATGAATTGATACTCTTATTTTAAAAAAGATCTATGAAGAAGATTTTGAATATTTTATGTTTAGCGTTTATGATAAAAAAGAACGCACGATGGAACTTTCATGGGGTTGAAAATTGATATATATATATATATATATATATATATATATATATATATATATATATATATATATATATATATATATATATAGGGTCCGGATCCGGTGAGGACTCTTTTCCTCGCGAGAACTGTGAGGACTCCAAAAAAAACTCTAAAAATGATCCAAAACAAACGTTTTTCAAAAAATTCCTTTTTTAAACATTAAAATCGCTATGTATAAGATCCAAAAAAAAAAAAATTCCAAAAATGATCCAAAAAAAAAATATGGATCATAATAATGATCCACAAAAAAAATCTGGATCATTGTTATGATTCGCTAAAAAAAAGTGGATCATAATTTTGTTTTTGAATTTTTTTTTTGTCAAATGTAGTAATAATCATGGTGGGTTATATATATTTTTTTCGGAATTTTTTGAAATTTTTATGAGGTGTCCTCGCGAGTCCTCACCGAAAAAAGAGTCGTCACAGGATCCCACTTCTATATATATATATATATATATATATAGAAGTGGGATCCTGTGACGACTCTTTTTTCGGTGAGGACTCGCGAGGACACCTCATAAAAATTTCAAAAAATTCCGAAAAAAATATATATAACCCACCATGATTATTACTACATTTGACAAAAAAAAAATTCAAAAACAAAATTATGATCCACTTTTTTTTAGCGAATCATAACAATGATCCAGATTTTTTTTGTGGATCATTATTATGATCCATTTTTTTTTTGGATCATTTTTGGAATTTTTTTTTTTGGATCATTTTTGGAATTTTTTTTTTTGGATCTTATACATAGCGATTTGAATGTTTAAAAAAAGAATTTTTTGAAAAAAGTTTGTTTTTGATCATTTTTAGAGTTTTTTTTGGAGTTCCATTGAGAATTAATATATTGGGTGAGAATGCAAGAATAGATCTCATCAGTTGATTATGGCGGATTTGGGGCTCAATGCCCGACAGAGTCTGTCGCGCGACACGAGGGGGCACATGTGCCCTGTTTAATCATCGATGATTAATGTGTAATCATCGATGATTAATGTGTAATCATCGATGATTACCCCATGATTACAAAAATTCTCACATTCTCACCATTTTTCCAATTCTCAAAGGAACCCTCCCCTATATATATATATATATATATATATATATATATATATATATATATATATATATATATATATATATATATATATACATATATATATATATATATATATATATATATATATAGAGAGAGAGAGAGAGCGGTTCATGCGAGAACCACTAAAATTGCGAGAACTGCGAGAACCACTTTCTAGCCAATCATTTTGTTTAATTACATTTTTTAATGTAAAGGGTATTGTAGTCTTTTTAACACTAAAATCTTTTTATTAAATCCAGTTTCCTTAATTAATTTAATTCATTTTTAACTTCAATCCTATTTTTTAGGATCCGAATTTTGTAATTTGTAATTTTTTTCGCAATTCGTATGTATTCATTGATGAACGCCTAGAAATAACTAATATTAACCTGTTCATCATAATAATAATGTGCTCAATTTGCAAAATTTACAGATTTACTAATGAACAAATCTATAATATACATAATGAACAGGTAATTTTATTAACCTTATCTAATGTATTCAATGATGAACGATTGAACAAAGTTACAAACTATGAACTGAAACCTTAGACCGATACAAATATGAAATTACAAACTGATGAACAAGAACAAATCTGAAACAGATGAACAGATCTGAAACAAATGAACATAATGAACAAATATTTCTATACATAATATAATGAACATAATGAACAAATGTTTCTATACATAATATAATGTTTCTATGAACAAAACAGATCGACTTCGCCGGAACCTTAGCGTCCTCCGGCGCCGACTTCGCCGGGAAACAAGTGTAGAAACAACAAACCCTAGAAAACCCTAGCCAACATATATGTGTTCATTACAGAGATCTGAGAAATGGATGATGAACAACACATGGGGAGAAAACCCTAAATCCGTTACTGTGTTCAATTGTGATCAGATCTAGAGCTTCAATGCTATACAGACCCCATAAATTTATGAGCAACTTCAACCCAATAGTCTGCAATTTGCGTACCTCGTTTTGCCTAAAATCAAAAATCAAAAACTTAATTAATTAATTGCTCACTCTAATAAAGACTTCTATATCAAAGTCGTTTTTGATTTTGTACCTGAAAGTAATTAACATCTATAAGAGATCAGAATCAGTAAGAAAAATAAATAAATTAAAAAAACAAAAAACTTTTGAGGACATATTGAGTATCGAATTTAATATGGTAATCTTGAATAAAAGAAGAAGAAATTAAACAAATACACAAATATCAAATTAAAAAAGAACTAAGGTATTTTAACTAAAAAAACCTTTTTAGTCAAAGAATAAAGAAAGAGTAATGCGTCCATGGAGAGAGTGGCGGCGGATTTATCAATGTGTTTCTTTTTTTTGCTCCATCCAACATCCGTGGTACATTTGGAATTGAATTTGTATGACTTTAGAATGTAAAACATGCTCCATCCAACACGCACCGGCGAGAGGTATGAGACGAGCAGGGGCGACGCATTTAGGGTGTTTTGGAGATACACGGGTAAGCACACAAACGAAGAGAGAGAGGAGAAATTACCATATTTAATAGGGTTAACTTTTACCATTGTACCCCTCCATCCCTTATCTTTAAGGTTTAAAATTTTCACTTATTTACGAAACTGCCATCATTCATCTTAACCATTGATCTCTTAATCGGATGGCCATAAACATGTTCTCGCAGTTCTCGCAATTTTAATGGTTCTCGCATGAACCCTTTTCTATATATATATATATATATATATATATATATATATATATATATATATATATATATATATATATATATATATATATATATATATATATATATATATATATATATATATATATAGAAGTGGGATCGTGTGAGGACTCTTTTTCCGGTGAGGACTCGCGAGGACACCTCATAAAAATTTCAAACAATTCCGAAAAAAATATATATAACCCACCATGATTATTACTACATTTGACAAAAAAAATTTCAAAAAAAAAATTATGATCCACTTTTTTTAGCGAATCATAACAATGATCCAGATTTTTTTTGTGGATCATTATTATGATCCATATTTTTTTTTGGATCATTTTTGGAATTTTTTTTTTTGGATCTTATACATAGCGATTTTAATGTTAAAAAAGGAATTTTTGGAAAAAAGTTTGTTTTGGATCATTTTTAGAGTTTTTTTTGGAGTCCTCACAGTCCTCGCGAGGAAAAGAGTCCTCACCTGATCCGGACCCTATATATATATATATATATATATATATACTAGTTTCATGGCCCACCCATTCGGGCGGGCTAGCTTCGAGAAATAAAATTCATAATAATGAAAAAAATTAGTTACTTATTATAATAAAGTATTATTTGTGTTTCACACATTTACATGATTATTGTACAACAGAGAGTGTATGTATATAACTAACTATATACACAATGTAAAGAAAACCTACATTTTCTTCTGCTATTTAATGCGCGCAAAATTCCCAACCATCTATAAACCAAAAAAAAAAAACGTATTTAAAAAACTTGATATCTTCAATTCTCCACAAGCATTCTTTCTGAAGGGGTGAATCTGTAAATATTATTCTGATCAAGTCTTTCACCTGCTACGTTTTTGGAAATAGATTTTTGGCAATTGTGGTTGTCGAGAATTTTTGGAAAGTTAAATGAATCAACCTTGATCTACCATTTGCAAAAAAAAAAAAAAAAAAAAAAAAAAAAAACCCTACGCATCTACCTTCCTCCATCCCAACTATCCGGCTGCACAACATTAGCTTCTAAATATTGCTCACAAATTCTCCTAGACTTCAGTAAATTTCTACTATTTTCACAAAATGTCGAGCTCCCAGGAAACACAAACCCCTAACATCCCCCTCGACCACTTGATGGAGGGCGACACCGGACCCATTGTTGTCATGATATGTCGGACCTGGGATGTTAAAAATATCAACGGAAAGTACCTCAGTACGGACTTTGTAGTTTCCGATCAAAATGTAAGCTTAAACATACCTATTTCATTACGTGTACTTCTTGCTCATTCGTGTGTTTTTGGACATCATTTTTCCAGGGTAATACCATGCGGTGTATTATGAAGAGCAACATTTCCCATTGTTTCTTTAATTGTAACGCCCTAGATTTATCGTAATTGAATTATTCACTTTTTATTTAATAAATTATGTGTTTATCTAATTGAGATTATGTGTGTTTTGTGCTTCAACGCGTATTTAATTTGAATATTTAATACGCCGCGTTTTATTAAATAACTAGAGGGTTATTTACTTCGAATTAATAATTAATGGTGTATGTGATAAATTGTGTGAAGCTTCGTGATCATGTGAATTGATAAATTGTGGGTGACGTTTTATCTGAGAACTAATCAAATATTGTTGTGACGTTTTATCCTGAGGTTGAGTGTCGGGTTTGAGTTTTGAGAGGCCGGCCGATAGGCCAAGGCCTTCGTTCAATTTCCTTCACCTCGTTTTCCTTTCTTAGTCCCGCGTTTGAATTTACCAAGAAGGGTAAAGGCCCACTATTTTGTGATATTCCTAGTTCCCATATTTTTGTTCATGATAAATCTTAGCCCTTTGTGGCCTTACGCATCAGCCAAGGTGGAGTAGAACAGAGCCCAAGGGAGTAGGTAGTTCGGCTAAGTGACCTGGAGTGAGCCCGAGTTGGTTTTCTTTTGCTTGGCCCGAATTTTTGAAAGGCTTAAATCCTTTATTGAGTAATACTTAAACTAAAAACAGCCCTAAGATCCCTACTTATTTCGGCCTCATGGAAGCAAGTTGCTAGGCCCTTATTCCCTTTATTTTATTCTCGTTTAATACCTGGCCTTAAAACCCAATTGTTATACTATTTAAATTAAAATAATCCCTAATGATCCCTATTCTACTACTAGCAGCCGCAAGAAATCCCAGCCACATCTTTCTTTGTTTTCTACCAGCGAAGAACACCATCCTTTCTCCCCTTCATAGCTTCCAATCGAGCACCTCTGCTTATCGAACAAGCCAGCAAGTTGTGTAGTATTGTCGGTAAAATTCTTCCTTCTCTTTTGAATTTCTTTCTGCTAACCGAACCAAGACTAACATAATTGTATGTTGCTTTCTTCTGGTAACCTTCGATCGAAGCAGGAGACGTCAAGAAGGTGTTGGTGGGTTTTGTACGAATGCAAACAGAAGACAAGCTAATCGGTAGTTCTCGCCCTTCCTTCTTTTATTTATTTCGATCAGGGTTTTTCTTCATTAAACCAAAGAGTATTAATCTTTGGTGTGTAGTAATCTAGATCGAGCAAAGAGGTTTAGAAGCATGGAATTGATCGATTGGTGACCAAACCTATGCAGTGATCGAGCCAGATTTGTGGTGCAATAGTTGGCCTTGTTTCCTTGCCTCGTTCAGTTCTGAGATCGAATAAAGTCTGGGTTCTAATCTGTGTGTTATGTGTTCGTGATTGACGTTGGATGTGAAGCAGAATTCCCGAACAAAATCCCGAGCCGCCGCAGTCTTCTGCCCAAGCCGAACCATACTCCTTTCGGTAGTCCATTTTTCCTTGTTATCATTCGATTCCTTCCTGTTTTGAGTTGTGACTGATCTGTGATTTGGTGTAGGGCTGGTGTAGAGGCATAGAGAGTTCGGGTTTTGTTGTATTGAATGACTGTCCCGTTTTGTTTTCAAAACTAGTGTTGTCAGGTTATTATCTATCGAGTTTGTAGTACCGGGAAATCCTTGCTTTATCGTTATCATCATAAAATCATTTCGTCCAAATTCTCGTATAACGTGGTCTGACTTCTAACCACTGTTTTGAAGGATGTCGGGTACCGGGTTGGGTGAAACCTGTTGTCGATAGTTAAACGTTTTGATAACCGAAAACCGGAAACCGAAGGTTCTTGGTTTCCTAAGCCGAATATTTTATTGGACAAACGAACATGATTTTTCTAAAGATAAGTTCCGGTGATAAAAAGTGATTTTGGGGCTGTCGGGGTCTCGGGAATAAGCGGGTTGTTATCGGGACTCAAAACGGGTATAAAACTACATGCTTATATTTGGACAGATTATGTTGGTCAACTTTGAGTCCGTTTTTACAAAACTTAAAATACGTTTCTGGATTTTTGGCCCGTGGTGGTCTCTAGTTTTCTGAGTCCTCTTTCCGTTTCCGCCGATGGCTCATTAATCCGATTTGTCGTTTAACAGATATCCCTGTTTTAGTAAAACCATCGCAGAATAGTTTTCGGTTCAGCTATTCTGTCTTGTAAGCCTGATTTGAACCTTTTCTGTTTGGATTCAGTTTCCGAGGTCTTGTGTAAAATTGTAGTTCTCTGAGTCATTTAGCTACTATAAAAATTTGAATAAATTATAGTGAGCGGTTTGAGAGTTATAACCGTTCCCGCGGAAGTGCTGAGTGCTGTTTAGTTTCTGCTGAAACAACCTTTGAGCAAAATCCTAACCCGAGCTTCCTTGTATTTTGTTGGCCCTTCTAGAACCTGTTAGAGACGCTCTTATGTACCGAGGATATTTAGGAGCATACGTCTATTCGAGGTGGGTAATCTCACTATAAACTTGTACTTACTTTCGATTCATGATTATGTGCTATGTGTTGTGAATTGTCTTGTTGATTGAGCTTGAGTATTGATTGTATGATTTATTTGAGTTATCTGTGATTTGAGTTATCTGGAGTCTGAGTTATCTGAGTTCTGAGTTCTGAGTTCTTGAGTTAAAACATTAAACATGATATACTTGACTTGACACCGAAGAGCACTGGTGTCAGATGTTTGTCTTGGCACCGAAGAGTACTGGTGCCAGACGTTTTGACTCAACACCGAAGAGTACAGGTGTTGAGCCTTGAGGTGGTGTGAGGCGGGTCGAGGTTGATCTCTCGGTCCAAGTCACACTAGCGCGCTATATAAATTAAAATCTGAGAAATAAATTTGAGTAATTGAGAATTGAGTAGAGTTTCTAGGGATCACTTATGCGACTTGAGTTGTTTGTATTTATTTGTTTATTTTGATATTATTCACTCATCGGTGGCTGACCCCAAACACTCCCTCCCATTTTGCAGGTACTAGCAAGGGCAAAAAGAAGGTAAACGGTTGATGGGCTGCATTTTGATTTAATGTTTTGGATTTGGTTTTAAATACTGTTGAGTCAAACAAATTTTTGAACACATTTATTATTCCGCATTAAAGACCATGAGTCGGTTATATTATTTCATGAGTTGGGACCGTTTTTGTTTACTTGTACTTTGGGAAATTGTCTTATTTTCTTATTTAATTTTTTTTAAATTTCCCCTGATTTTTGGGTTTTTACAAGTTGGTATCAGAGCTAGACTTGAGAGAATTGGGTCACAAGGGGTGAATTTCAAACTCAAGTCGAAGCATGAGTTTTTCAAATGTTTTTAAAATGAGTCCAAATCCAAATCGAGAAGCAGTGCATCACGACGACCTTATGCCTCTAGTACCTATTTATGACATTATTTAGTTTATTAAAAACGTCCCGAGTGACATTGATTACTAAGAGAATAAAAGAGAATTAACTCGAGATGAATATGATTGTTCGACTATATATAGATATACATACTATACTTATTGTTGTGAATTACTTGATTATGTGGATGATATAAGGATGGGAGATCGTGGAATTTTTGAAACTGGCTCGAAACCATGACGTGGGTAGGTACGGATAATAATAAAGGGCCCCTATTATTATACGCACAGGACTCGTGCTTATGTTTCGAAAAGGATTCAAGGAGACCATTCGTCAAGCATCTAAATATCATGAAAACACTCAATTAGTATATATAATAATTGATAATAAAATCACTAAAAGAGATTTATGAGAAAACAGTACAATTAATTGAATAAGAGAATCATCAAACACGAATTGATAAAGAGTTATCAAAACATGTCAAGAGAGAGACTAATAAACCAAATTGGCTTAAATTCATTAAATGATTTAATCGAGTTATTTATACATCGAGAACGATTGAACAATCGTTAAAGAAAAATAAATGAGAAAATAAGAAAAATAAATGAGAAAGTAAGAAAAATGTTAAGTGGTAAGGGGTTATCCAAACAAATCAAGTGAAGGTTTATTAAACCAAATTGAGTAAGAATCATTAATGATAAATTGTTAATCTAAGTAATGAGGAAGTAAAGTAAATGTTTGAAACTAGAGAATAATGATTGAGTAAAAGTAAGAATGATTAATGTAACGACCCGAATTTTTGTGTTAAATAAATTATGAAAAAATATGAAAAATAAGGATAAATCATTTAAAGAACGTAGAAATTGGTTTCGTGTCATTTGGAAATCGTATGAGAAAGTTATGGACGAAACAAGGTCAAAAAGGGCTGATCAGTTACTGCTGATCAGCAGTTGCTGATGCTGATTTTCGTCTGGAACACCTTAAATACGGGTTTTTGGCCATTAAGTGCCAAACTTGAAACCTTAACTCTCTCTCTAAGTTCTTATACATTTTTTTAGTGGAAAAGGTCATCCGAAGCCGATTTTGGGGTCCGAATCATCTGATTTTGCTTCTATTGTCGAAGATTAAGGTAAATCTTCACTCCTTGATGTTTATTACTTTAGATCCATGGAAGTAAAAGCTTGGATCTCGAACCCTAGTTCTTGGGGTTTTCTTAAATGGTGAAATAAAGGTTGTATACACTCGGTAGAGGGTATTTTAGCAAAGAAAACAAGTGTATGATTAAGATTGGTAAGAATCTTAAGATTGGTTAAACCTAGGGTTTTGAAAATCATCAAAATTGGGGGAAAGTGTTATCAAAGGGATTTCTAATAATAAAAGGGTGTATTATTAGTAGTATTTGTTGTTGAACAACTTGTGATTGTTGTATTAGGCTTTTGGTGAATCTTGGAAAGTCGATTGATTGTTGGAGCAAGGAAATTGGTGTAAAGAGCACGGTAGGAGCATTATCGCTAAGGTGAGTACATGAGACTTTTAACCTGGATACATAGCAAAGAGTTTTTGAAAATACATATGATGTTTTTATGGGTATTTATTAATAAATGTTTTGATAAAGATAGTGACTGAAAATGATAAGAAAATATGTATAATGTGATACTAGAATAAGTCTAGTATGATTGATGATTTTTGGAAGTAAGAATGGCAAACTAAAGTAATTATGGAATCTTTATTCATGAATCATAATAATAGAATTATTGAGTAAAAGAACGTATATTGAATCTTTATTAATAAATATGTATTAGTAAAGCAATTGGGAATTATTTTATAGTAGTGAATATCTATTGGTAAGATTTACTAATAAAAATAAAGAACAAATATATATATGAAAATGAATATGATGTGACTAGTAATAATTATGTATTATAGTCAACGAAGAGATAAAAGTATTATGATATCGATAAGTAAGAAATGTATCTTATGAAATAAGTAAGTATGAACCTCATAGGGTTCATAGATGTAGAAGTATATGTGAGCTACTTATGACTGGGTCTACGGGACCATACAGGTACGTTCACACTGTGTTGAACTAGTTATATATAGTTATTATTAGATAACTAACTTGTTTGATAATTGATATGATAGCCGAAGGCTTTGATTGGAATAACTGATGAGTTATCGTAAGAATGAGATGATGTGATGACACGGGCGACTCCCGGTCATGAGGTGTGGATTGAGGGGCAATTGGGTGGATTCCCATCTACTCATCCACGTTAGATATGTGATGACACGGGCGACTCCCGGTCATGAGGTGTGGATTGAGGGGCAGTTGGGCGGATTCCCATCGACTCATCCACGTTAGTAGTCTTACTAACTGGACGTATTCCGGCGAGTAAGGCAGGTATCAGTAGATTGGGCGATTCCCTCTTGCCGGTATCTTGAGCCTCTAGCTTGTGCGGGGAGGACCCGACAGTTAGAATTGTTGAAGCTTATTAATGCGGGGGATCCCCGGTTAATAAGTTAATGTGCTTCTGGTACCTATATGTTTAAGTACTGGATATGTTTGCTAGGGAAGCATGATCGATAGGGTCACTATAGAGTGACAATCTATATTGATGTAGTATATGTATATGTTTATATATATATATATATATATATATATATATATATATATATATATATATATATATAGACATATATATATATATATACATATATATATATATATATGTATATATATATATATATATATATATATATATATATATATATATATATATATATATATATATATTTATGAAGCAATTATTATTATTATTTGGGTCTAAAACCCATGTATCTCACGAGACTATTTTGTCTCATGTACTACGTTTGTTTTGTGACTATGTACTCAGGTACAGGTTTGAGGCGATAGAAGGTTGCACTGGAAGTGGCCTAGAGATGTTTAGCTCGGGAGCTCATAGGTAGATCCCGTTTCCTGTGGTTTTGATATACTTGGTGACACCGTATTTTTGTATACTTTGATAAAGGTTTCAAAGTTTTTGTTAAACTGTATTTTGGACAACATGATGAATGTTGGAAAATTGTATTTTAAATGTTTTAAAAGATGTTTTAAAAATACGGGTGTTACAATTAAGAATAATTTAATTCGTATAATTGAGAAGTCATTGAAATTACGAGAAAATTTATAAAGCAAGAAAGATTGGACAATTATCTAAAACGATTCAAATAAAGAGATTTTAATTATGCATAATCATTAAAATGAGTAAAAGATTTGTGAATTGAGAAAATTTTATTCGAAGAATTATGGAGTTAATTTTACATTCATGTAACTGATGGAAAACATCGAATATACGAAATAAATGAGGACTAATAATTGAGCAAGAGATGAAAGTTTATAAAGTTAATGAAAGTTATAAATATTGAGACGTCAATAATTGGATGAGATGAGACACCCAAGACGGGTTAATTAATGAGCTAATGGACAAAAGAAATTTTACTAGGTTTATTCAATACGAATTAAACGAGAATTTTATCTAACAAAAAAAATAAATAAAATAAAAAATTTGTTATATGGTAATAGTAATATCAAACACGCAATGAGTAAACCAAAATGAGGATTTATACACAGATGTGAATGTGAATAACGTGGATGCGTAACGCGTAATAACAAATTGTGGTGATAATACATGAAATAAGTTCGACTTATGAAGAGTCATAAAATGAATAATTATTAATGAGAAATAATTATGAATTATTAAAGAATAACAAGTTATGATTGAGGAAATTTAATAAGAGTATGAAAATCCATGAAAAGTCAACATCAGATATGAGCAATGAATTGTTACAAAGTGGTTAAAATTTAATGAGTAGGGGTGTGAGAGGGGCGTAAAGAGTATACGTTGAGATCGACTCACACCTATGCATAAATATATAATTAGAAATGAAAATCAACAAACCGAACTATCGAGTGTTCGTAACGAGTATGAGATTTTGAGTGCCACTTCCAAACTCGGGGACGAGTCTTCTCCAAGTGGAGTTGAGTGGTGGTAAAAGGGAATAACTACCAATATTAAGAGTGCGCATCGAGAATAGTTATTAAGTTGTGAATTATTAAATTCGTACTATTGGGCTAATGGAGATTAATAAATCGAGAAACTATTCCAATGAGAATATAATGAGATAATAAGAGATTATTAAAATATGAGAATTTATTATGAATTTTTCTAAATCGAGCTAAATAAGAAAAACGTTATTATGAGGAATTATTAAATCTAGTCGAGGACACTATTGAGCCAAATTATTGTGTTGAGTAATTTGTATGCATGTGACTAGGGAATTTATAAGAATAATTGTGAGTAATTAAATTGGTGCAAATGAGAAGTGGCAAGTATATAATCATATAAATAACGAGAAATTATGAAATTCGAGTAATGAGAATGTTATCAACGAGACGGTCATGAGAAGATCGCCATAATAAATTATGGGAAAAACTTATTATTACTGATGTTGGATCCCAACAACACAAACGTGTTGCGTTATGACCGAGTAACGAAGACAAGATAAGTGAACAACAAGATTTCAATGATTAAGAGTTTATTAAAACAACTTAATACGGTACAAAGTTTGCGGAAATAGATAGTACAAAACTAACTAAAACTCTATACTTGATATGACACTTTAGACCGCTCAAACTAGAAGAGTATACGCTGAGAGTTAAATCAGCTGATACTAACAGCTGATATTAATGCCTTAGTAATAACTATGGAGGAGTTAATACTTAGACAAATAACTCACTCTCAGAGAATGTTCTTGTGCTATGATTTCTAAAGGTGTGTGTAAATGCAAGCATTTACGTCTGTATTTATAGCCCAAGATCCATGTTCCTTAGTCCACAAGTTTGACGACGTGTAAACATATTATTCGTCGATGTGGACTTGTCTATGGATCATTAAATGCTCTTGCACAAGTTATTGTCCCAAGTGTACTTTGTGTCAACTACTTCCGGTACCCTTTCTGACGCACAGTGAAATGTGTACTACACAAGTACAGAAATAGTTGACTTTGTCTTTACATGCTTGAGGGACAAACGATGAAAATGTACTGACATTATCTTCTATTCCAGAATAGAAGATCTTCATCGTTTTCTTCTTCTTTGAGCGGGAAAGGGAAATGTTTAAGGTGTCAATGAACATTTCCTTTAAGTCTTAATCTGCATCAGGTACTATCAGCTGATTCCACAATCAGCTGAATAGTCATCTTCTTGTCTTTGTCCTTTGGTCATAGACTTCGAATGAACTCTCGTTAATAGCTGCTGATTTGACTTGAATCCTAAAGCTAAGTACGTACTCAGCTGAAGGTTTATTGTATATACTTGCTTCAGCTGAGATACATATATCAGCTGATATTTATTCTTCTTGGCTATCGATCATCAAATCTTATTTACTTAGTCTTGGGACTAACAATCTCCCCCTATTTGATGCAATCGAATAGCCGTATAAGTGTAACCCTGCAATGATTCAACTGATGAAATCAGCTGAATACTTATGTGCTTTGACCCTTTGGGTTCTTTTGTATATGTTTATCCTTTTTTTTTTTACAATTATTTTACAAGTATATTACACAGCTTCTGATTTTCTGTTGATAAGGCAATTAAAATTACAAGGAAGATAAAAAAAAACTATAATGCCTTGGATTTAGTTGATCCAACAACATTGCGATATAGTGAGTTGAAGGCTGAGGTTATTAATTTCTTCATTTCTCTTCCCTCTTCAGTGGAGGAACTCAGCAGCTTGTGATAGATCATAAGTTGATCCACATAACATAGATCCAACTCATCTGCTCGCTGAAAGCACTGCTCCTTCTTCTTCTCCAGATAGCAAAAGCCATAAATTTGTTCTTTTACGATCAGCCCAGGGACGAAGTTAACTCCCGTGGGGATGGCTTTTGTGATATTGGGTCTTGGTCGTTTTGCAAATATGATCGATGACCCAATATCCAGTGGTCTGGAGTCAGCAAGGGGCTCGAGGAGAACGGACTTACGTTTCTCCCCTCTTGCTAAGGAGCTTTCACCAGCAGATCCTCCGACAGCAGCTGTTTGAGATTCACACAATTCAGGAGGTATGCGATATACCAACTCAGGAGCTTGTCTCCTGATTGTCTCGCATAGAATCTTGAAAGAGTCGATTGCGAATTTAATCTCGTTTTCCAGATTCGTTATAATCCGCGATGGTTTTGCAGATCAGGCAGCTGCTTCAGCTTCTTTCCATTCATCGTAGTTGAGAACGAAGCTGATCTTGTTCAGAGGGAACTTTTCATTGACCACAGTTCCTCCAGCTCTTGTTATTACAATTTCATCAGGAGAGCTGGGATCGAATCTGGGGGCCCTTACGCTGGTGATCTTTACCTCTTGCCTACGCTGATAAAGGACTTTGTTGAACAACCTAATGTTCTCAGCTCTTTGGGCTTCAGCTCTTTGATGCAGCTCTTCATGAGTTTTTCTTTGAAGGGAAATGGCTGTATCAAGATCAGTAGTGGTTCCAACTTCATTTAGGATGAAGTTTTTAACCGCAACAGATGTAGGCTCCCCCTCAGCAGGATAAAGGATCTCCTATATAATAGGCCGAGGGTTTTGGATTTACGGGGCTTGGACTTGTGGGCCCTCAACTGATTTAAAGGAATCAACGATTTTAACAAAACCAGTTGAGGGTACAACTTCTTCTTCTTGTGTTCCAGCAGAGGTGATAGGTGGAATTCTTGAGTTATCACCTGCTGGAACGTCTTCAGTATTGGCTCCAACAGTAGAGGTGACTATGGGTTGTGAACTATATGTTCACCTTGTTGTTCACCTGCTGAGGTGGCCTCTTTCTCCCCCTCAGAGAGTGCCCGAAGAAGAGGGGTACTCTCTTGTGCTGAAGCAGGACGGACAACAATGGCACCCTCATTGAGCTTTGCAAGAATGAGGTCAAGGGTGCCTTGGAGACCAGCGACTTGGGAAGTCAGCGAGCTGACTTCAGTCTCCATTTTGTCCAACCTGGTGGACACAGCGGAAGCTGACTCCTCAATAGCCTGAGAAAGGTGGCTATGAGTAAGTGTCAGCAGAGACTCTTGCTTTGATTGGGCAAGAGCCAGGCTGTCCCGAACTTCGGAGAGAAGTTGGTCTTGATCGACTCTGTCAGAATCGCGAAGGGAGTTCAACGCTTGACGCACGTAGTCGTTAAGAGAGATGAACCCGTTGGTGTTGATGCGAATCTGATCAGAAAGAAGAGCCAGCTGAGGAGCCTGAGAATGAACCTCACTGTGCAGAGAAGTTATGCTGGAAGAGAGATTCTCAGCAGTTTGGGCAAACTTCTTTGGAACATCCTTGCGAAGGGAGTCCATCTGCTTACTCAGCGTGGCCATCCCAGGTCGAATCTGGGATGTAACAACTCTAGACATTAGAGCAGCAGCGGCTCTGATGGGAATGCGTCCTCCAGCTTTGCTGGATTCAGCATGGGACACTTGGATGCTTTGGGGGAAGGGGTCCGGCATGTCTCCAGCTTGAGGGGTAATCTCAGCTGTGGGAGTGAGTGTTCCTGAGTTAGGAGGAATGGCTCATATGGGTTGCTCAGGGACTTTGAAGGGTGAGTTGGGTCCAACTGAAACTTCTGGGGTTATAACAGAAGTGCCGACATCAGTTATCAAAACAGTTTGAAGCTCAGAATGTTCTCCGGCAGATGACGAATAGTAAGACTGAATAAAATCATCAGTCGACTCAAACATTAGATGAAAGGCTGTTTGAATCTCTGGAGCTTCGGTCTCACCAGCCGGCGATACTGGTATGGAGACTAGAGGAAGAGTTCCTCTAGGAGGTGAGTTAGCTGCCTCACAGCTTGGTTGGCGATTACTTTCACGATCATTGGCAGCTGGGGTTAGTGCCTCAGTAACAACTTGGTTTAAAGTTGTCTCTTCATTGGCGGTGGTGGTTTCCTTGATCACCTGCTGGTTTAAGCCGGTGACGTCGTGGGAAACAGAAGGGTCAGCTTCAGGATTGACTTGGTTTCCAGTCAATCTATCATCAGCTGAAGACTCAGGGAGTGATGAAGAAGTTGGGGGTGGTGTGTGTGCAGCTGACTCTCGGGTGGCTTGGGTTGAGCCGAAAACTTCACCAACAGTCTGTTGAGAGACTGAGGTTGCTTGTGGAGTTTGTTCCCGTGTTACAACGACAGATAATGAATCGATCGAGCAGCTACGCAGAGGCGTGGAGCCGGCACTAAATCCTGAAGAACGAAATTGCCGTTTTGAAGTCTGCTGACTTGTTGAGAAATCAGCAGAGAGAGAGTGGATGAAAGGAAAGGAAGAGGAAACAGCCGAGAGTGTTCGACTAGGAACTCCGAATATTGGTGGAGTTCCTTGATAAACACTGCCAATCTGAAAATGAGAAGAACAAAGATCAGAACCTGATGAAGCCTCTGATCGTAAGTGATCTTCTCTAGGACCCCGGCTGAGTCCAGATGTTGAAGCTGTTTCTAGTTCAGCATCTGCAATTATCTTTTCTGCACCAATAGTAGCAGTCCTTCTTACCTCCAGCAGAGGGGAAACAGAAGTACTGGTGGCAGAAGAAGATGATAAAAAGAATGAAGAAGAAGGAGGGCGATTAGAGGGTCGCTTAACTCGCTTCTTCACCACCAGAGGAGAGTCATCTGCATCAGCAGAATCCTCATTCTCAAGGATTGAGATCCCTGTTGAGGTGGTGGTTTTCCCATCAACAGCTGGGGATGGACGCCCAGTTGAGGGAAAACGCTTCAGATGAGGAAAGGACTTACCTTCTTGTAGGGCAGATTTCTTCGATGTTGCGCCCTTCTTTCAATCCCTTATGGATCTGACTCGATCATCTATGATCTTCAGCATGTATGAGGTGAGGGGAAATGTCTTCTCATCATCCTTCTTCTGGAAATGATGTTGGAAATGGAACGAACCATCACCGATTCCCCAGGTGTTGGAATATGCTTCACGTACATGACGTATAGTTATATGACTAGACGTATGTGAGCCTAAAGGGTCACACACTTATACACCAAACACCATTTATTATATATAATATAATTAGGGTAATTATATTATTTATATAAACATTAATTACTTGGCTAGTTATGTTTTAATTAATTGTTAAGTTAAAACGTATTAGTAAGTAATCGTAAAGAATCAAAAAGACAAGGGGCTAAGTGACGTATCTCATAACTTGTATTATGGGTATATATACTTAAGAAAAGATTAACCCTAATCTCAACCTCCCATTCACGGCCGCACATCAAAATCACATATTTGGGAGTGATTTTGCGATGGTCTTTTTCTTGGCTTGAAAACTCACGGCTGAAAACCACAATAATGAAAATTGTGGGTTTTGGAGTTTTTCTCATTTTTGAGTAAATTACTCACGTCCAGAATATAAAGATCATTACGGGTATTTAGTTTTGATTCTTGTTCAAGGGACTAGCATCTCAATTGGTGTTCTTGATAAGGTATATTGTGGATACCATTAGAGGAATTCTACATTGAATTCTTGGAGTTGTTCTTCCTCATTCATTGGTGTAATCAAAGGCTTCAAGGGTATGGTTTTTCATCCTAACTCTTTGATTATTTATGCTTAATTACTTCGTCAATATGTAGATCCGTTATTAGTGATTTATGTTATATTTCCGCTGCGTTTTACTTTGATTAAAACGTAAATCACTAACAGTGGTATCACGAGTTATCATATTGATGATTTAATTAGCAAGTTTTTTGTAAAAAGTAGCAATTTTTTTATAAAATTGGGTTAAAAATTAGATTTTTTGGAACCCTAATTGCCACTAGTTACAAAAATCTAAATAAAAAATCAATCTTGATTATTGAATTTTTTATATTATTTGGCTTGAATTTTATTTTAATTGTTAATATTTTATATGGCAAAACATGTATTTTTGCCATATCCCAAGCCGAAGCCTTGTCAATTGTTGCTTGTTTGTGCAAACCGATGAAAACCTAGACCGTTTGTGATTGAATGTGATTGTGTTTGGTTGTTTGGTTGTTTGGTTGTTTTGGGAAAAGCCGTGTTTTTGGCTTAAATTGTTGTAATTTGTTTCATTGTTTTCTTTTATTTTTGGTGCCTTTTTTTGGGGCAAATTTCATTGTAAAAGTAATTAGAATAGTTGTATTTTGTTTCTTTGTACTTTGTAATTTGTTGACCAAAGGAGAAGAAAAGATGAGGACAACACAACAATTTTCGGCACCTCCTGCGCAGCTGCACGAAAACAGACTTTCCCGGAGATTGGCTATTCCGTTGGACCTGAAACCACTGCCAACAGTTCCGCAACTCAGTGACCTACAACTTTACAGAAGGCGGGGAAGACCACCGAAGATTTCTTCAGTGACTTTTCGGGCCTTGAAGTCAGACTGAATTTTCTGGCAGATTGCATTTTTTCACAAAATGTTGGTTTCTACTTGCCCATGAATGTCTTGGGGCAAGTGGGAGCCCAGTGGGTTTATGTAGGCCCGTTTGGGTTCATGTTGGCCTGTCCCCTAGTTTGACCCTTCGGTCCATCGTGATGACTCACGTGACCGAACCTAGGATTACATCGGTCGAGGTTTGCGCAAAATTTGTTGCATGTTTTATTTATGTTTGTGGTTGTTTTCTTTTCTATTAGATACAAATAATAAAACAATTAAAATATGATTTTAGACACAAACATTAAAACATCAAACTTTTTATCATCTATGATTACTTGTTAATCATTAATGATTCATCTTTAATCTAAAATTGTTTTGAGATTAAACTAACTTTAAATATGATTTGAAACTTAACCCTTAATAATCGCTAAATGTTTTTACCGTTTATTAAACGACTTATGAAGTGGTATGAATGAAGTACATGATTCATTCATATCTTAATAAAATTTTATTCATTAAAATTTATCATACCTAAAATTTAAGTCACGCCGTCCAATCGGTTGAAATCACTTGCTTCTATTTTTGAATTCACGTGAGACGTGGTTTGAATTTAGATCCGAGGTCATTATTCTCTACGCGTGAGACCTAGATCTATTTTGACATGAGTTCACATTGGATGACTTAATCGAGTTAACGGTGAGACCTTGACTCGAGGCGAAGATGCGACAAACATGCCACTTGACCCTAGATGCTTGTTCACTAGGTTCCATGAAGTCCCATACCTCTAAGAGTTGCACTTGTCATGCAATTGTTGATCGTCACCTACCTATTGGATCTATCATCTCTAGCAGATCAACTGATGCAGTGATAGAAGCTCAATGGGATCTTAGCTTTTAATTAAAATTAATTGGGTAGTTAATTGATTAAAAGAAATTATTATTGAAAATGCTATTTTTTTGAACTTTGTGTGTTATACAGAAAACAACAACAAATCAAAACCTAAGTATCTCCACTCTAAAATCAGTTCTTCAAAACTGAAACTGACTAATATCAACTTTATTGACTGATACCGAACTCTAAGGATTGTCCTTAGAGATGAGAACAAGTTGATACACCTATAAGAGGCCTTACCTGAGGCACCTCCTGAGAATGCTTCTGCTGCTGTTCGTCAAGCCTTAACCGAAACGTTTAACGAACACCAAGAAGTCGCTACTCCTATGCTTGTGAGCATGAACCCCGAGATCCGAAAGAACTTCGAGGAACTCACAACATATGACATGATAAGCGAGTTGAAAATGATATTTCAACAAGAAGCAGAACATGAACTGTTCAAAACAGTTAAAGCATTCCACGCTTACAAGCAGGCTAGGCCAATCAAATAGCACTTATATCTTGAATATGAAATGCTATATCGATCAAATGGAATGTCTTGGTTACCCATTGCCACAAGTTCTTGGAATGAGCTTGATTCGTACATCACTATCCAAGGACTATGACCAGTTTGAAAAGAGTTTTAAAAATACATAGCATGGGGAAGACAATTGGTGTATTACATGCTATGGTAAAACTGGTTGAGCAAAGGTTACCCAATTCTTTTCTAGCAATCAGGGAAGGTAAACCGCAAGCACAAGGCAAGAGTCTAGGTAAGGGTAAACTAGTTTACTTTTCCAAACCTACGATTCCCCCACATGCTAAAACGGAGCACCCTACAAAGGATATTTCTTGCCATCATTGAGATGAAACCGGCCATTGAAGGAGGAACTGTCCTGCCTACTTGGCAGAGTTGATGAAGGACAAATGTGTTCTAGCTAGCACATTAGGTATCTTCATTATAGAACTCTATACTTTTACTAATAAATCTTGAGTGTATGACACTAGTTGTGGAACTCACATTTACACAAATGTGCAAGATTAATAGTGAAGTAGAAAGCTAAAAGAATGGAAGCTATGATCTAATCCTTCCTAATGCGTTAATTATTGTTTTGAACAATTGTAAATTATGCATTGTTTAGCTTTGTCGTTTGTTGAATAATGATTTATTCAAACTATTATGGATTCTGATATTAAGTTTTATGAAAAATAACATATTTTATAACTATTCCTTGTAATAGTATGCTTGAAATTGATATGCATGATCCAGATTCAAACGATAGTTCTATATAGAAATGTAGCACTCAAGAATCCAAAACGGTTTGGATTCCATTTACCTAGAGCATTGTCATCTTTTCCACATAAACAAGAAACGCATTTTGACACTACAACACGAAGGGCTTCTTAACAAATGATTATGAATCATTTAAATGCCTCTCTTGTATATTATGGAAAGATAACAAGAAAGCTTTTCTCCCATGTTGGCGAAAGAGCTAATAATCTACTTGGACTCGTACATACTGATGTATGTGGCCCTTTTAGAACTAAGACTAGGGAATGTGCCACCTACTTTCACTGATGATATCATTCGATGTGGTTATGTTTACTTGATTAAACATCAACATGAAAGCTTTGATGATATAAATCGCTATGGTTATGTTTACTTGATTAAACATAAACATGAAATCTTTGAAACGGTCAAAGCTTCCTAAAGTAAAGTAGAAAATCAACTCGGAAAGATAACAAAGACTTTTCGTTCTGATCAAGGAGGAAAGTACATGAGCCAAGAGTTTCAGGATCATCCAACCCAACGTGAGATTGTCTCCCAATTCTCTCCTCCATACACTCCACAAGATCATGGTGTGTCTGAAAGGAGACATCGGACCCTGCTTGACATGGTTCGATCTATGATGAGTCCTACTACTCTTACACTATCGTTTTGAGGGGCATGCACTGAAGTCTGCTGCTCGAATACTTAATATGGTTCCGACCAAAAGGTTGAAAAGACACCATATGAAATATGGCATGGGAAAGTCCCTAATTTGTCTCACTTGAAGATATGGGGTTGTGAGGATCTCGTGGAACGAGACATACCGAACAAACTTGAGCCCATATCTATCAACTGTATCTTCGTTACTATTTTACTACCCACCTGAGAACAAATTGTTGTTGCTCGGTATGCTGAGTTTCTTGAGAACAGTCTCATTTCACAAAGCAAGTGGGAGCACTATAGACTTTGACAAGATTCAAAGTGAAGATGCACAACCTTCTGGTAACACTAGCAAATATCATTCTGAGGCTGGACATATAGATGTTGGACCACAGAATGATGTTGTTCCCATTCGTTGGTCCGCAAGGACACCTCATGCACCTGAACGATACAGATTTATGTCGTTGCTGAGGAGCAAAGTTTCGAGGATCATAATGAACCCCCTAACTGTCAAGTTGCATTATCGAATTTTGAATTCGAAAAATGACTTGAAGCTATGAATGCGAAAATAAAATCCATAAGAGACAATCAAGTTTTGAACTCAGTTGGTATTTCTCAAAACAGTAAGACTGTTGACATGGATGAAAATATACACACCTATAAAGCTCTTGTAGTAGCAAAAGGTTACACTCAATCCTACGAGATTGACCATGATGAAACCTTCTCGCTTGTTACTAAAGACGTTATGATTCTTATAGCCAAAGTAGTGTACTATGACTGTGAGATTTGGTTAATGATGAAATAAAACGTTTGTTTCACCTAAAACCCAAACTGAGCATGTGTATATATGAAAGCTAGTGGGAGCATTGTCATTTCTCAAATCATACATGTTGATGACATGTCACTCATGTGAAACAATATACCAATGCTACAAGATGAAAATCCTGGCTTGGAAAATGTTTTGACATGAAGGATTGTAGAAATACGACACACATACTTGAAGTTAAGAATCTATTGGGATAGATCAAAGCGGTTAATTGGTTTAAGTCAAAGTGCTTACATTGACAAAATTCTAAAACGGTTTAGAATGGATGCTCCCAAACGAGGATGTCCTCGTATGCCACACAATGTAAACTTGAGTGAGACTCAAGGACCTTCCACACCTGATGTGGTGAAGCGAATGAATGTAATCCCCTATGAATCGGCTATACCATTCATCATGTACGCTGTAAGGAGTACTAGGCCAAATGTAACGTCCTTAGGGGACCTTACTAGAAAATACCAACAGAATCAACGAGAGAGTCACTTGATTTCTGTTAAGAACACTGAAGTATTTTTAAAATACTGGACATATGTTCCTTGGTTATGGTGGAGATACCAAACTGAAACTAAGTATACTTGCTATACTTATGCTGGTTTTGAAATAGGTCGTGTTGACGCTAGATCCTATTTATGAAGGTTCACTACATTCGAATGATTTATCGAGATATGTGAAATTCGTACTCTTAAAGTTCAGACAGATAACTAACTAGCTGACACTTTATCGAACTCAATGTCTTCTACCAAACATATTGAATATGAATGGAACATTGAACTTCGACAAGCTAGTAGTTTCATGTAAATCTGTTTTAGTATTTGAATAATCGAACATTGAGCAGTTTTTATTGGAATAAATTGATATATTTGATATGATCATTTTTATATGAATATCTACTGTGTTCTATATTTGCATGTTTATATCCTTGAATATTTACTGTGTTTTATATTCAAAATTGTCCATTGTCATATTAATAATATGGGAATATTATTAAGAAAAATCTGAGGATATTGATGACATGATCTTAGTATGAGTAAGGATTATGAAATCAAACTCACATGTTGTTTATTGTGATGCACAATTGGACTGACCCAACCTATGAGAAATCACTTCCTGGATTTATGTCACAAGTGAATCTCACAAAGGCTTTGTCGCTTATCCTCTGACTTGAGATGCAAGCTGGTTTGTGTGTGTGAAGTGTCACGTTTTGATGTGGTTAAACGCTGACCTGAATAAGGTTGCTATAACAACCATCTTCAGGTTTGACATTAAGCATATATCAAACACGTGTAGTCAATAAAGAATTTGTTCCTCCACATGTTTGGATTAGATACTACTGGGCCCCTCGATGATTTGAATAGATGCTTGTACGGCCGTACCCAAAGGTAATCAAGATGAATCTTGATTGGTTTGGTAATCTACTTCAATGTAAAGATCGAGAAACATAATCGTTGAAATTTTAGATTGACATCAATCCTTGTCTAAAATTAAACATGGTATCAGTAACAAAAGGATAACTGATTGAAAAACTTTGAACCTGGACTTTTCTGAAACTCACTCATATACTTCTAAGGACATTGGCGGGTTGCTAGACTCTAACCTTTGCTTGTATAACTACTTGGTGTTATGACGTGCGCAAGTGGGAGCTGTTGGAATATGCTTCACGTACATGACATATAGTTATATGGCTAGACGTATAAAGGGTCACACACTTATACACCAAACACCATTTATTATATATAATATAATTAGGGTAATTATATTATTTATATAAACATTAATTACTTGGCTAGTTATGTTTTAATTAATTGTTAAGTTAAAACGTATTAGTAAGTAATCGTAAAAAATCAAAA
This sequence comes from Calendula officinalis, assembly GCA_963853835.1. NCBI lineage: Eukaryota > Viridiplantae > Streptophyta > Magnoliopsida > Asterales > Asteraceae > Calendula > Calendula officinalis. Next base: position 27,211,276 of record OY970823.1, on the reverse strand, counting down.
AGACAAGGGGCTAAGTGACATATCTCATAACTTGTATTATGGGTATACATACTTAAGAAAGATTAACCCTAATCTCAACCTCCCATTCACGGCCGCACATCAAAATCACATATTTGGGAGTGATTTTGCGATGGTCTTTTTCTTGGCTTGAAAACTCACAGCTGAAAACCACAATAATGAAAATTGTGGGTTTTGGAGTTTTTCTCATTTTTGAGTAAATAACTCACGTCCAGAATATAGAGATCATTAAAGGGTATTTAGTTTTGATTCTTGTTCAAGGGACTAGCATCCCAATTGGTGTTCTTGATAAGGTATAGTGTGGATACCATTAGAGGAATTCTACATTGAATTCTTGGAGTTGTTCTTCCTCATTCATTGGTGTAATCAAAGGCTTCAAGGGTATGGTTTTTCATCCTAACTCTTTGATTATTTATGCTTAATTACTTCGTCAATATGTAGATCCGTTATTAGTGATTTATGTTATATTTCCGTTGCGCTTTACTTTGATTAAACCGTAAATCACTAACACCAGGGATGTCCTCATAATCTATCTTCAGCTTTTCAAGCATCACATGTGCGACGCACAATGTGAAAAAGCGAAGATAGGGAATATGATTTCCCTTGCTTTTCAGCTTGGACTTGACCTCCTCGTACACTAGTCTCCCATAGTCGATCCGCTGACCGGTGACTAGGGCTTCAGCAAAGACTTGCATGCTGGAGTTGCACTGGTTGAGAGACCCGGAATTGCCGCCTATACCCTGAATGATGTGGGTAAAGAAACAGGCCCAGGGTCTCGTCAGCTGAGACTTCTTGAAGATCGACACCTTGTTTTCTTCATTTTCTAATATGTATGAAGTGATACGGATTAGACTCGCTTTAGCTTCATCAGCAGATTTAGTCTGCTGATATTCTTCTCCAGGTTGCAGATAATCGAATCCGCAAGCAACTCGGAAATCATCAAGAGAAATGGTGATTTGATGATTCCCTACTTGCGCAGTGACGTCGTCTCCAGAGGCGGAGGCGGTCATCCAAAAATCACGCAAGATGTCGATGATACTCTTGGTGACTCTGGTAAAAGCACCACGTATAGGGCAGTGACGCACAAACGTCACAACCGGTCGATAGATATCGACAAGATCATCCGGTGGGGAAGTGTTGGCTACTAGATTTGAGTTCTGAGAGAACTCAATGGCAGCCCTAGTAAGAGAAACCTTCTGAGCTTTCTTCGTCATTTGGGAGAGAGAAGGAAGAAAGATAAAGGTTAGAAGTAGAGGGTTTTGAAAAAGAGAATTGTGGGAGAGATGGGAATGAAGTGGAGAGGAGAGGTGGTTATTTATAGGGAATTTATGGGTCGGTTTGGGTAAAGTTTTGAATTCAAACCGAGTCATAATTGGATAGTTAAAAACCAACTATAGACACGTTGGTTATCGTGCAAGGGTGGTTGGATGTGACAGTGAGAGAAAGTGGAGCCGTTTCTGTGTCAGGGTAGTGGAGCCGTTTCTGTGTCAGGGTGTCTTGTCCCTCGTAAATGCCAAATATTTCCACTCGAGTGGAAATATTTGCCACAGAGAACGTGTGGATAGGGTTGAGAGATGCCTTTTTATAGGAGAACCAAACGTTTTAACTTATAAAACATGATAAGTTATCATTTAAGAGATTTTATTCTGCTGACTGATAAATTTAAACGGTTTTAGTCAGCTGAATGTACTAAGTAACAAGGTGAATCTTATCAGCTGCTGATAGTACTTCAGCAGTTGATTCAAGCATTCAACATACCTAGCTCGCTGATCAAAAAATTGAATCGTTTTTCATCTAAAGGCTTAGTTCCACGTCACCTTGTTCAATGTGATCTCTAATAAAATGATACCTTATATCGATATATTTGGTTCTAAAATGGAGAACTGGGTTGTTGCTGATTGCAATAGCACTCGTGTTATCACAATAGATAGGAACTTTGCAGAAGTTCATATCGAAATCAACAAGCTGATTCTTCATCCAAAGGACTTGAGCACAATAGCTTCCAGCAGCAACGTATTCTGCTTCAGCTGTGGAGGTAGAGACAGTACTTTGTTTCTTGCTTGTCCAGCTGACTAGCTTTCCACCAAGCAGCTGACATCCACCAGTGGTGCTCTTTCTATCCATTTTGCAACCTGCGAAGTCTGAATCTGAATAGCCAATTAGATCAAACCCGTTGTCTTTGGCATACCAAAGACCTAGGCTTGGAGTACCCTTAAGGTACCTCAAAATTCTTTTTGCAGCTATTAAGTGAGATTCTCTAGTCACAGCTTGATACCTAGCACACATGCAAGTAGCAAACATAATATCTGGTCTGCTGGCGGTGAGATAGAGTAATGATCCAATGATTCCTCCATAGAATGTGACATCAACTGGCTTACCAGTTATGTCAGCATCTAGATTGTTTGGAGGAGCCATTGGTGTTTTCATGGATGATGATGAATTCATATCAAATTTCGTTAAAAGATCTTTGATATACTTTTCTTGATTTATAAAAATTCCATTTTTAGATTGCTTAACTTGTAAGCCAAGAAAATAAGTTAATTCACCCATCATACTCATCTCATACTTTGTAGACATATGTTTAGAAAAACGTCTACAAAGTTTTTCATCAGTAGCACCAAAAATTATGTCGTCCACATAAATTTGAACAAGAATGATACCACCTTTGATTTTGCGAATGAATAAGGTTTTATCAATCGTTCCCCTGGTGAAATCATTTGCTATGAGGAACGTGGAGAGTGTATCATACCATGCACGAGGAGCTTGTTTTACCTCCTCTTGAAGCTTTCCGTTCAGGAATGCACTCTTCACGTCCATTTGAAAAACTGTGAAGTTTTTGTAAGCAGCGTAGGCTAGAAATATTCTGATTGCCTCAAGCCTAGCCACTGTAGCAAATGTTTCATCAAAATCGATTCCTTCCTCCTGTCTGTATCCTTGTGCAACCAGTCTAGCTTTGTTGCGAATAACCACACCTTCTTCAACCATTTTATTCCTAAATACCCATTTAGTACCAATTATAGTCTTTCCAGCTGGTGGGGGCACCAGCTGCCATACTTTGTTGACCTCAAATTGGTTAAGTTCTTCCTGCATCGCTTGAATCCAGCTAGAGTCTTCTAAAGCAGCTTTAATATTCTTTGGTTCTTCAGTTGCTAGAAAACAAGACCATAAGCACAGATTACATGATGCTTTACTTCTTGTAACAACTCCTTGTTGTGGATCTCCAATGATTAACTCAATTGGATGTTCTAAGGTCCACTTAGATTGAGGAGCGGCTGTAGAAGAGGAAGATTCAGCAGAATTAGATCCTTGTTGAGCGGCTGACTGCTCAGCAGGATGAATTACTTCATTTTGAACAGATCTTCTTGAAGTATGAAGAGGTGGCTTAGAAGTAGCCTTGGATGATGCTCTAGCTGTTGGAGTCTCTTGTTGAACAGCTGCGATATCTACAAGATATGTAGGAGCATCATGGAACGTCTCATCTGATTCATTTATGGGAACCTCAAAGAGATTTAAAGCATCGGAAAATGCTTCAGCTGTATCATCAGGAGATGGTTCAACTGATCTCTGAAATGCATCAGACGAGTCTGCAGAGGTGGGGTTCATAGCCTTTGAGTGTTCTTCAAAAGTAACATTTATGGACTCTTCCAGTGTTTGTCTTCTTTTGTTGAAAACTCTATATGCTTTGGATAGAGTGGAGTATCCCAAGAAAATGGCTTCATCAGCTTTAGAGTCAAATTTACTCAGCTGATCTCGCGTGTTTAACACAAAACACACACAGCCAAACACATGAAAGAAACCTATGAATGGTTTCCTCTGACGAAAAATCTCATAAGAAGTCTTCTTGTGTCTCTTCACATAGAGAGACCTATTTTGAGTAAAACACGTTGTGTTAACAGCTTCTGCCCAAAATTGCTTAGGCATGTTTGACTCAGCAAACATTGTTCTTGCAGCTTCTATTAGGGTTCTGTTCCTTCTTTCAGCAACACCATTTTGTTGAGGTGTTCTTGCAGCTGAGAAGTTTTGGGAGATCCCAACATCTGAACAGAAATCTTCTAAAGTCTTGTTCCTGAATTCAGTACCATTGTCTGATCTCAGCATCTTGACTCTAGACCCATTTAGAAGTTCCATCCTTTTGATGAACTTGATAATCTCTTCAGCTGCATCACTTTTGTGACGAAGAAATATTACCCACGTATATCATGAATATTCATCAACGATAACAAGTGTATATTTCTTTCCACCTAGAATTTCAGTACTCATAGGGCCGAAAAGGTCCATATGGAGCATGTGAAGGTAGCTGTCAATGGAGAAACATTGGTTTGATTTGAAGGAGCTTTTATGTTGCTTGCCTTGTTCACAGGCTGAACAAAGATTATCCTTTTCATGTTTGATTTGTGGCAGACCATTCACCAGCTGACCTCGAGCCAGCTTCGATATGTTTTTGAAGTTCAGGTGAGATAGCCTCTTATGCCACAACCAATTCAGCTCTTCAGTAGAATGAGAGAATAGACAGACTTCTTGATTTTGAGGATTTATGTCAAGTGTGTAGACATTCTTGGTTCTTGTAGCAACTAATACTACCTTTCCATTCTTATCCGTCACCGTTCCTCTGTATTCATTAAAGTTCACTGAGAACTTTGCATCACAAAGTTGGCTAATGCTGATTAGATTATGTTTCAGCCCATATACATAACCAACTCTTGTGATTTTTACGGATGCATTAGAAATGGTTCCATAACCTTCAGTTGAGCCTCTACCATTATCACCAAAAACTACTGAGGGACCATCACAAACTTCAAACTCTTGCAGCAGGGATTTGTAACCAGTCATGTGTCTCGAGCAACCACTGTCTAAGTACCAGACATGTTTGCTTTCATCACCCTGCACATAAAATAAAAGAGTTAGTTCTTTTTGGGAACCCACACTTCGGTGGGTCCTTGTGACTTCCCGTTGGGACTCACAGAAGTTGGCTTTTCAGTAGGCTCGCATACTGAAGTCGGGGAAGGTCTCAGGCATGTGTTGTCACACTCACTTGCCATGTGCCCACGATCTCCACACTTGTAGCGTTTTATGTTTCTTTGCAGTGGAGTAGAGGGCGAGGCAATAGGATTGGGAACTGGACCCACAATACCCTTCATTTTCTGATTATCAGAGATAGTCAGAGTTTGAACGAGTGATGTCAGCTTGCTGACCTTTCCTTTCAGCCGTCTCACAAACACAGCTGAAGAAGGACTTGGAGTGTTCTTAGGAATACTCTTACCTTTGTTCTTTGCAGCTCGAGTACGAACTCCAACTGGCTCACCCTTGGAGGGTGTAAGAACAGTTTTCTTTCCTGCTGTCCTTCTAGTCTTCTGCTGAGGTTTAGCAGATGAGACAGCAGGTGCTGAACCCAGGATAGATTTCCTTGGTTCAATAATTACTACAGTAGGTGTCCTGACTATCATGGCAGAGGAGTCAGTCGATGACTCTTCACCAGTAGCTTCAGAAGGGTTTTCTGAGGACATCTCGGTAGCATAGGTTTTGGTAGACCTTACAAAGGAACCAAAAACCAACTCTTCAGCTGGCAAAGAAGCATCAGCCGACGAGTAGTACAGATCATCTGTACTGTTGTCAGGTACAGCTGCTGCAGCAAGGAAATCTCCTCCTAGTACAGCTTGTACTTGACTAGGGATTTGTGAGTTAACACATTCACTCAGACGTTTGGATGAACGAGACCATGATTCACAAATCTTTTTAATTGCTTCAAGTTCTTTAACGTTTTCACTTAGATCATGTTGAAGAACTGAGTTAATAAATTTTGTTTCAGAAAGTTCTTCTTTTAAAGTTTTGTGGTCAATTAAACGTTCTTTTAAAAATGCATTTTCACGTAGAATAGAACTATGTTTATCCAAACATTCACCTTTCAGCTGATCAATGAAGTGCAAGTCACAAATAATGGAATCAACAATATCATTAGCTTTAGTAGCCTCAGCGGAGATTAGAGAGGTTACCTTTTTATGAACAATGTTGACCCATTTATAGGAGCTAGCATCATCAGCTGTAATGCTTTCATCATCATCAGCACGAGCCATCAAACACATTGTGGCCATTTGTTCATCGTCATCAGATGAGCTGTCACCAGAGTGTTGGAATATGCTTCACATGTATAACATATAGTTATATGGCTAGTTGTTTGTGAGCCTAAAGGGTCACACACTTAAACACTAAACACCATTATATAATTAGTGTAATTAGTGTAATTACATTAATTATTAATATATATAAGCTATGAGCTTGTCTATCATAAGTTTAATATTAAAAGTTAATATTGAAACTTTCTTGTGGGCAAACTAGAAGAAACAAAAGATAGGGACTTGTGGGCAAATAAGACTAATGATTTATGGAAATCATTAAAGGATTGTAATGGCACCATTAAGAGATATAATGGTCCATAAACTCCTCCCTTTGACCACACTTGGCCGTCCCCTCACACACACACTTTGAAGGTGTTTTGTTTTCTCTCTTTTGCTCTCAAGACTCTAGGACTAGCATCCATTACATTGGTGTTCTTGGAAGTGTTGTGTGGACTTGCTTTAGAGGTATTCCCCATTGGAATCCTTGGTTTCGGTTGCTCACAATATCCATCCGAATTCATCATTGATCAAAGGCAACTAGGGTATGATTCTTATACCATTCTCTTTGATTTTTCTTTTAGTTTAATTGTATGATTGATATCAAGATCCTTTCATGGTGATAAATACTTTCCGCTGCGTTTTGTTAATTGTTTTAACCGAAAATCACCATTAGTGGTATCACGAGTCATTATATTAATCATATAATTAGCTAGATTTTGTAAAAAGTGGCAAAAATCAATCGGTTTTGATGTATAAAAATCCCGATCGGAAAAAAAAAAAAAAAAAAACCCTACGGTTTTTTGTTTTTTTTTTTTTTCGGTTTTTTAATTTAAAAGATGGGTTAAAACATGTATTTTTGGAACCCTATTGTCACTTGTTACAAAATCAAATCAAAAAGTTAATCTAGTTTATTGAATTTTTTGATTATTTGGCTTGGAATTCTTGTTTAATTATGTTTTTTGATATGGCAAAACATGTATTTTTGCCATATCCCAAGCCAAAGCCTTGTCAATTGTTGATTGTTTGTGCAAACCGATGAAAGCCTAGACCGTTTGTGAATGAATGTGGTTGATGTTTGGTTGTTTGTTTATTTCGGGAAAAGCCGTGTTTTTTTGGCTTAATTGTTGTAATTTGTTTCATTTTTTTTTTCTTTTATTTTTGGTGCCATTTTTGGGGCAATTTGTAATGTAAAAGTAATAGAATAGATTGTATTTATTTTCTCTTTTTATTGTAAATTGTTTGACAAAAATATTGAAGACTTATGAAGAAAACAACAAATTTCCGTCACAAAAGCGAGGGCTGTACGAAAACAGGTTTTCCAGAGGCATACGGACTCCTTTTTGGGCGATTCAAAAGCCCAAAATGCTTGCAAAGTCGTGGGCTACAACTTTCCAGAAGGCCGGGAAGACCAGCGAAGACTCCTTCAGTGACTTTTCGGGCTTCAAAGTCTGCTGGAATTTTCTGGCAGATTACACTTTTTCACAATTTTGGGTTCTACTTGCTCAAGAATGTCTTGGAGCAAGTGGGAGCCCATTGGGTTTATGTAGGCCCGTTTGGGTTCATGTTGGCCCGTCCCCTAGTTTGACCCTTCGGTCCGTCGTGATGACTCACGTGACCGAACCTAGGATTTCATCGGTCGAGGTTTGCACAAAATTATGTTGCATGTTTTATTCTTTGTTTGTGGTTGTTTTTCTTTTCTATTAGATACAAATAGTAAAACAAATTAAAAATGGTTTTTTGACACAAACATTAAAACATTCAAACCCTTAATCATCGATGACTACTAGTTAATCATTGATGATTAAACCTTTAATCTAAAATCGTTTTGAGATTAAACTAAGTTTAAATATGATTTGAAACTCATCACTTAATAATCGCTAAAACTTTTTACCGTTTATTACAAGACTTATGAAGTGGTATGAATGAAGTACATGATTCATTCATATCTTAAATAAAATTTTATTAAATTAAAATTTAAACATACCTAAAATTTAAGTCACGCCGTCCAATCGGTTGTAAATCACTTGCTTCTATTTTTGAATTCACGTGAGACGTGGTTTGAATTTAAATCCGAGGTCATTATTCTCTACGGTGAGACCTAGATCTATTTTGACATGATTTCACATTGGATGACTTAATCAAGTTAACGGTGAGACCTTGACTCGAGGCGACGATGCGACAAACATGCCACTTGACCCTAGATGCTTGTTCACTAGGTGCCATGAAGTCCCATACCTCTAAGAGTTGCACTTGTAATGCAATTGTTGAACGTCACCTACCTATTGGATCTATCATCTCTAGCAGATCAACTGATGCGATGATAGAAGCTCAATGGGATCTTAGCTTTTAATTAAAATTAATTGGGTAGTTAATTTATTAAAAGAAATTATTATTAAAAATACTAATTAATGAACTTTGTAATTTTGTAGATGACTTCAAACAATCAAACCCTAACACATACCACCATTCGTTCCGTTCTCGAAAAAGAGAAACTTGATGGAACGAACTTTGTGGACTGGTCTCGTAACCTAAGGATTGTCCTTAGGGCCGAGCATAAGTACCACCATTTGGAGGAGGCGCTGCCCCCTGCCCCTGCTGCTACCGCCACTGCTGCTGTTCGTACAGCCTATACCAAAAGGTTTAACGAACAACAGGAAGTCGCCGCGCTTATGCTAGTGAGCATGATTCCCGATATTCAAAAGAATCTCGTGGACCTCACTGCATTTGATATGATGCGTGAACTAACGACCATGTATCAAAAGCAAGCCGAGCAGGAACTCTTTGACACTGTCAAAGCCTTCCACGCTTGTAAGCAGGAGGAGGGACAGTCTGTTAGCTCTTATCTCTTGAAGATGAAGAGCTACTTAGACCAAATGGAGAGGCTTGGTTACGCTATGCCGCACATCCTTGGGATTAGCTTGATTCTAACGTCCTTAAACAAGGATTTTGCACCGTTTGTCATGACTTATCATATGCATAGTATGGGGAAGACATTCGCCGAATTACATGCTATGCTGAAACAAACGGAAGAAAGCCTACCCAAGAAAACTCCGGCCCCTACTGTCCTTGCTATAAGGCAAGGAAAGATCCAAAAACCAAAACCGCAAGTAGTTGCAAAGGGCCAAGGCAAGGGAAAGCAAGTTTACAAGCCCAAGCCAAAGGTTCCCCCACCTACTCGTAAGGAGCATCCCGCTAAGGATCTTGCTTGCCATCACTGCGGTGAACCAGGCCATTGGAGGAGGAATTGTCCTGCCTACCTGGCAGAGTTGATGAAGAACAAAGCCAACAAGGTTGGCACATCAGGTATCTTCACAATAGAACTATATGCTTTCCCTAAGAAATCATGGGTATATGACACTGGTTGTGGAACTCACATTTGTAATACCATGCAGGGTCTAAGGGGAAGTAGAAAGCTAAACCATGGAGCTTTGGACTTGTACGTGGGCAATGGCAATCGTGCACCGGTCGAAGCTATAGGAAGCTATGATTTAATCCTTCCTAGTGGTTTAATTATTGTATTAGACAATTGTCACTATGCGCCTAGTATTACTAGGGGTATAGTATCGCTTTCTTGTTTGTGGAATAATGGTTTTATTCATACGTTTACGGATTATGGTATTTCAGTTTCAAAGGATAATGTTTTTTACTTTAATGCTATTCCTCGTGATGGTATCTTTGAGATTGACATGCATAATCGTATCACAAACAGTAGTTCTATTTATACATGTAGCAATAAGAAATCCAAGAAGAATTTGGATTCTACTTACCTATGGCATTGTCGCCTTTGCCATGTTAACAAGAAACGCGTTTTGAAATTACAAAAGGATGGACTTATAAAATCAGATGATTCTGAATCATTTGATAAATGTGTTTCTTGCATATCTGGTAAAATGGCGCGCAAGCCTTTCTCCCATGTAGGCGAAAGGGCCAACGATCTACTTGGACTCATACATACTGATGTATGTGGCCCTTTTAGGACTCGAACTAGGGAAGGTGCTACCTATTTCATTACTTTCACTGACGACTTTAGTCGTTATGGTTATGTTTACTTGATTAAACATAAACATGAAACCTTTGAAACGTTCAAAGCTTTCCAAAATGAAGTAGAAAATCAACTCGGCAAGAAGATAAAGGCTCTTCGTTCTGATCGAGGAGGAGAGTACATGAGCCATGAGTTCCAAGATCATCTTAAGAATTGTGGGATTGTCTCACAATTCACTCCCCCTTATACACCACAGCATAATGGTGTATCAGAGAGGAGAAATCGCACCTTGCTTGACATGGTCCGATCGATGATGAGTCCTACAACTCTGCCTCTATCCTTTTGGGGTTATGCACTCAAATCGGCTGCTCGCATACTGAATATGGTTCCCACCAAGAAGGTTGAAAAGACACCATATGAGATATGGCATGGGAAAGTCCCTAACTTGTCTTACTTGAAGGTCTGGGGTTGTGAGGCTCTCGTGAAACGAGACACGCCAAACAAACTTGAACCCAGAGCTGTCAAGTGCATCTTTATAGGATACCCTGAGGAAACAATGGGTTACTATTTCTACTACCCACCTGAGCAAAAAGTAATTATTGCTCGTTATGCTGAGTTTCTTGAGAGCAATCTCATTTCACAAGAAGCAAGTGGGAGTACCATCGACTTTGACGAGATTCCAAGCGATGAAGATGCACAACCTATTGTAGATACTAGCGAACATCAAGATGAGGTTGAACATGAAACTGTTCCTGTTGCACCTCAAAATGATGAAGTCCCCGTTCGAAGGTCCGCAAGGACACCTCATGCACCTGAACGATATGGTTTCCAAATCGATGCTGAGGAGCTAAGTTTAGGGGATCATAATGAACCCCCTAACTATCGAGCTGCATTATCAGATTCTGAATCTGACAAATGGCTTGATGCTATGAACGCGGAAATGCAATCCATGAAAGATAACCAAGTATGGACGTTGGTTGATCTTCCTCCTAACAGTAAGACTGTTGGTAGCAAGTGGCTCTTCAAGAAGAAGACCGACATGGATGGAAATGTACACACCTATAAAGCTCGGTTGGTAGCAAAAGGTTACACTCAAACCTACGGGATTGACTATGATGAAACCTTCTCGCCTGTTGCCGACGTTAGAGCTATTAGGATTGTCATAGCCATAGCAGCGTACTATGACTATGAGATTTGGCAAATGGATGTTAAAACTGCTTTCTTAAATGGACATCTTGATGAAGATGTTTATATGGTTCAACCTGAGGGTTTTGTTAATCCAAAACACCCAAAGAAAGTATGTAAGCTTCAAAGGTCCATTTATGGACTAAAGCAAGCATCCAGGAGTTGGAACAAAAGATTCGATGAGGAAGTCAAATCGTTTGGCTTTACTCAGAATCCCGACGAGCCATGTGTATATGTAAGAGCTAGTGGGAGCATTGTCGTCTTTCTAATCCTATATGTCGATGACATACTACTCATAGGGAATAACATTCCAATGCTACAAGATGTAAAATCCTGGCTTGGGAAGTGCTTCGCTATGAAGGATCTTGGGGAAGCGGCATATATACTTGGTATAAAGATCTATCGAGATCGATCAAAGCGGTTAATCGGACTAAGTCAAAGTGCGTACATTGATAAGATTCTAAAACGGTTTAGAATGGATGCTTCCAAACGTGGAAGTCTCCCTATGCAACACAATGTACACTTGAGTAAGACTCAAGGACCGTCCTCACCTGATGAGATGAAACGTATGCGTGATGTCCCCTATGCCTCGGCAGTAGGATCTATCATGTATGCTGTGCGGTGCACAAGACCTGATGTAGCGTTCTCTCAGAACCTTACAAGCCGATATCAACAGAATCCAGGTGAGAGTCACTGGACTGCTGTTAAGAACATACTGAAGTATCTTAGGAATACTAAAGATATGTTTCTTGTTTATGGTGGTGAAAGTCAAGATGAACTGAGCGTCACTTGTTATTCTGATGCTAGTTTTGAGACTGATAGAGATGATTCCAAATCTCAAACGGGGTATGTTTTCGTTTTGAACGGAGGCGCTGTTGATTGGAAAAGTGCAAAGCAGAGCACTATCGCTATGTCTTCTACAGAAGCTGAATACATTGCAACTACTGAAGCTGCAATGGAAGCTGTTTGGATGAGGAAATTCATCTCTGGGCTTGGAGTTGTCCCCAGTAATGAAAAACCTATGGATATGTACTGTGATAACACAGGTGCTATCATCATTGCCAACGAACCTGGTGTTCAGAAAGGCGCCAGACATTATCGGAGGAAGCTTCACTACATTAGAGATGCGATCCTAATGGGAGATGTACGCTTGCTCAAAGTTCATACAGATGACAACTTAGCTGATCCCTTCACGAAGCCAATGTCATGTACCAAACATATTGAGCATGCTAGAAGCATTGGACTTCGACCAGCTAGTAGTTTCATGTAATCTGTTTTAGTATTTGGATAATGGAACATTGAGCAGTTTTTATTGGAATAAATTGATATATTTGATATGATCGTTTTTATATGAATATCTACTGTGTTCTATATTTGCATGTTTATATCCGTGAATATCTACTGCGTTTTATATTCTAAATTGTCCATTGTCATATTAATAATATGGGAATATTATTAAGACAAATCTGAGGGCATTGATGACATTATCTTAGTATGACTAAGGATGATGAAATCAAACTCACATGTTGTTCATATTGATGCACAATTGGACTGACCCAACCTATGAGAAATCACTTCTTGGATTTATGTCACAAGTGAATCTCACAAAGGCTTTGTCACTTATCCTCTGACTTGAGATGCAAGTTGGTTTGTGTATGTAGAGGGGCAAACTTTGATATGGTTAAACGTTGACCTGAACAAGGCTGCTATAACAACCATTATCGGGTTTGTCATTAAGCATATGACAGACACGTGCAGTCAATAAAGAATTTGTTCCTCCACACATGTGGATTAGATACTACTGGGCCCCTCGATGATTTGAATAGATGTATGTGTGGCCACACCCAAAAGGTAATCAAGATGAATCTTGATTGGTTTTGGTAATCTACTTCAATATATAGATCGAGAAACAGAATCGTTGAAATTTTAGATTGACATTTATCCTTGTCTAAAATTCAACATAGTATCAGTAACAAAAGGATAACTGCTTGAAAAACCTTGAACAAAGATTTTATGAAACTCCTCATGTACTTCTAGGGGCATTGGCGGGTTGCTAGACTCTAACCTTTGCTTGTATAACTACTTGATGTTATCACGTGCGCAAGTGGGAGCTGTTGGAATATGCTTCACATGTATAACATATAGTTATATGGCTAGTTGTTTGTGAGCCTAAAGGGTCACACACTTAAACACTAAACACCATTATATAATTAGTGTAATTAGTGTAATTACATTAATTATTAATATATATAAGCTATGAGCTTGTCTATCATAAGTTTAATATTAAAAGTTAATATTGAAACTTTCTTGTGGGCAAACTAGAAGAAACAAAAGATAGGGACTTGTGGGCAAATAAGACTAATGATTTATGGAAATCATTAAAGGATTGTAATGGCACCATTAAGAGATATAATGGTCCATAAACTCCTCCCTTTGACCACACTTGGCCGTCCCCTCACACACACACTTTGAAGGTGTTTTGTTTTCTCTCTTTTGCTCTCAAGACTCTAGGACTAGCATCCATTACATTGGTGTTCTTGGAAGTGTTGTGTGGACTTGCTTTAGAGGTATTCCCCATTGGAATCCTTGGTTTCGGTTGCTCACAATATCCATCCGAATTCATCATTGATCAAAGGCAACTAGGGTATGATTCTTATACCATTCTCTTTGATTTTTCTTTTAGTTTAATTGTATGATTGATATCAAGATCCTTTCATGGTGATAAATACTTTCCGCTGCGTTTTGTTAATTGTTTTAACCGAAAATCACCATTACAGAGTCAGCCCAATCATGAGTTTCAGCTACAAGAACCTTGTCAGCAGTTTTGCCTTCAAGAGCCTTCTTTTCTTCTAGAATCTTTTTAGTGAAGGCTTGTAGCTTTTTGTATTTATCTTCAATGGACTCACCAGTTGAAGATGATGAACTAGCTTTTTTCTACTTGCAGTCGTTAGCATAGTGTCCCCTCTTGTTGCAGTTGTAGCAAGTTATCTCAGAGATGTCAGGTGTACTTCCAGAATGTCTAGAAGAAATAGCTGGTGAGATAGATCTGCTACTCGAGCCTCTAGCTGAGGAGCCAGACTTGTTTTTGAAGAATTTTCTATTTTTAACAAGTAAGGCCAGCTCAGATATAAGGTCATCGTTGTCTTCGTCTTCATCGACTTCTTCAATGCTGACTTCAGGCATGTTGAACAAACCAACAGCTGAAGTGTTGTCAGCTTCATCATCTGATGGTGGATATTCGATTCTACTAGACTTGTGTAAGGATTCAAGAGCAGTCGAAGATCCAGTGGAACTCACTTTAGAGTCCTTTGAAGGTTGAAATTTGTTGAGTACAGTTCTCTCATGGCTTAAAAACATACCATAGAGAGATGAAAGAGTATAATCTTTCAGAGTAGGAGATGTACTCATGCAAGTTATGATGGTAGCCCATTTAGAAGGTAAGGCTGCCATAAACTTACACATTTTAGACATATCGTCCTTATCAACCCCATGAAACTTTCAGTCGTTATAACAATACCAGTTGTTGGATCCCAACAACACTAACGAGTTGCGTTATGACCGAATAACAATTGAAAGTTTGAGCTACAGTCTCACTTGGCTTGGCTTTAAACAGTTCATAATCATGTAAGAGCATGTTTTTGTTATGTTCACGTACAAAAGATGTGCCTTCATAAACTTCAGCCAACCGTTCCCACATCTCTTTAACTGAGTCACAAAACTAAATATTGTGAAATAGTTCATCACCAACTACTTGAAAAAGCATATCTCGACCCTTGTTCTCAAGATGAACAAGACGTTTTTCAGCGTCTGTCCACTGCGCCTCAGACTTCACCACATAGTGTTCTGGTGTTTCAGAAGTACCAGGAATGAGGGTTTTGGGAACATATTTTCCTATCGTGATGTTATCTTGGAGTCTTGGGTGATAGGTAACCATGTGGGACAACATACGGGTTTTCCACATGGGGTAGTTGGTTTGAGTGAGTTTGGGAGGTTTTCCAGATGATGGAAGATCTGATGATGTAGGTTCAGCCATAACAGATGCTCAAAATTGATGGAAGACAATTTTGACACCCGCTCAGATACCAGTTGTTGGATCCCAACAACACAAACGTTTTGCGTTATGACCGAGTAACGAAGACTAGATAAGTGAACAACAAGATTTCAATAATTAAGAGTCTATTAAAACAACTTAACACAGTACAAAGTTTGCGGAAATAAATAGTACAAAACTAACTAAAACTCTATACTTGAAATGACACTTTAGACTGCCTAAACTAGAAGAGTATACGCTGAGATTTATATCAAGTGATACTAACAGCTGATATTAATGCCTTAGTAATAACTATGGAGGAATTAATACTTAGACAAATAACTAACTCTCAGAGAATGTTCTTGTGCTATAATTCCTAAAGGTGTGTGTAAATGCAAGCATTTACGTCTGTATTTATAGCCCAAGATCCATGTTCCTTAGTCCACAAGTTTGACGACGTGTAAACATATTATTCGTCGATGTGGACTTGTCTATGGATCATTAAATGCTCTTGCACAAGTTATTGTTCAAGTGTACTTTGTGTCAACTACTTCCGATACCCTTTCTGACGCACAGTGAAAGGTGTACTACACAAGTACAGAAATAGTTGAATTTCTCTTTACATGCTTGAGGGACAAACGATGAAAATGTACTGACATTATCTTCTATTCCAGAATAGAAGATCTTCATCGTTTTCTTCTTCTTTGAGCGGGAAAGGGAAATGTTCAAGGTGTCAATGAACATTTCCTTTAAGTCTTTATCTGCAGCAGGTACTATCAGCTGATTCCACAATCAGCTGAATAGTCTTCTTCTTGTCTTTGTCATTTGGTCATAGACTTCGAATGAACTCTCATTAATAGCTGCTGATTTGACTTGAATCCTAAAGCTAAGTACGTACTCAGCTGAAGGTTTATTGTATATACTTACTTCAGCTGAGATACATACATCAGCTGATATTTATTCTTCTTGGCTATCGATCATCAAATCTTATTTACTTAGTCTTGGGACTAACAACTGAGAAATTACCGAACAGTAAGAAACTAATAAATCGAGTTAAATGAATAAATTAGTAAAATGAACCAAATGATAAAGTTTTATTTATGAACGAGTATTAAATTAAAACTAAGGAAGAGTATCGAGTTAAATTATTAAATTGAGGCGTTTGAGACTTAAAAATAAATGAGATTAATGGGTGGAAGTTTTGGTCAAATTGATCAAGAGACAATTAAACGAGAACAAAGGAAGTAGTGTTAAAAAGAGGTAACAAGAAATTTTTAAATATGAGTTAACATGAGAACTATTAACGCGGCTTAAAAGATAAATTATCCGTTCGAGTAGTCTGGTAATTAAATTTGATCAATAGAGAGATCGCGAAGAGAGAGAAAATGGGCATGTTGTGCGACTTGTGATAAATTGTTAAGTGAGATTTGAGCTAAATTGATAATATAGCTTGCATTGAGTTAAAAGCAAGTTGTGGAAATTTGAGATAAATTCATTCTGAGTATATGCAATTTGAGAAAAAGGCATGAGTTACCCTACTATATGAGATTTTTGTGTGATAAAAACATTTCTTGAGAATATTGTTCTTGTTGTGTAGTGATTGATAGTGGTGCGAACCGCTAAATTGTTTATGTTGTTTTAAAACAAACTGATGTTCCATAGAGCAGAGGACCTTGAGATATCATTCTGAGCAGAGATTGATAATAATAATAATAATAAAATTTCTTGTGTAAATTATATAACGTGACCATGTAATAGAGCTGTGCGGGAAGATTTTCCCATAAAAACTTGTTGTTCTCGCCACGAGAAGGCCGAGTGTGATTGTGAGCACGGAATGGATGACCGAGTACCACGTCGTGATCATCCGTCACCACAAACCAATCCGTAAAAAAATCTCCAAGTGGAGTTGAATCGGAGATTCAACACAACGTTAACCGCTGGGTGCAGCAACTGTGTCCGACTACGAGAGCAAGAAGACATCTTCATCAGAGTATCGAGAGTTATTGTGCGTCATTTTTAACGTCATTTTTATCGTTAAATCGAGACCCTTAGAGAACATTCGTTTATATTTCTTTTATCCTTAACTTTTGCGCCGCCAGATATGGACGAGTTGTATGCGCATTTGCAAGAGCCGGAGTTTATTCTGATCGAGTAGGTCACCGTGAAAGAATTTTCTTTTCTTTTCGTAACCTTGTCATTTTTTTTTCTATTCCAGGACGTGTGTCGTTGACGAGTCTGCGTCTGAGACGCGAGATCGCTACCCTGAGTTTCTTCCGAGCCATGACTTCGGGGACGAAATATATTTTAAGTGGAGTTGAGTTGTAACGCCCTAGAATTTATCGTAACTGAATTATTCACTTTTTATTAAATAAATTATGTGTTTATCTAATTGAGATTATGTGTGTTATGTGCTTTAACACGTATTTAATTTGAATATTTAATACGTGGCGTTTTATTAAATAACTAGAGGGTTATTTACTTTGAATTAATAATTAATGGTGTATGTGATAAATTGTGTGAAGCTTCGTGATCATGTGAATTGATAAATTGTGGGTGACGTTTTATCTGAGAGCTAATCAAATATTGTTGTGACGTTTTATCCTGAGGTTGAGTGTCGGGTTTGAGTTTTGAGAGGTCGGCCGATAGGCCAAGGCCTTCGTCCAATTTCCTTCACCTCGTTTTCCTTTCTTAGTCCCGAGTTTGACTTTACCAAGAAGGGTAAAGGCCCACTATTTTGTGATATTCCTAGTTCCCTTATTTTTGTTCGTGATAAATCTTAGCCCTTTGTGGCCTTACGCATCAGCCAAGGTGGAGTAGAACAGAGCCCAAGGGAGTGGGTAGTTCGGCTAAGTGACCTGGAGTGAGCCCGAGTTGGTTTTCTTTTGCTTGGCCCGAATTCTTGAAAGGCTTAAATCCTTTATTGAGTAATACTTAAACTAAAAACAGCCCTAAGATCCCTACTTATTTCGGCCTCATGGAAGCAAGTTGCTAGGCCCTTATTCCCTTTATTTTATTCTCGTTTAATACCTGGCCTTAAAACCCAATTGTTATACTATTTAAATTAATATAATCTCTAATGATCCCTATTCTACTACTAGCAGCCACAAGAAATCCCAGCCACATCTTTCTTTGTTTTCTACCAGCGAAGAACACCATCCTTTCTCCCCTTCATAGCTTCCAATCGAGCACCTCTGCTTATCGAGCAAGCCAGCAAGTTGTGTAGTATTGTCGGTAAAATTCTTCCTTCTCTTTTGAATTTCTTTCTGCTAACCAAACCAAGCCTAACAGAATTGTATGTTGCTTTCTTCTGGTAACCTTCGATCGAAGCAGGAGACGTCAAGAAGGTGTTGGTGGGTTTTGTACGAAGGCGAACAGAAGACAAGCTTATCGGTAGTTCTCGCCCTTCCTTCTTTTATTTATTTCGATCAATGTTTTTCTCCATTAAACCAAAGTGTATTAATCTTCGGTGTGTAGTAATCTAGATCGAGCAGAGAGGTTTAGAAGCATGGAATTGATCGATTGGTGACCAAACCTATGCAGTGATCGAGCCAGATTTGTGGTGCAATAGTTGGCCTTGTTTCCTTGCCTCGTTCAGTTCTGAGATCGAATCAAGTCTGGGTTCTAATCTGTGTTTTATGTGTTCGTGATTGACGTTGGATGTGAAGCAGAATTCCCGAACAAAATCCCGAGCCGCTGCAGTCTTCTGCCCAAGCCGAACCATACTCCTTTCGGTAATCAATTTTTCCTTGTTATCATTCGATTCCTTCCTGTTTTGAGTTGTGACTGATCTGTGATTTGGTGTAGGGCTGTGTAGAGGCATAGAGAGTTCGGGTTTTGTTGTATTGAATGACTGTCCCATTTTGTTTTCAAAACTAGTGTTGTCGGGCTATTATCCATCGAGTTTGTAGTACCGGGAAATCCTTGCTTTATCGTTATCATCATAAAATCATTTCGTCCAAATTCTCGTATAACGTGGTCTGAGTTCTAACCACTGTTTTGAAGGATGTCGGGTACCGGGTTGGGTGAAACCTGTTGTCGATAGTTAAACGTTTTGATAACCGAAAACCAGAAACCGAAGGTTCTTGGTTTCCTAAGCCGAATATTTTATTGAACAAACGAACTTGATTTTTGTAAAGATAAGCTCCGGTGATAAAAAGTGATTTTGGGGCTGTCGGGGTCTCGGGAATAAGCGGGTTGTTGTCGGGACTCAAAACGGGTATAAAACTACATGCTTATATTTGGACAGATTCTGTTGGTCAACTTTGAGTCCGTTTTTACAACACTTAAAATACGTTTCTGGATGTCGTTTAAAAGATATCCCTGTTTTAGTAAAACCATCGCATAATAGTTTTCGGTTCAGCTATTCTGTCTTGTAAGCCTGATTTGAACCTTTTCTGTTTGGATTCAGTTTCCGAGGTCTTTTGTAAAATTGTAGTTCTCTGAGTCATTTAGCTACTATAAAAATTTGAATAAAATATAGTGAGCGGTTAGAGAGTTATAGTCGTTCCCGCGGAAGTGCTGAGTGCTGTTTAGTTTCTGCTGAAACAACCTTTGAGCCAAATCATAACCCGAGCTTCCTTGTATTTTGTAGGCCCTTCTAGAACCTGTTAGAGACGCTCTTCTGTACCGAGAATATTTAGGAGCATACGTCTATTCGAGGTGGGTAATCTCACTATAAACTTGTACTTACTTTCGATTCATGATTATGTGTTATGTGTTGTGAATTGTCTTGTTGATTGAGCTTGAGTATTGATTGTGTGATTTATCTGAGTTATCTGGAGACTGAGTTATCTGAGTTCTGAGTTCTTGAGTTAAAACATTAAACATAATATACTTGACTTGACACTGAAGAGCACTGGTGTCAGACGTTTGTCTTGGCACCGAAGAGTACTGGTTCCGGACGTTTTGACTCAACATCGAAGAGTACAAGTGTTGAGCCTTTAGGTGGTGTGACGCGGGTCGAGGTTGATCTCTCGGCCCAAGTCACACTAGCGCGCTATATAATTAAAATCTGAGAAATAAATTTGAGTAATTGAGAATTGAGTAGAGTCTCTAGGGATCACTTATGCGACTTGAGTTGTTTGTATTTATTTGTTTGTTTTGATATTATTCACTCAGCGGTGGCTGACCCCAAACACTCCCTCCCATTTTGCAGGTACTAGCAAGGGCAAAGAGAAGGTCAATGGTTGATGGGCTGCATTCTGATTTAATGTTTTGGATTTGGTTTTAAATATTTTTGAGTCAAACAACTTTTTGAACACATTTATTATTCCGCATTAAAGACCATGATTCGGTTATATTATTTCATGAGTTGGGACCGTTTTTGTTTACTTGTACTTGGGGAAATTGTCTTATTTTATTATTTAAAATTTTTTAAATTTCCCCTGAGTTTTGGGTTGTTACATTAATAAGCTTGAAGAGGGATCTGTTGTGACAATGAGATATTTTAGTGTGAAAAAAAAAAGATGACTACCGTGTAATAAAAGATAATGCTTACGTGATTGAACTCAGCGGTTCAACATCAGTACGAAAATCCATAGCAAACACATCATCCTTTGTCAGACACCCGTTTCAGCTCACAGATTTTGATGACCTAAAACCCACCGAGGGAAAGTACCTGCTCGGTTAATTTCCTCAATTAAATCTTTTTTAGAATTATTCTGCACAGTTTTGCCCGAAACTGCATCCCAAAAACTGTTATACAAACTGCACAGTTTGGTCTAAAACTGGCTCACCAAAACTGCCTACAACATCATTTTAAGTTGCTTTTATATTTAAATGACAACCGATCGATAATTATACCCAACCTCTGATCCAGTCCCATAGCCAACCTCCGAGCCAGGATCAATAAAATCCTTGACAGCCCACCTCGATTTTCTGTTTTTTCATACAATAAAATCCTACAAATATTCCCCCAAACTATACTATATTTTTTTCTATATACTATTGTAGATGTGATCGGTTGCATTTTCAATACTTCTAAGCATGGCCAACCAAGGACTGGCTCAAAAAATATGGATTTCCACCTAACGAATGAAAGGTAATATTTGGTTTCCTCAAAAACAAATGTACACATCCTATAATACTTCTACTGTACAACTAAATTGATACTTAATTTGCTATGACTCAATAGGGGGAAATCACTCAGAGTAACTTTATGGGGCAACTTGGGTGACCAACTTACTAAGATGATGGCCGGCCATGTTGGAAAATACACTCTGATTTTGACATCCATGAGTGCAAAGTTCTATAATAGTGGGTTACATTAAATACTTACTAATTACTAATTTTCATACCTATTTTCTCTAATGCACTGTTTCCCTAATTTGTCCAGGTGACGTTGGCATCTCAAGTTCCTCGGCTACACTTCTTTTATCGAATGATGACATACATGCAATTACATCATTCAAATCAAAAATGAGGTTTGTACTATTAAATTATATTATAATCCAATCAATATTCAACTATTGGTATAATTATTATTGTATATGTAAATCACAGTGAGCTTGGTGAAAGTCAGTCAATCATGAATATACCAAATGCAAAATCATGTGATGGAACCATCGAAAGCTTTTAACTTTGGGACGAGATCGCCGCAAAGAGGTATTTCCATTCTCAGCACACCACAAATACCTCCAAACTAATATTACATTCTTTGTTCAGGCCGCCACTTTGCCAATTGAGGCTGAAATCATCAGCATTCGAACTAAAAACAGTTGGTGCGACTCATGCGAATCACCAGTCAACTACCCAAAGATGAGGTCATTATAAATTCTTCATTTACTTTTATAACTGAATTTTTCATTTACTTTCAAAAAAATTAACATAGAGCAAATGTATCACATGTAAACACATCAACAGAATTTTGTAATTTTAAGTAAGTTTTAAGATAATTAAATTTATTAAGTTTGATGATAAAATATAAAAAAGGAAACCTGATTTGTATTGTGAATTTCGTACAGTTTTTGATATTAAACAGTTTGTTAATCCCCATTTACTTTTATAAACTGAATTAATTGTTTATATAAAAAAGATTAAAACTCACTTAAAAATTATTAACTCGATAAGGAAACCTGATCTGTATTGTGAATTTCGTACATATTTTGATATTAAACTATTTGTTAATCCCCATTTACTTTTATAAACTGAATTAATTGTTTATATAAAAAATATTAAAACTCACTTAAAAATTATTAACTCGATAAGGAAACCTGCTCTGTATTGTGAATTTCGTACATATTTTGATATTAAACTGTTTGTTGATCCCCATTTACTTTTATAAACTGAATTAATTGTTTATATAAAAAAGATTAAAACTTACTTAAATCTGAATATTATCTTTGTATTATTATGTTTAGGTTTAGGCTGGAAGTTGACATAAGGGACAGTACCGGGCAAACTGTGGTGGTGTTGTGGGACGAAACGGCGTCCCACCTATGTTCATATTATTTAACCACTTACTAACCAGTTTACACTTATTGGTCGATAATGATGATGCCCCATTGTTGCCTTCTGCACTAACAAACCTGTGTAGTACAAAACACGTTTTTGAAATCAAATCACATATGTACTATCACTACGTAGAGTTTGAAAGTTTCACTAGTACCAAAATCTTTCCGGTGACTGTTGTTGCTGATGACACCGCTGAATGTGTCAATCTGTTGTCCGATGAAATTACCTCAAGCAGCAGCGGTGTTGTTAAGACACCAATGAAGAGGTTGGTACGGGGCCCACAGGTGCAGAGTCCGTGTACAACTCCTGAGTCCAAAAAAAAAGGAGGTTATCCCTTAAGACTTTGACTAAATTTATAGACTATATAATTCATATTTACCCACAAACAATAATATTTGTTACTCCCACCCCATGTTTGTGAAGGTACATAATAGAAGATTCGGACCAAGAAGAAGAGCATGTTGAGAACACCCCAGGAGAGGACAACCCTAATGGGGAGGATGAGTGATAGTGTGCAGTTTGAATAAGACCTCCTATTTATTATTTTGCGTTTTAAACAATAGTTTTTTAATCATTTTTCTTGAAGTGGTGGGATTTAATGTTGTAGCTTGAATAATGTTTTTTATTTATTGTTTTGGTTTTTAAACAATAGTTGTTTTATTTATTTTACAATAAAATAATGGTTTACTGTTGGATTTAACTAAAATCTATGAATACATTAAAACGTAATGTAATGTTATAATGTGGGTGGTTATTTAAAATATATTAATGCATAAATTTAAAATGTAATGAATTAATGTATTAATACTAAAATACCGAGCAAGAAACATAATTGAAGGGGGTATGATGTCACTGATATATAAAGGAAGCCAAATGATAGAAAACAATCAACTTAAAAATAATGTCAGCCCTCCAAAACACAGAAATAAAAATGTTGAATAACTTCATTTTATCATGATATAAGAGACAACTAATACTTTAATACTTTTTAATATTTAGGATATAACCATGGCCAAAAGATGTTGAAGGACTAAAATGCCAAATCACTATAATTAAAATTCATGAAAACAAATGATGTTTATTTTTTTTTCAAATATAAAGGATAAAAAGGAGTAACTAACATAGATTGTGAAGATGATTGGTGCTACAATAATGGCATATCCTGCATCATATGATGGGAATTCATGTCGAATATGTCTTCCAACAAATATACAGAAAATAATAACAGGAACAACGATTAATGAAATTGTTGCAAGCAGAGATTTTGCATCTGGACCAAAGATTAATCTCACTCCAAGAAAGAATTTCTGTAAAAAAAAAAACAATATAAAAAGGGTAATATTGTTATTTGTAGCAAATAAGATGATAAATGACAACTATAATCAGAAAAAAAAAGCAGACAAATTTGCCTTAATAAGTCCTGATTTGACCAAAGCAAAAAGTCAAACAAAGTTCTATAAAAAGTTATTGTATTACACAGACAAAGTTCTATAAGAAGTTACTGTATTTACACTAATAAAAAATTCAAAATAGTAGTAGTATTTATCAAATATACTTATAATATAGTTAATCAAAAGTTCCCCAAATGACCATAATGTACCATAATAAATTATAAAAGGATCACTAATGTCAATTAACTACAACTTTTAAATAAATAAATTAACGTACTTAAATACCATATTTAATTCAAATAAATGCTACAACTTGAAACAAACGTATGTTACTTTACAAATTTCCTATATAAGCCTATGTATCGAAAATAACACTACCAATTTCCATACGAATAAACTTAGTGTTTTCTCTTCAATATAAACAACTTCACACGATTCCTAAAAATATGGATCAAGGTTTGTGCTTATTATTATCTAATCTGAAGTTCGCCTTATATTTCTAATGTATAATTACAACTACCATTCATTTTTTTGGCAGATCCAACCAAGGACATCAACAACCTCCCATCTCTATCTAATATGTTGAGCAAGTCGATTACCATACATTCGGAAACAAACATCAGACCAGATGGTAAACCCCAGGGTTATTGTGGTCTGAAATTAATAAACGTGACACTGCCAAGTCTAGGTAAAAAAGCATAACCATTCTTTTGTTTAAATTTATTTCTTTTTATCTTTGTTTTGTGTATTATCATAGTCACACTATTTAGTTGCTATACAATTTAGAGACTTAGAGTCCATTAAGCAATCACCTTATAGGCAAAATTCGTCTTCTGATCTATAACTAAAAATATATAATGTAAAATACAATACTCCACACTTAAAACATATAGTTTTAACAGCCTCAACATGGCCACAACATCTTATGATCTATAACTAATAGTATTTATATTGAGTAAAAACATCCCATGCTAATTTAGATTGGTGGTCTTTATTAAAAACTACATGCTGAAATAAGAGATAAAGTTGCAGTATTTTCATAACTTTTTCGTCAAAATTAGGTTATCTAATCATCTTATTTGAATCCCTGAAGTCACAACAACCATTTTCAGAATACAAACTAAACACACTCTAACAAAAAGGTATTCAATTAGATAATTAGAAAACCAATTTAGTAGCATAAGAACCCAAATCAGGATCCAAGATAAATAGACAACCCGTAAATCAAAGAAAACCAGCAAAATGGGGCGGAAATAAACTAACAAATCAGAGTAGGTCTATCCACCGGAGATGAATTGGAGTCCGCCAGAGATGAACGTAGGTGTCAGCAACCAGCAGGACTGCAGGAGGATAAAATGATGAGTACAACGTCGCTTCTTTCGCCTGTAAAACCAAATGACGAAACTAATCGCCTGATAGTGATCCCTAATTCAACAAACAATTTTTAACCCCACTTATAGGGTGTTTGGGGCTGCGTTTTCCATCAGATTTTCTGATTAACACGTTTCCAAATCGCACAAAATCCAGATTTAGTGTTTGGCAAAACTAAAATTAAAATCACTTATCTGCGTTTTCATGCCTCAAAAAAGTGGTTTTGCAAAAGCATATCTCCACCTGCTTTTGTAAAACGTGATTCTACATCTCCATGAAAATTACCAAACAATCCTCTGAGTATAAGAGCTTTCTTCAACAGCTGATTTCATAATCTAAACCATCTTTTGTCAACACCATGATTTCGGAATCTAAACCATCCTTCGTCAACACCATGATTTCAATCGGTGTTTGTAGATGATTTCGATCGGATTGATTATTCGATTGAGAACGAGTTGTGAGACTGTGAGGTTTTAGGACTTTCTTAATTGTTTTAGTGTCTGTAGATGTTTCCGTGACTTCTTTACAAGTGTTTAATAGATTGGGCTCATTCTATTGGGCTAATGATATTGGAACAATATTTCATATGAATTCAATATGATCAAAATTTTAAGACGTAGTGTTTATGTTTGTTAATTTGGGTGGAATCAAAGTTATATATAATATACTACTCCCTCCGTCCCATTTTTATTGTCCAGCTTACTATTTTGGTTTGTCCCACAAAAACTGTCCTTTCCTAAATTTCAACGAATCAAAAAACATTTAAGTGGGAAAGAGAAAATTTGATTGGTGACATAGTATAATTAATGTACTTTTCTTAAACTGTGTGCTTTTTGTAGCGGACAATAAAAATGGGACGGAGGAAGTATTAAAGAATGACTATTTTGGTAATTTTACATGTTAAGTCATTAGATAATTAGATTAGCCAAACACTCAAAAAACTGATTATCTGATTATTGCGTTTTCAAACAGCATAATCAAATCCAAACACTGTTTTTCATAATCACGTTTTGTAACCGCTGATTACCTGATTATTCATTTTCAAAACGCATAATCTATTTTCAATAAGCAATCACAAACACCCCCTTAATAAGCTCTCCTGTTTAATAATAAGCCCTCTTATTTTGAGCCCACCACACCCACAATTTCAGCCCATCATATTATTGCATTAACCCCAAATGTAATGTTATAAACTGATGTGAAGAAGTGAAAAGTCCTATTTTCAGCCCACCATTTATATCGAATAAAATGCTGATGTTATGACGGATAAATACTCCAATACCTTATTAGCAATAGGTCCAATATCATTTAATTAACTTCTTTACTAAAGTTATGAATCAAGCAGGGGACACCAGGGGATGGTTTAGTTAATATATCAGTCACATCGCTTTAAACATTTACTTTGACCCAATTAATCAATGCACCTCACATTGTTTAATCTTTTTTAATCAGAGAACAAATTCTCAAGGTTTTATATATTACATGCACGTATACAACTTAATTTATAATTAAAAGAGAGAGAGAGAGAGAGAGAGAGAGAGAGAGAGCAAGGTTTCTTATTTGAGTTACGTATAAACGTGTATCTTATAATCAGTGCGATTGGAATGAACCAACGTTTGGTGTATATTACCTTTGGTGTATAAAATTTACTATGAATCAACTATTAGTTAATAATCTTTTTCTTTTCTTTTTTGGTAAATATTTAATTTGTATAATAACTTTTTTTTGTCTCATTAGTGGTTATACTTATAATTTGTATCATTCAAATACGTAACTTTAAAGTATTAAAATACATTTCAACTTTTAAAAAAGCTTAAAGAAAAAAATTTATATAGGCCATTTACAGCTCATTTGTAGTGTTTATATATTTACAAATAATTTAGGACAATCACCGGCTGCACAAGAATCAAGGATTGGTCCATCAAGTAGAACACGATCCAACGCGGACTTTAACCAGAAAAGTAAACCAAAACAAACAAAACCAGGTACTTCAAACAAACACCATATTCAACCAAATATATCCCTAAGTTGTATTCATCTTAACCCATAATGCGTGTTACTCTATAAAATATGATTTCTTCTTATAAATGTAGGAACGACGAACTCCCGACCTTTGAAAAGACCCACGAAAAAGGCAGCTCATAACTCCACAGGTATAATTCGCATTAACCTTTTAAACAATATCTTATTTCTTCATGTTCCTAACATAAAGCATTTACATTTGAAGGCGTCCAAGTCACTTACCATTACCTTGGACCTCCATCAACAAAATGCACAAACTGTGAAGCATTCATGTGGTATGAAGAACGAAGCAAAAAAGGAAACAAAACTGCCAATCCAACATTTTCCATGTGTTGTCAAGATGGTAAAGTACGTCTGCCAAAATTCATTGATGCACCACCACCACTAAACAAGTTACTTAATCTTAACGAACCCGGGACATCAAAATTTAGAGACCTAATCAGGGTCTACAATGGTATGTTTTCATTCACATCTTTCGGGGGGGCTATAGGTCACTCGATAAATCAAGGTCGTGCACCTTACACATTTAGAATAAACGGCCAGAACTATCACAAGTTGTGCTCTCTAATTCCAACCGAAGGGTTCCAACCCAAGTTTGCTCAACTCTACTTCTATGACACGCAAAATGAAGTGAAAAATCGCATGTCAGCTTTTATTGAAAACCAACCTAAGGAAGGTCCAGATGAAGCAATAGTGAGAAGCCTCATTGACATGTTGAATGAATTCAGTTCTGTTGCCAAAGCCTTCCGAATGGCTAGAGATTGGCCTACTCAAAAAAACTCACACGATTTCCAACTACGACTTACTGGACAACGTACGCAACTAAGACAATACAATGCACCAACTGTGTCTGAAGTGACGATTTTGGTAATAAATGATTTTGGTGATTCTGATGGAATGAGAGACATTATTGTGAACAACAAAAATTCAGGACCTCTAAGAATATCAGAATTGCATCCGTCATACATGGCACTACAATATCCTTTATTGTTTCCCTACGGAGAAGATGGTTTCCATGAACAAATACCATACTATGCAAATTCAGGAACACGACAAACAAAACGTGGCTTTGTAACAATGAGGGAATATTATTCTTATGTAATTCAAGTTAGGGATGCTGAGGGAACTACGTTGCTCAGAGGTGGACGCCTGTATCAGCAATTCATAGTTGACACTTTTACGGCTATTGAAGAACAACGTCTTAAATGGATACGAAACAATCAGTCTGACTTGCGTGTCAAACTCTATCATAATGTATATGATGCGGTTACAAGAGGAGATACAAAGGCTGAGGCAATCGGCCAAAGAATAGTTTTACCGTCCAGCTTCACAGGAAGCCCACGCTATATGATGCAGAATTACCAAGATGCAATGGCTCTATGTTGAGCATATGGTAACCCTGATCTATTCGTAACGTTCACTTCAAATCCAAAATGGCCAGAGATTGAGGACATGCTATCATATATTCCCGGCCAAAAACCTCATGATTGTCCTGAGGTTGGTACAAGAGTTTTCAAGATGAAGTTGAACATTTTACTTGATGATATAACAACGAATCAAACTTTCGGGAAATGCCAAGCAGGTACTACCAAAACATGTATATCCACACTTAGTTATTTGATATTTTTATATAATTACACTATTGATTATGATTTTACTTTCACAGTTGTGTATGTCATCGAGTTTCAAAAACGTGGCCTACCTCATGCACATATCTTACTATGGCTTGAAGATGCAGACAAATGTAAGACTCCAAGTGATATTGATGATATAATATCAGCCGAGATCCCTTCACGTGAATATGACCCGGATGGATACAACGTTGTTACAGGTTACATGTTACATGGCCCATGTGGTAGCGGTTCTCCATGCACCATTGAGGGAAAATGCACCAAACATTGCCCAAAGCCATTTTATGCCGAGACAACAATGGATGCCGAGGGATTCCCCATTTATCGCAGAAGAAACAACAATAACTATGCTACTAAAGGTAGGTTCAGAAATGACAACTCATATGTTGTCCCATACAATCGTTACCTTCTGCTTAATTAAAAAGCACACATAAATGTGGAGTGGTGCAACAGATCAAGGGCAATTAAATATTTATTTAAATACTTAAATAAGGGTCCAGACAGAGTAACTATAGTAATTCAAGAAAATCTCAATGTTGAACCGGGGTCAGAAAAACTGTTAAGGTTGACGAAATAAAAAATTACTTGGATTGTCGCTTCTTAGCAGCGTTTGAAGCAATATGGCGTATCTACCGTTTTGACATCAATCACTGTTACCCATCAGTTTTGAAGTTAGTATTCCACTTTCCAGATCAAAATGCTATCACCCTTCGTGATGCCTAAAACTTGCCCGAACTACTACGTACGGAAGACATTAAGGAAACTATGTTTAGTCAATGGTTTGATCTCAACAACAGAAATAGGAAAGCTAGGGATCTAACATACGCAAAAATACCAACAAAATATGTTTGGCATGAGAAAGATAAAATGTGGAAGCGTCTGAAACAACGAGAATGCATCGGCCGAATCATTTATTGTAACCCTGCAGCGGGAGAGCGATACTATCTACGAATGCTATTAAACGTTGTCAAAGGTCCTAAATCTTATGAAGAAATAAAGACACACGATGGGAGACTTTGTGCAACGTTTAAAGAGGCTTGCGGTGCATATGGCTTAATCTTGACAAAGAATGGACACATGCTATAGAAGAAGCAAGGTTTTGGGCATCCGGTGTACAATTGCGAGATTTGTTCATCACAGTGTTGCTCTTTTGTGAATTAACTAATCCACTTCAATTTTGGGAGCAAAACTGGGAAGCTATCTCCGAGGATATTTTATATAAGAAACGAAAACCTTTTATGTACCCCACGTTATAACTCACAGATGAACAAATAAAGAACTATTGCTTAGTTGAAATACAAGAATTGTTACAAAGAAATGGAAAATCGTTAAGCGATTTCCAGGAACTTCAACAACCCGAGCCCACATTGCTAACAAACCTTGATAACCGACTCATTCGGGAAGAATTAAATTACAACTTGCAAGAAATGAAGATCACCCATGAAAATCTGTATGGATCACTAAACCCAGAACAACGTTCAATCTATCAAAAGGTTATAGCATCTGTACATGAAAAAAAAGGCGACTTCATTTTTGTGTATGGTCCCGGGGGCACTGGAAAAAC
The DNA here is from genome assembly GCA_963853835.1 of Calendula officinalis. NCBI lineage: Eukaryota > Viridiplantae > Streptophyta > Magnoliopsida > Asterales > Asteraceae > Calendula > Calendula officinalis. The sequence goes on along the minus strand of OY970823.1, from coordinate 27,180,517 downwards.
ATTCTTATACAAAGCAATCATCTCTTGGTTAAGGTTAGAGAAAATAATTGTTCTCGCAGTCGCATCTTCAGGTACATAACATTGAATACAAATTTATGTAAACTTCCAAATAATAAAATAAACAACTGTTGACATTCTTTTATAACTAAATCAACTATGCAGGAATTGCGTCATTGCTCCTTCCGGGGGGTAGAACGGCTCATAGTCGGTTTGTTATACCCCTAGAACTAATGGAAAACAGCACTTGCGGTATAAAACAAAACACGCATTTGGCAGGGCTGATGGAACAAGTAAGCTTAATAATATGGGACGAAGCACCAATGACACAAAGATATGCTTTCGAAGCACTTGATAGGACTCTACGAGACATATCGGGATACGACAATATCAATAATAGAGATCGCATATTTGGTGGACTAACTATATTATTAGGAGGAGATTTTCGACAAATTTTACCTGTGATTCCAAAAGGAAAATGACAAGAAGTGGTTCAGTCTTGCATCAATAGGTCCGAGTTATGGAAACAATGTCAATTATTCAAGCTATCACGCAGTATGCGGGTTACCGAGTATGACACTTATGGAAACATTGATTCTAATCGACAACAATTTAATAAGTGGGTATTAGATGTTGGAGACGGAAATATACCAGCTAAAAAAAAGGAAGCCGAAGATGAACCTACTTGGATATGAATCCCAGAAAACTTTCTAATTAAAACATGGGAATGCCCCATTGAACAGATTGTTAAAGAAACATTCCCAAACTTCACTATTAGACAGACTAACGAGGAATACCTTAGAGAAAGAGCGATATTAACTCCAAAAAATGATGATGCGGATGAAATTAACGCATACATGTTTAAAAAACTACAAGGTGAATTAGTAACGTACAAAAGCTCAGACGAAATTTGTAAGGCATCAACTGATGAACTTAATCAAGAGCATTTATACCCCCCTGAGTTTCTTAATTCTTTGAAGTTCCCAGGAATGCCACCTCACAATTTGAAGCTCAAAATGGAACTTCCGGTTATGTTGTTACGAAACGTAAACCCAACACAGGGTTTGTGTAATGGCACTCGACTCATTATCACACATCTTGGAGAGTTCGTAATTCAGACAAAAATTATAACAGGCTCAAACATCGGGGAAATGGTCTTAATACCACGCGTTACACTTACATCGACAAAATCACAATGGCCTTTCATTATGAAACGAAGGCAATTCCCCGTGAAACCATGTTATGCAATGACCATCAACAAAAGCCAAGGTCCATCACTTAATGTTGTGGGTCTATATTTGCCAGCTCCTGTTTTCAGTCATGGACAACTATATGTAGCAACTATATCAAGAGTAACAAATCCAACAAGACTAAAAATCCTCATGATTGAAGACAATGACAAGAATTTACACCACAACACAAGAAACATTGTTTACAAAGAAGCATTTAACAACCTAGACTAACAACAAAAGGTATATCTTATTTTCACTACCAAGGTTGTTCAACTTATCCTCTTTTTAATACTTTTTGTTATAAACTTGATTTCACATTTTAATTTTTTTTTTCAAACACATAAATTGAAACACATGTTTCATTAAAAATTAATTCCATGTGCAAATAAATAACTTATAATTATTCCTTTTTAATGAACGTTTACACTTTTTTTCTTTCTTTCAGGAAGTGCTAATTCACCGGTGTCTCTTGAAGATATACCATCCTTTGTAATAGCTAGACACACCATATGTACATTCTTAATCGCACTTATGTTTCATGAATAAAATGTTTTGTGTTATGCTAATATAAGCATTCATGTTTTGTTACTTTACATTTTCTTAAGACATACTTTAATTTGTTCATACCTTTATCCGATACCAAAAACGACTTAACATGAACTAAGCCCGTGCATCGCACGGGCCATGCTGCCTCGTATAATAAAAAATTGAGTTCCAATTTGAAGTTGCACTTAATAACCTTGAATTTAATAAAAATTAAATAACCATGCATTTAATAAAAAGGTAAAAATCCCTACAAATGAAGATATAAAACATGTATCAATTAAATAATGTTTTATAATGTTTTGTATAATTATGTTTATTATAATAATTTTATAATTTTATAAAATCATGTAACAATTTAATAATTTTATAATGTTCATTTTTGTAATGTTTGTATAATTATGATTCATAATGTTCTTCATAGTTTTCTTATTGTTTTGATAGTTTTATAAAATCATGTATCAATTTAATAATTTTATAATGTTCATTTTTGTAATGTTTGTATAATTATAATTCATAATGTTCTTCATAGTTTTCTTATTGTTTTGGTTTCACATAGAGATTTTGTTAGTATTTTTATTAGAGAGACGCGTGTTTTTGTGTATTTGTGTGGATTTCTATTTTTTATTATGTACGTTTGGAGATAAAAAAAAATACAATAAGAAGTATGACATCATGTTTGCATTAAACGGCATTAGTTGAAGATATATCGTTGTTGATTCATAGTTTTGCTTATAAAAGACAGACCATGAAGTTCTTCATAGTATTACTTTTATGTTATGAATAACATGTTTTGTGTTGCGCTAATAAAAAAGATAATGATTTTGTTACTTTGCATTTTAACACATTTTGCTTATTTAGTAGAGTACTTGCAATCAGCGCTAAACATGTTAGCGATCTTACATAGAGTACTTTTTGAATCCCATGTTAAATAACAGTTAGTAAATATAATTAAATAATTGTAGAAAATTCTATTAAATAATAGTCTTTTTACTTAGTAAATTTAATTAAAGATTAACATAAATAATAGAATTAAATTCAATTAAGTAATAGTATTAAATTCAATTAAATAATAGTCTTTTCATTTACCTAGAAGTTACATATTATAAACTATAAATAACACACTATGATCATGATGCAAAAAGATTTTGTTAATCTTTGATTTTGTTACACACTAGAGAGTTTTCTTATTGTTTTTGTTTTACATAAAGATTTTGTTAGCATTTTTATTAGAGAGAAACATGTTTTTGCTTATTTAGTAGAGTACTCGCAATTAACCTAAACATGTTAGCGATCTTGCTTTTTGTACTTTGTCTGTTACACCAATATAATGTATATGATTTACATTCAAATAACTATATATCATGAATGAAGCCCGTGCATCGCACGGGCCATGTTGTCTCGTATATATAAAAATCAGGTTTCAATTTTGAAGTTGCAATTAATACCATGCAATTAATATTTATAATATTATAATAATAATAAAAACTTATTAAATTGTAAGCCCAAGAGTTTTGAAATAAATATAAATAATTATAATAATAAAATGTTCAATAAATAAGAGACTTTTCAAGTTTTATTAATCTTACACATTAGCATTTATAAATACTCATTCTTATATTGCAAAAACTTTAACACTCCAAAGGTGCATAAAAAAATATTTAATAAATGTAGTCAACAATAAAGATCTATAGGGCTTTTATTATTTATCGTCGCTATTAATCGGTAATCCAACATAATCTTTATGATTTTGTTTTAGAGAGGGTATGTTAGTTGTTTTGTTTAAAATTACAAAAAACGTTTTTTTATATATGTATAAAATTGTTATTCCTTGTTTATTTACATTTTGTATAAAAATTATATATTATATAATGATCTGATAGTTATTATTATAGTATATGCGATTGTGTATGATATTATCACAATTATTTAAGATGGATATATTATCATGTTAATGGTCACAAATTGTTGTTCATTTGATTTGTTATTTTACTTTTAATCCAATTAATAGGTTTTAATCGTCATTTTTCACACTTTGCGATTATCTAATTAGTAGGAAAATATTAATTAAATATATTAGTGGTTGTTGAATTTATGCTTATTTTCGTTTGTATATGTATAATAAAAAATGAGTTTCATGTTGATGTTGCATTTATTATAATATTAAATAAATCATGTTAATAAAGATTGAGAAACTCAATAGTTGTAAAATCAAGAGTTTTAACATAAACTTGAGATTATCTAATTAGTAGGAAAATATTAATTAAATATATTGACGGTTGTTAAATCTATGCTTACTTCTTTTAAATATGTAAAAAAATATAAAAACTGAGTTCTATTTTTATGTTGCATTTATTATAATTGAGTTTAGTTAACTTCTATAGTATTGAATTCATTTTAATAACAATTTGACAAACTCATTAAGTTGTAAGACCAAGAGTTTTGTAATAAATATAAATAATTACAATAATAAAAAGTTCTATAAAATAAGAGACTTTTCAAGATTTATGAATCTTACAAGTATATAACTTATTTTCATGTTGCAAAATTTTAACACTCTAAAGGTGCATCCAAAAGAAACATTTAATAAGTGAAGTAAACAACAAAGATCTTTAGTGGTTTTGTTCTTTTCCTTGCTATTAATTTATTTCATTGATTTGTATCAAGTATATAACATACTGATATCTTAAAATCTATATCTATATCTATAAATCATATAAAAATTGAGTTTTATGGTTTATGTTGTACTGAATTCTATGTAAAAAAAATAAGTTTTTTTATAAACGATGCTCATGATTAAATGTAATTGATTAAACAAAGAATTTAGCATAAATAATAGTATAAAATACAATTAAATAATAGTCTTTTCATTTAACTAGAAGTTACATATTAATTAAATAAGACAAAGAATTTAACAGAAAAATAATTGTAGTAAATTTAATTAAATAATAGTCTTTTCATATAACTAGAAGTTACATATTATAAACTATAAATATCACAATATGATGATGCGAATGATGTTGAGTTTTCAAATGATATTATCTTTTACCCTAACAGAACATCCATTGATAAAAATTGAGTTCCAACTTTGAAGTTGCAATTAATACCATGCATTTAATATTAATAATAATATTATACAAATCCGTTTATAAAAAATAATATATGAATTAATTGTAAGATTAAAAATTCTATCACAAATAATATTTAATAAACACAACAAATAATGTCAATGCATTTCTGAATAAAAAAAAATAGTTGAATATCTAGATTATGGTTAAATATTAATTATATAGCAACAAACTTTATAGGTTTATTAAAATCAATCAATATAAACAAAATGCACGATGACAGATATATATTTAAAAAAAACCATAACCGAACGAAAAAATAGTTTTGGACGGACCGAGGACCGAAGAGATGATGCTCAGTACCGAACCGAAACGAGAACCGAGGCAATTCCTTTGACTTTTTTAGTTTTTTTCTCGGTTTTGGACCAAATCAGACCGCTCGGAACTGAACCGGTTGGAACCGAGTAGTGATTTTTCATAAGAATTAGAACCGAGAACCGAACCAATGGAGCTCGGTTCGTCCGGTTTGATTCTGCGATCCCAGTCGATTCTCGGTCCAATTTGCACATGCCTACTTACGCATACGAAATATATTTCAAGCTAAAGAAATAATTGCAATTAACATACACAATCAATATGACTCAATAAACAACAACAAACCCTAAACATCAATACACATAAAGAACAACTTTGCTCATTTAGTAGCATATCCGCAATCAAAGTTAAACATGTAATCGATCACGCTTTCCGTACTTTCCATGTGATACCAGTAAATTGCACACGATATGCACTCAAAATAACTTAATATTGTGAACGAAACCCGTGCATCGCACGGGCTATGCTGCCTCGTATACATAAAAATTGAGTTCCAAACATGATGTTGCATTTATTATCATGTAATAAATGTATATTTTTGTTCTAAAATTGAGTTCCACATGTACATAACCATCATTGAAATGAATATGAAAACTTGAAACGTAATTTAGTTTTCATATGATAAATTTGTCCATTTTGAGCTTCAATCTCCATTCCACAGTCTTGTCTGGGTAAAAATGATTTCCCGAACATTTGCGAAAACCCCTGCATATATGAACAGATCAAAAAGATTATATAAATAGAAACTGAATTGCAAGTGTTTGAAATTACGGTATTATGATTACCATCCAATGACCAGGGTCAACATGTGGTTTGACCACCATTTTGCTTGGGCATTCGGTTCCTAATCTTGATTGAATCTTCTCTGCCCGAAGCATGGCGGGCATGATTCCATTTGAACTTGAAGATGCCATTGCAAATTTTCCTTTCTTGAAATAAATAAAATTAGCGATCTGTATATAAAAGAGAAATTAGAAAAAAGGTATAAGATTATCTAATCAAAATGTACTTCAAATTTATCAGATTATTTGTGAGTGAATTAAAATATGTTTTGTATAAGCAACTTGAAGCTGGTAAAACCAAACTCTGTTAATACCAATTGTAGAAGGCTTAATTTATGAAGAATTGGATAACTGGATTGAATTATTAAGGATTATTAGAAATTGAAAGCCACTAATGAATCAATCTCGGTAACAAATTCACATCAGGAAAAAAATCAGATTTTATCTTACAAAATTGGGTTGCATTGGTGAACGTGTTTTATGCTACGTGAAAGAGAATTGTTTTGTTAAAGGAAAATTGTACTCCCTCCGTCCCACAAAAAAGTTTACATTTCTCACTAAATTTTTGTCCCACAAAAAAAATTACACTTTTCACATTTGATGGACCCCACATAATAAAATATTGTTATTACTAAAAACCCACAATTAATATCCATTAACTATCTTTCTCTCTCCAATCTAATCTTATATTTTATTCAAAAGTATTACTAGTGACCCACCACTAACTATCACCTAAAATCTTGTGCCCAAGAAAAATGTAAACTTCTTTGTGGGACGGAGGGAGTAATACATATAAGGCACATTTAATTCATTTGACATTTATACCCCTATGATTTTTTTACCCTTTATTTTACCCTAATCCCACACTTTGACGTCTGCCCAAATCAAAGTTTCGACGATCAGATGTGCCCACACTATGAAATCATTAAATGGTTACTATAGCTTTGGTGTCTAGCTTTTAGTATAAATAGAGGGTGTAATCTCAGTTGTAATGCACCACCAAACAGAGAGTGTTCAGAGAGTAATACTTAGAGTGAGTATTAGCTAGTGAGTTTGTTTTTCGTTGAGTGTTTAAGTGTTTTCCTTTGTAAAACTATCTCAATATCGAATAGAAGTGTTTTTCATTCCCAAAAAATAATCTGTTAAAATAGATATTTAATCAACCATACCTTGCATGGGATTTTCTGAGTGAAATTTCCAAATACATTTTCAGTGCTTCATGTTCTGCCATCATTTGAAAAGTGTTACAACCACCACCATGTCTATTTAAAATTGAAGGGTGAACCATTATTAAACAATTGAAAGCGATTAATGAATCAATCGATAACAATTCACATCAGAAAAAGAATTCAGATATTTTCTTACAAAATTGGGTTGCACGGGTGAATCGGAACTGCTTGCAAAGAGTTTTGTGGGAAAGAGAGAAGTAATGTGGGTGAGCAGGTACGTGAAAGCCGTCAATTTATAAAGGCTTGGTGTTCACGTGTCCCTCATCTTATTGGTGAAGCCATACGTTACTAAAATCAAAGCACTTTTTGTGAAGTCATGCATTTCGTAATCCATGGCTGGCGTGAGTTGGCAACTGGGCTCTGCCACGATGCCACAGTCGCTAGATTCCACTTTAGTTGTTGTAGCGAACTTGCTAATATTAATCTCGTTTACCATCTTTACAGTTTCACCCATCATGCCACCAACTAACAAGGTGCACAAGTTATTAGGAAGTGAACCGTGGAGAAACTCGTTCCTTCTCATGCAGAGTTGCGGGGTTTAGAGATTTTTGGTTGCGTTGAGAAGAGTAGAATGATATAGAAGATAAAGTTGGTGTGATTTTAAATTGTTGTTGGAGTTGGTATTTATACGCTGAGATGAAGAAAGGAAATTCAAAAAATAATAATGTTAAACGGTCATATAGCCGTTTAAAGAACATTAATAATTTTCTTACCGTTAAAATCTAGCCGTTTAAAGAACATTAATAATTTTCTTACCGGTAAAATCTAGCCGTTTGTGGGGTGGGGAACATTACCATATATATTTCTTACTGTTAAAATCTAGTCGTTAGAGAGGTGGGGGAGGGGTTCAAAAAAGAAAGTATAAACCGTGATGGAGTCGACATATGCATAACATGCAAATTTCATTTTTATACTTTTTTTTGAACCCATCCCTTACCCCCACCAACGAATAGATTTTAACGGTAAGAAGTATTAATGTTTACTGATATAAACTATCTTTTGAGCGTCATATGAAAATCTCTACGGCATCGCGAACGTTACTGTCTACTATTTATTAAATATGAACTAAAATTAAGTTGATTTACTAATTAATAAAAAAAAAAGAGTTGAAATTCAATGTTTATTAGTATAGGTCAATAGAGAAAACGTTTAAGGAGATTCATTATTTTTACGAAGTCCCGAGAAACAAATCTCAATCATTGATCAATAAGATATAATGGTCAAGATTAATCACATATTTTATACATAAAAGAGTATTTTGGTTACTTGACACGTTAAAAAAAAATTAAATTTTAATTTTTTTTTATTTTTTATTTTTTATTTTAAAATTTTACATTTTCTTACATTTTTTTATTATTTTTTTCGTTAAAAAATAATATTTATTTGATAATTACGTGTAGTACTTAATCACATGTGATTTTAGTGTAAGATCACATGTGATTGTATACTTAATCATATTTGATATTTTAATTCAGTCACATGTGATTCAGTATGCAATCAAATGTGATTCAGTATGCAATCACATTATGTGTTATTAATAAAAAATATTATTTTTTAAATAATAAAAAATAAAAAATAAATAAAAATAATTCTAAAATAAATAAAAATAAAAAAATAAAATTTATAGTTTTTTTAAATGACCAAAATACCCCCCCAATGTAAAATATATGTGATTAATCTTGACCATTAGATCTTATTGATCAATGGTTGATATTTGTTCATCGGGACTTCGTAAAAATGATGGACCTCCGTGAACGCAACTCTAGGTCAATAATAATACTCCCTCCGTCCCACAAAAAACTTCCCATTTGACATTTGCACAAGTTTTTAGGTGATAGATATGGTGGGGTCATTGATAATACTTTTGATTAAAATATAAGGTTGAGTGGAGAGAGAAAGATAGTTAGTGGATATTAGTGGTGGGGTTTTTAGTAATAATAGTTTTTTATTGTGTAGGGTCCATGAAATGTGAGAAATGAGAAGTTTTTTGTGGGACAAAAATTTAAAGGCAAATGGGAAGTTTTTTGTGGGACGGAGGGAGTACAATATAGCTTATACTTAATAATATTCTAATTGTAACTTATATTTAATAATATTCCAATTATAACTTATACTTAATAACAATCCAATTATAACTTATACTTAATAATAATCCTATTATGACTTATACTTTATTTTTTTAACGCCAAGAAAAACTTTCATTAAAAACAACTAGCAAGAAATCATGACTTATACTTAAAAGTAATCCAGTTATAACTTATGCTTAATAATAACCCAGTTATGACATATACTTTATTTTGAAAGTAGTGTACCGCATAATACGGCGGCGGGACCCTGTCCCTATATCTCGTCTTAATTTTAATATTGTTTGGTTACATATTTTTTTCTAACGTCTATTGTACAAAAGAATTAAAATTAAAATTATGGTAAATGCAGTATGTCCTTTAAATCGGCCTAAATTATGGTGTTTTTGAAGATCATTGATCGCCCCATCTATGGTGTCATGTTAAGTCGGTAGTGAAATGCTTATAACACTAAATCAAATTATAACTTGATGTTTGATGATGAATATAGATGGAAAAGTGAAGAACAATGGTTAGGGTTTTAGAGAGAGAGTAGAGAGAGAGAGTGTGAACAAATGCAGAGAATTGGAAAATGATTAATGTGCAAAAGTTGGGGAATTAAGGCTTACACTTTGGTTTATATACCATTGCCTTAATTCCCTAATTAATTAAGACTAATCCTAATCTTGACGAATATAATATGCAATGTTACACATTGCACCCCTAGACTATTCTTTACAACAATTTAGTACCTAACAATCTCCCCTTTGTAACAATATTCTAGGTTGCATATCTTTGAAGTCTTCTTTGTTTGTATATCTGGAGCTGAGTCTTGAACCGTTGAGCAGTTTTGTTGAAAAATCAGCATCAGCTTTTGATCATCGGTGACAGACATACTTTTAATTGGCTTTTCAACCAATATAAAGTATTAAAAGACTTCATGCAAATCGACGGAATGTAGACCCATAGATAGAGCGGTTAGCAGCAGAAGTCCTTTTTTGTAGTTGTGGCGTTTGTCGATTTTCTGCTGATCCTCGGTTCCTGATGTTTGTTGAAGTCGTAGCGGTGCGGAATATTGATATGATTTGGATTTTCTGACCGTTGTTGATAATGTTGGAGTACGGTCATAGAATCCCTTATCTGATGTATTGACTGTTGTTGATAAGATTGGAGTACAGTCATCAGATCCTCTATCAGACATAGTGACTGTTGTTGATAACAATGGAGTACAGGCGTCTGATCTTCGCACGAGAAGGTATCAGGGTAACCCAGGATCACATAGATTGCATGTTAGCACAACAGTTACAGAAACTGTGTGACCAACGTTCAGTGTTGGCATTGATGTTAGCACTGGTAGGATTTCCATTCAATCATCGTGGAATACCAATATTTTTGGTATCACTATGAATGTTCCGGCAATATCCCAAAGATATGCTTGGTAGAGTGCCTGTGTCCTAGAGAAATTTAATTCGGTTCTAGACTCTATAAGTGGACAAACGAAGGCGAGGACTGGAGGTGGGTCCTCTTTTTCAATATCAACAATCTCCAAATGAGATGTCGATAGTGGATGTGGTTATCTCCGTGATTTTGAAATAAGTATTTTTTGTACTTGAGTGGTCAGTGGGGGTTGTGCATTGCATCACTGGGTCCATGATGTCTTAATCAGAAAGCAACATATGCAATCCGATATAGATGAGGTTACCCGGTCATTTGTTCGGTTTAGGGAGGGTTTTCCGTTTTCTTTAACCCTTTCACACACGCTCCTCACTCAACTCACTTTTTTCATTTTCAACCACACCCTCGTTTTTTGTGTTTACCATGTGATAAGCTGATTTGCACCCCATACTTCATACCCCCTCTCAATTTTTACCTCAGCGCACCCCAATCAAGATCCCATGATACTTGATTCTGCTCACCTAGACCTAGGGACCCTCACTTTTTAGTTCCTATATTGTCGGTGGCTCCGGGGAATATCATGCTATGTTTATCAGATCATAGGAGTAATTTGAGAGTGGACTATTACGCTAATGTACATTTTAATCAGCTTTCAAAAGATGTTGCATTTTAAGAGTTCACATGGATTTTTCTTCGGAATTTTATGTGTTTCCGATATAAGTTGTTGCCTGAAAGAATGATAGATGTTACGGCGCAGCAACTTGTTCTTTTTAGGTAACACCGGACTCACATAGAGTATCTGTTAGCACACGGTATGAATCGGTAGTCGTTTGCACAACCGTTGATTCAAGTGTGTGACCTGCGTTTAGAGTTGGCTTGATTTTAGTTCTAGCAGGATTTCCACTCGATCCTCGTGAAACATTAGATTGTGATGCCACTACGAGTGTTCCGATGGATTCACAGAGATCCATTTTTGTAGTGCAAGTGTCCTATATTGGAAGATTCTTGAGGGTGGGAACTAGACACACTGTGCATACAAAGAGACTTAACCCGGGGCAGGAGGTTATTTTGTTTCAATACTGACATACTCCGAATGAGTAGTCAGTAGCTTTTGTGCTACGTCCCCTAATGAAATGAAACAAATTCCTGTTGAGAGGAATTTGAGTAGTTGGTGGTGGCGTGCATTTGCTTTACTGGGCCAGTAAAGTCTAGTGAAACATCCAACGCATGAATGATCACTCATTTATATGGTTGCCCGGTTTGTTAATGGTTTGGATGCACTCAAAGGTGTGTTTTCTTAGATTTATCATGTTTTCACATCACCTTGCACTCACCTATTTCTATACCCTAGACGTATACCCTCACTTTTACCAGTTGGCAGAAATATTTCCCTGGATAGGTTAGGCCGGATCTGGCAAACCATGGGAAGGTATTGTCTTTATGAAAAGATTTTTCGTTCGTTTATTCATGTCGGGTATTTTTGTTTTGATTTTTTTAAATTTTTTCCCCCTAGAAATAGTAATTCCCCCTAGAATTAGTATTTCTCCCCTCGACAAATCAAAAGTATAAAACAGTTTTGAGATTTGAAGACGTACCTTAAACATCGTCAGAGGGTTGGAGGAGAGTTTTTTTCATTGAAGGTTGATTGAGCTTCGTGCTTTCTTTTGAGAGCGGGTTCTGGATCTGATGTGATCAGAAGCCATTGTTTGGAATGTTGACACATTTTGACAGGTGAAGTGCCTCCCAGCGATTGATTATTGACGCCGGCCACCCTTTTTGTTTATTCTTTTGAGAGTAACTGGTTCGCCAGCCCATCGGAGGCCATGATATTGACCAAACTTTTGTGGTGGGTTATTGACTGCAGTTGTGTAGGTGGGCGTTTTTTGACGTTCTCGTACCCCCAGATGAACCTCAAAATGTCTAATCACTGTGCGCCATTTTAATCTGTCATCAATGGCAGTGATTAGTTTGTTAATGTTGCTTTGTAGGGAGGTGTTCTCTGGGGTGCTGGGAAGCCTGTTCAAGTGTCTCCCCTTTTTCTCCAATTTTTTCTTCAGGAGTTTTCAGAACTTGGCAATGTCTGACACACGGAAGAAAACTCTTTCATTGAATAGGTTTGTGTAAGTCATTCCCAAGTTCGGTTCACCCAGAACAACTGTTCTCCGAGTTTGAATTTCGGAGGGAAGTGATCTGTAAGGGGCAGCCATGTGAACCTTTTCTGTGCCACTCTCAATAGCCATCTGTACATCTTCCATTCGAGCAGCAAGAGATTTGATGAGCATGAAGCGCTTTAGAGCAGCCTTAGCGAAATTTCTCGCATGATTTTTGACTGGATGTGGGGTGTCTGGAAGTTCTCGTACTTCGTTGTATAGACATTCTATATCTCGAGGTTCGAGAATATAGAAGTCTCCTTCAGTAATCGTGTACAGTTGATCGTCTGCTCTGCGAATATGGAGGATGGTGTACCAGTAGTATCCTGAGAAGTGGTCGGTCGTTATCTCCAGGAGCTGTGTGATCGGAGACTTGTTGTATCGATGTGTTTTGCCCCTAAGATAATGCATTGTGAGGTAATACATTCTCTTTTCTCTCGATGGCAGAATCACTTCTTTGTACAAATCTTGATAATTGATAGTCAGCTCTTTCTCCTGGAAAATAGCTGAGAAGCGGTCTTCAACAAATGACATTTTAACTTGTTAGAATAGGCACTCTTTGGAGATCTTTAGACGACGTTTGTTAGCTCTATCCGCCGCTCGCTTCTCGCTATATGATAAGACCGGGACATCATGTTTTGGAGAGCCAGTTGGTGATTCTGGTGCTGGTGTTCTGGCGGCAACCAGTTTATCGTAGTTGTGGAAGTATCTGTGATAGTTTTCTCGGGTGAAAGGGAATCTTTTTACCCCCACTCGTTCCTCCTCCCTTGGTTTGTCGTTGTCAGAGTCGTCGTCTGGAGGAGAGTTGGCAGTTTGAGGTGGTTCGGTAAAAGCCTCCTTTACAATATTATCTTCTTCCGAGTCACTTTGTAGATCAAATATTGTGTCCGCTCTTTTCTTAGAACCCGTTGAACGTTGCTTTTTCTATGATGCTCAACCTCAGAATTGATAGATTGGAGATGACTCAGAGATTCGAGTTTTTCTTCGTCAGTCATCTCATTTGGCTTACGTTTGTTTTGTGGAAGGATGTCTTCACTCTCATCCACACGCCACTGGTTGAGTGGTTCAACGTTCAATACTTGAGTATAATCAAACTCAACAACCGCCCAGTCATTGATATAATCGTCGTCTTGTGGGCCTCCTCCCGATGTTTGATGAGAGGAGCTGGGTTGTTGTTGTGACTGCCTCGCACCTCCATGATGTTGAGAACTGGACCCTCCTTGTTCCAATATTCTTCGTTGTCCCCCTCCCTGAGGATCATCCTCAGGGTCTTCCGGCCTCCTGTAAATGAGGGGACCTTGAGAGCAGGGCTCACACAGTTCGTCCAAGCGATATTTGAACATCGCTTTAATTTGTTCCATTGAGAATGGACGAGATGCTTCGAGGAGCAGCTCTCTGTTTAATGGATCAGTTGCCGGTGGAAGAGGAGCAACGGTCGCCAATCTACCCTCAAGGTTTTCCAGCCTTGTATTAAGTGTTTGTATTGTTGAGGCAAGGTGAGGGATGAGCTGGAGTTCTTGAATTGGCATTGCAGTCGTGGTGGTTGAGGTAGCCTCTGATAGTGTAATCTGATGAGGGAGGGTCATAACAACTGTTGTAGGTGGAGTTGTAACGACCCTCGAGGCAGTACCAGTTGTGATGGAGAAAGGTGGAAGTGAGGTTTCTGTTGGTGGGATTGTGGTTGTACTGGTGGAATGGTGGTTGTGGTAGGTGGAACGGTGGTTGTGGTAGATGGAACGGTGGTTGTGGTAGGTGGAGCGGTGATTGTGGAAGTTGGGATTATGGACGTGAGTGGTGGAATTGTTGTCATGGTAGTTGGGATGGTGGATGAGATTGGAGGAACGGAGGTTGTTGAAGTCGGAATGGTGGTTGTGAGTGGTGGTATGGTGGTTGCGGTACTTGGAAAATTGGATGCGAGTGGTGGTTGGGTGTGTCGTGGAGGAGGATCCGAGAAAATAGGATCATCGAAAGGGTTTGGGGATCTTTGCGGTGGTGGTGAAGGTGGACCGTGTGGTGATGGTGGTGACTCTGGTCGATCAGAGATAGTGGCAGCTGAATCTTCTGATGAGGAAGGAGAGGAAGGTTCAGCTGTTTGTCTGGGTTGTCGTATGATGGGTTGAGTTGGTGGAGCTGACTGCTGTTGTGAAGATGCAGTGGCAACCGACCGACTTCCTGAGGCATCACTGGGTGTAATGCGCATTTGTTTTGCACGTCGGTGAGCCAATGGTTGTTGTGGTTCGGCTGCTCGACGTCTAGGTCGTTGTTGGCGAGGTGGTGGTTGTTGTTGTTGAGCCTGTTGTTGTTATGGAGCAGCTGGTTGTTGAGGAGCAGCTGGTTGGTCCGGTTGTTGTTGTGCATCCTCAGTTCTCCATTCAGGATAATGAATATCCCGGTATCGTCTGATGACATCAAGATTGATGTCACCAAGTTTAAAGAGTGGGAGAGGGACCGGTGCATCATTAACAGCAGTTGTACCACTTTGTGTCCTAAGGAACGAGACACTTGGTGCTATGAAACGATTTGCAGCATCTCTGATGTGAATGGTTGGGTATCGCTGCATGAAGTGTTCAATCATGATGGACCAGAACCTCGGGTATGGCAGAAATTTTGGTTCTTTTTCTTTGGAGAGCTTGAATTCTTCCCACAAGTAGGCAGCAAAGTCGTAATGTCGGTTATAGCAGAGGGCATGATAGACGTGGTGAACATTTATCGAGGCCCTATCATGACCAGCTGACTTTCCTGTCATACATCGGTTGAAGATAGTGAAGACGTGGGACCAGCTCCTTGCCATATTTTTCTTTTTGAGTTCTCTGAGGTTGATTGAATCCCGAGGAAGGTCAAGACCGAGATCATGGAGTCCTTCATACATTCCCTGTAATGTTAGTTGTGGTTCAAATGTAGTATGTGGTGGTCTTGAGTCGCCACGCGGTAGCCGGAAGATGTCATAGAGATCATCTTTTGTGAATTCCACCGGCTGTTCATCAATCATAGTTTCTAATTGGTGTGAGTCAGTTGATGTCACCAGGGCGAGGTTAGTGAAGAATTGTTGAACATATACCGCTGGAACCTCCGGCCGAGCATTCAGCAAGTAGAATAGAGGGTGACGTTGGATAACATGTGAATGAACCGGAAAATCGATGTTGAAGGAGATCTCTTGGTCCGGGGCCCAGTACCAGTTGTTCTCTGTTAATGGTTTGATCCTGTAGAGAGGAACCCGGGTGTTCTCGTCTATGATTTGTTCTGCCGCCATCTGAGAATTAGACACTAAGAAAACGTGGCACAAAACAATAAGTAAAGTTAGTACTCAGTGTAAAAAAATGAAACGATGATGATTTTCACTGATCGAGACGAGAATGTTCTAAGTGATTATAATAGTATATAGATATATATAAATATAAGAATAATAAAAAAAATTAATTTTATTAAAAATATTTAATAAATAAAATTAATAAATTATAATTACATATAATATACTTATATAAAATTAAAAACCTAGAGAAAAAAAATTGAAAAGAGTTCGGGCCGAGGAACATTCAAGAGTTCGGGACGAAGTTAATCTGAGAATATGAAAGAGTTCGGTTCGAACACTGGGAAAGAGTTCGGGCTGAAGACATCAAGTAGTTCGGGCCAAGCATTGCTAAAAATCTTCGGGCCGGGCATTGCTAAAAATCTTCGGGCAGAAGACAGTTCAAAAGTTTGGGCCGAACTCGAAGGAAGTGGAAGTGTTCGGGCCGAACTCTTGTTGAAAGAGTTCCGGCCGAAGACTTTTACGATATTGGGGTTTTTTGACAGTTGGTAAATTCTGGGCATTCCTAGATCGATACATGTGAAAAATACTGGCCAATGGTGATCGATTTCACTACACGAGCATCCTAGGTAACATATATCAGACAATAAAACCCTAGATCGAACTGATTTAAATCTTTGAAACCCTAAATACGTTTCGAACGAAAACACTTGAGATTCGCACAAAATAGCATAAACCGGATGAAATCTAAGGTCAAAAACGTACCGATTACAGTTGTGGATGAGTAGAAAGGTAATTGCAAGTGATTTGGAACGGATTCGAGCGAGTATTGATGAAGAAACAGAGTTCGAATGGTGACTGTGTGTTTTCGTCGGTGTGTGAGTTTGTGTGATCGAGAAGACGGAGAAGAGGAGAAAGGGTTTTCGGTGGTGACTATTTATATGGCCAAGAGTTCGAGCCGAGCAAACTTTGAACCGACTTCAAACTTCGGGCCGGGAACAGTGAATTGTTCGGCCCGAGGAGATTTGGAAAAAATAAAATTTTTGATTTTTTGATTTTTAAATTTAAGGAAAATAAAAGAAAAAGAAAAATCAAAAATTAAAAATTTAAACAATGAAGATTTAAGAATAAGGAGAAACTCTTATAATGGTCCCCCTTGACCGATGACGACTTTTGACGACCGGGTTTCAAGACGAGTTTCTTGAACGCCATTGCGATGATACGAAGAATGCAGCGATTTATAAAATTGAAAAATAAGAATTGAAGACAGTTAAGTTTTGAGATTTAGCATACCAAGCTTTGAGACCAAATAATTAAAACGTTTTTCGTCCAAACCCTTGGTAAACAAATCAGCCAATTTAAAATCGGTGGATACAAAGTACAATTCAACATAGCCCAGTTCAACGTGATCTTTGATAAAATAATATCGAAGATCGATATGTTTAGTTTTAGAATGTTGAACTGGTTTATAAGATATTGCAATTGCACTTCTGGAATCACAATATAAAGGAATGCGGCTATAGGAAAAGCCATAATCCTTTAATTGTGATTGCATCCATATCACCTCGGACAGACAGCTAGCGGCCGCAACATTTTCTGCTTCAGCGGTTGATAATGAGATGCAGTTTTGCTTTCTTGATGACCAGCTGACTAGCTTATCTCCCAAAAATTGAACTCCCCCAGATGTACTCTTCCTGTCCAGCATACACCCAGCATGATCAGCATTAGAGAAGGCAGTAAGATCAAACGAGGTCTCCTTGGGATACCAAAGACCAAGATCTCTGGTGCCTTTTAGGTAGCGGAAGATTCGTTTGACTGCCAAAAAGTGAGACTCTTTGGGAGCAGCCTGATACCGAGCACAGATGCATGTGGAAAACATGATGTCCGGACCACTGGCCGTTAAGTAAAGTAGAGATCCAATCATACCCCGATAGTTTGTTACATCTATCGGTTTACCATCCAGATCAGCATTTAGTTTGGTGGTTGTGGACATCAGTGTTGCAATAGGTTTACAGTCGTCCATGAGATACTTCGTCAGTAGATCAGAGATGTACTTTGATTGATTGATGAAGATGCCAGTGGGAAGTTGACGAACTTGAAGACCTAGGAAGAAGTTCATCTCCCCCATCATGCACATTTCAAAGCGTTTTACCATGAGATCGGAAAAACGTTTGCAATATTTTGGATTTGTAGACCCAAAGATAATGTCATCGACATAGATCTGAAATAGTATGATATCTTCCCATTGACGTTTGATGAACAAAGTTGTATCAACTTTTCCCTTTGAAAAGCCAGATTCGACTAAGAACTGGGAAAGAACATCATACCATGCCCGATGGGCCTGTTTCAAACCATATAGAGCTTTGTCGAGAATATATACATAATCTGGATGTTTGGGATCCACAAACCCTTCTGGTTGATGAACAAACACCTCCTCTTTTAGAATACCATTTAAGAATGCAGTCTTTACATCCATCTGATAGATAGTAAAGTTTTTGTGAGCTGCATATGCTTTGAAAATGCGAATGGCTTCAATACAGGCAACAGGAGCAAATGTTTCTTCGTAATCAATGCTTTCCTGTTAAGCGTAACCCTTAGCAACCAACCTTGCTTTGTTACGAATGACGATTCCATTTTCATCTTTCTTGTTCTTAAAAATCCACTTAGTTCCAATGACTGATGGTCCCGGGGTTTTAGGAACTAAGCGCCAGACTTTTAATCTTTCAAATTGATTAATTTCTTCTTGCATTGCAATTATCCAGTCTGGATCGGAAAGCGTTTCACTGACTTTCTTAGGTTCAGTGGACCTTAAGAATGATGCATGGTGACATTCATACGCTGAAGCCCTTCTAGTTTGGACTGAGGACTCTGGGTTTCCGATGATTTGGTCCAAAGGATGTTCCTTTGTCCACTTCGTAGAATGAGGAAGTGGGAGTCAACCAGGGTTAACGTTGGAATTATCCGTGAAAGCAGGATGTGGTATGATTGCAGTTTCAGGATTTGGGGGATTGATCTGAGGTGGTGGTTCAACACGAGGAAGATAAAATTTAGAAAAGTCAATCACCAGTGGAGCGATAATATCTGACGGAGGTGGGGGATCGACTGGTGTAGATTGAGTTCCTTGTGTTGATGTTAAAGGACCGACATTTGATGTGGGTATTGGTGAGGTTGGAGCATGTGAGGTAGGGGATGGAGATTCATTTGTTGATGGAGTGTTGATTTCCGGAGCAGTGATCGATAGAACCTCTGCCGGAGGTGAAGGTGGGAGTGGGGGTGGGGGTGGGGGTGGTGGTGGGGGTGGGTGTCTGACATTGTGATATTCGTCATAGAAGTGTTCAAATAGGATTTCAAGGTCATTCAGAGATGTTGAATGATCAGAGGAGGTTGTGGGTAGAGGTATTTCAATACCTGTTGTGCTCGAATCAAGAGGGAATGTTTCATCAAATGATACATTAACACTTGCTCTGACCATTCTTGTGGATCGGTTGTAAATTCTGAATGAAGCTTATTCCTTTGAATATCCAATAAAGACTCCTTCCTTAGCTTTCTCTTCAAACTTGTTTAGTTTATCTTTATCATTCAGGATGAAGCATCGACTACCAAAGATGTGGAAGAAGTTTACATTTGGTATTCGATTGTTGATGAGCTCATATGGAGTTTTGCTATATGTTTTGTTTATTATTGAGCGGTTTTGAGTAAAACAGGCGGTGCTGATGGCTTCTGCCCATAAAGACAGAGGAAGTTTTGAGAATGAAAGCATCGTACGAGCAGCTTGTACTAAGGTACGGTTTCATCTTTCAACAACACCGTTCTGTTGAGGAGTTCGTGCAGCGGAAAACTGGTGGGTGATGCCAGCAGATTCAAGATAAGAGTCAAGGACCCGATTCTTGAATTCAGTAGCATTGTCGGTACGGATTGTTTGAACATTTAATTCCAGGTTCACTTGGGTTTTCTTGATGAATGAGATGATGATCTCTGCAGCTTCATCCTTTGAGCGGAGGAAATGAACCCATGTGTACCTTGAATAGTCATCAACAATAACCACCAGCAAGGCTTTGAACACTCATTGGACCACATAAATCCATATGCAGTAGTTCAAGAGGTTTGGAAGTACTTGGAGCCGGTGTAGGTTTTTGAGACTTTTTGGTCATTTTTCCCATTTCACATGATGAACATTTATGATCTTTTTCAAACGCAACATCAGGTAATCCACACACATGTCCTCCTTTTACGAGTTTGTTCATGGTTTTGAAGTTAAGATGAGACAATCGATGATGCCATAACCATGACTCATTGGAAGTAGCTTTTGATAAGAGACATACTTCTTCCAGTGGAACCACATCATTAAGATTAATGGTGAAGAGGTTTGTATCACGGGTTCCGGTAAGAAGTTATTCGCCATCATATGTACGAATAGCACACTTTTTTGTGCTAAAGTTGACTTCCAGAGTTTTATCACAGAATTTACCAATGCTAAAGAGATTATGTGAGAGATCTTCGACAAAGGCAACATTTCTGATAATAAGATTTGTACGAATGATGTCCCAAGTCCTAAAATAGTAGCTAAATGATCATTTCCAAATTTGACCGTTCCCAGATATTTGTGACGAAAATTAGTCAATAGATTTTTGTTCCCCGTCATGTGCCTTGAACAGCCCGAGTCGAGGTACCATATATTCTACATAAAACAAATAAAATATTTTAGGTATCCAATCATGTATGGGTCCAGAACGATTAGTGACAAATGTTTTATGCAGATTAATGTGATGATCAATTTAGAGCGTTGGGGAACTGCTAGGAGGCAGTTCGGATTTAATTACCCATTTGAGAGATTTTTCAGAGGATTGAATAATCCAATGAGATTTTTCGTTTTTAATCCAGTTATATTTCACATGAGTATTCGTTTTAACGGACGGTTTGTTGCCTTTTGAGGAAACTGATGGTTTTGACTTTTGTGCAGAGTTTCCTCGAGACGACTTGTGGCGAGAAGAAAGATGGGAGACAGAAGTTTGTGGAGGTTGAGAAGATTTCTTCGGTTGTTTGAAAGTTTTCTTTTGAGCTTTTGATGGACACTCTGAGTTTGACGATGTTTGTTTAGAAACTGACCGATACAAGGGATGACGATGAGATGAAGATTTTTCAGAGGTTGGTTTGAATGAACGTGTAACAGTAGATTTTACTGGTCGTGAGTTTAGTGATTTTGCAGTGGTATGGAAAGCATGTTTTGCATGTGTTTATAAGTTTGTCAGATTTATGATATACTATATTCTTATGAATACAGCAAGGTGCATCTGTTTCTTTGTAATTATATCAAAAAATCTTTTAATTCCAGATTTGTCAATTTTAACATACACATCACCAAAATCAGGTGAGTATCGGACAGGTCCATAATCAGTTCTAAAAGCAGTTAAAATAGTTTTCACAAACTTAGAGTCATTACATTTATTTTTAACAGAAAAAGATGTAACTACAAACTTAGGTGGACTAGACTTCTTAAGTAGACTAGGCTTCTTAAGCATACTGGATCCAGTCTGAATAGACTTCTTTGACTGCGAGGCTCTTTTGACTTCATCTTGCTCCAAGGACCTCTTCCCTCCAGACTCTAATCTTCGATCTGCAAGATTCAAAATAGGTGGATTAGAGCTTCTCTTCAAGATGGTTGGAACTGGGTTTGTTGATGCTGGTCCTAATAGAGAGGCTTTAGACTTTTGAGAAACAGTATTGTTCGTTTTAGCTTTTAATTCTAAAATGGTGTCCTCTAAATTATGTATTTTGTTTTGAAGTTTTTCTTTTCTTTATCAAAGGCCTTATGAGTTTCATCAATTTCAGTTTCTAATTGGACAATTTTCTTCTCTAAAACTAATGGTGGAACATATAGCTTTGGCTCTTTGATTTGTTTTAAAATTTGGTTTTCAGGAATGGAAAATTCAGCAGGTGTGATGATTTGAAGATATTCGTTGTGTTCAAATTTTGCTTTCTTCTTTTCGTATGTTGAGTTTAAGGCATCATAATTGAAGCTAATTTGAGCATTTTCTTCCTTTTCCCTGTTGAACTTTTCAATTTCTGCTTCTTCATCTGGCATATGAAGGAAGCTTTGCCATATTCCCAAGTTCATGTAATCGTAATTGTATAGTGTGGGAAGAACATCAACAGCTTTTTCCAGAGGACGGGTATTCTCAGCTCCGAGACCCACTTTCGACTTGAAAGATCTGAACTCTTTTGGCTGGTTTAATTTTATCGTTTGTTCAGTATAACCAGCTTTCACAATCGTCTGCTCCAGTTTTGAGATGTGTTCTTCAGCATTTTCTTTTCTGACAGTAAGACTGTGTATGGTTGCTGATTGTTCATCGATTTCCTTTTTAAAGCTATTTGTTATGTTTGTGATTTGTTCATTTAGTTTTTGAATTTCGTTGTCAGCCGTCTTCAACTTATCTTGGTAGTCTTTCATCTTGATGACTGCGGACTTCATCCATTTTTGCTCTCGACTTAGTTGATTCGCCAAGTCATTTATCAGCTGCTTGGAGTCGTCTTTATCACTTGACACCGTCTTCATGTTTTTTAGGTTCGAAATTTCAAGGTTTTTTGTATTAATAATGTGATTTAGACGATTGACCTCACTGGTGTGAGCAGCATGAAACGATGACAATTGTTGTTGTAACTCTTGTGTTCTTTGATTTGAAAGGTTATTTTGATTGACTTGAGGAACAAGAGTTTCAAGTTGAGGACGAAAGGTTAAATTTTCTGCCTTTAATTTTGAGATTTGTGTATTTGATTCATTGTTTGTATTAACTTGTGTTTGTAGACTATTTTGTAATTCAGAAATTTGAAATTTATAAGCAGATTTTGATGTAGACAACTGATTTTGTAATTCCTTGTTTACTTGAGTTATTTGAAGAGAACATTGACTTAAGTCACTTAAATCATTTAAAAGTTGTTCCTTTTCGGATTCTAAAGAAGTAATTTGTTTTGTCAGTTGTGATTTCTCATCAATTTTAAGAAAACGTTTTTCATTAAACAAGGAATTCTCTGATTCGTCAGTGACTGAGTCAGGTAATAAAGAGTCAAAAGAAGAAGAGTGTACCTCATTTTCATCATTCTCAGGTATGCCAAGCTCTGCTCTTAGTTCGTTTGATCTCGCCATAAGAGCCAGGCTGGCGGTGCATTCCTCTTCCTCTTGATCATCTGAGTCTTCCAACCATTGTAGGTCATCAACCAGTAGGACCTTGCCATTTTCAACTTGCTTGGCCATGAGCATTTTCCTTTTGAAGTATTCAGAGTCTTTCACCTTAGGCTTCTTGCATTCTTTAGCAAAGTGCCCCGTCATACCACAATTGTAACATTTCTTAGGTGGCTCAGTAGATGAAGATGAGGATTTGTTGTTCGGGGTTTGTGAAGAGGAGTTGAATTTGAAGTTTGAGGATGATCTGATGTTGTTGTTGGTTGGCTTGTTATAGTACTTGTTATTATAACTTGAAATGAGAGCCAAGGCTTGACGAACCGAATAGATTTCATCTTTCGTCCCCGCAGGGATCAGAGTCTCTGGTTCTTCATTTACCACTTCTTTTGATTTTGATGCAACCATTCCTTCATTGATACCTTTGTTGAGAGCTAGGTTTTGTTTGGCCAACATTGCAAGAGTGTCAGCAGTATCTTGCCTAGTTTTGGCAATTCCTCTCACCATAGGTTCATTTTGATGTAGGTACTCATATAATTCATGAATATCTATGGAGCTTAAGTCCTTGTGTTGCATCGCACTGTTGCCAAACATCTCCCATTCCGGTAGTTGGGATTGGATAAATTTGATGTTAATTTCAAGTTTCTCTTTGATGAGTTTGTTCTTTCTGAGATCATTGAGCATGTTGCAGAATCTGAGGTAGGTTTGCTCCAGTTCTTCACCCGGGGTAGCTTTAAATTGACCGTAGGTGTCTAGGGTGGATACCATCTTAGCTTTATTACCCAGGTCAGTTCCCTCCATTTGCTTTTGGATCTCATCCCAGAGCTCTTTACCTGTGCCGAAACTATCAAGGCTGCTGTAAATTTCATTCGTGATTCCCTGTAGCATACAGGAGTGTGCGTACACGTCAGCCCTAGCCCTATCCTTCTGCTCTTGGGTGTATTCCGCCGGGAGAATTTCGATTACACCACCAGGTAATGCTGGTTCAGAGTTTGAGGCTGCTTCCAATGCACGATAGAACTTAGCGGGTCCGGTTGTAAGGGAGTCAAGGATGAAATGGAGAAACCGTTTCTTCCAATGACCGTATTCTCCTCGGTAGAGAACAAGTGGTTTTGTGTCTGACCCAATGGACAAGGTGTCCTTGGAATTCATTTCTTAGTGGTAAGAAAAACGACAGGAAGAAAAAATAAGTGTGGAGAAAAAAGTTCGGGCCGAAGACTTGTAAGAGTTCGGGCCGAAGATTGACTTGAGTTCGTGCCGAAGATTGAGTAGTGTTCGGGCCGAAGATATTGAGATGTTCGGGCCGAAGACTCAGAAGAAGTTCGGGTCGAAGACTTGGGAGAAGTTCGGGTCGAAGATTGAGTTGAAGTTCGGGCCGAAGATATTGAGATGTTCGGGCCGAAGACTTGTGTGAAGTTCGGGTCGAAGACTTAGTAATGAGTTCGGGCCGAACTATGTTCTGATGTTCGGGCCGAACTTAAAGATGAGTTCGGGCCGAAGATTTTACTGTTCTCGGGCCGCGAATAGTTACGACGTTCTTGAGCAGAACAGTGACGAACAACCAAGAAAAATACACTAATTTGATCCTAAAATGCTCGTTTCTTAACCAAAATCTTTGATTCTTTTTGCAAAATGACCCAAAACCTTTTTCCTTCAATCCATTACAACTATAATCACCAAAAACAACCTAGATCTAATAGGAAATTTGAATTTTGAAGGTTTTTTGAAGCTTTAATGGCTTTTACTAAAAATCCAATTTCTTCATCAGAATGGATTGGATTCGATCCTAACTCGATTCTAAGCTTAATATATTAACAAGATGAAGCTATTTAACCCATAAGAACAAGAATTAATACCTCAAATCCGTTTTTTTGATTTTAGACCTCTTTTTCTTCAAAAACCTTGATAAACCCTTTTGATCTTCTGATTTGAAGAGCAAGCAATGGAAATGGATCGTTTTCAGAGTGAAATTAAGCTCTGATACCAATTGAAATGCTTATAACACTTAATCAATCCATAACTTGATGTTTGATGATGAATATAGATGGAAAAGTGAAGAACAATGGTTAGGGTTTTAGAGAGAGAGTAGAGAGAGAGAGAGTAGAGAGAGAGAGAGAGTGAACAAATGCAGAGAATTGGAAAATGATTACCATTGCCTTAATTCCGCAATTAATTAAGACTAATCCTAATCTTAACTAATGCAATATGCAATGTTACACATTGCACCCCTAGACTATTCTTTACAACAATTTAGTACCTAACCTGGTAGTTTATTCCGTTACGTTTGATTCAAGAAATTCGTATAATTTATGTTAATTTAAAGATCAATGCTTTGAGAATTTATGAGAGAAACCAAGACATGTTCTTGGGAATGTTAATGGAAATGTTAATTTTAAATAAGGAAAATTAATTTAGGGAAGGTTGTAGTGGGAAACGAAAAAGAATTTTTATGAAGACATTAAATTTGCGGAGGTTGTAATTCGAAGCACGAAAGATTAATATGATTAAACAGTCATAGCAAACCAAATAAACCAACTAGCTAACTTAATTTGGTTGTTTCCTTGACCTCCAGCAGGTTTTGGGTTTGAATCCCACGTGCTACATTTTGATTCGAGGGCAAAAAAATCAAGACATTCCCAAAATAGAAAGTCGTAATTATGACCTACTTAAAATAAATTGTCGTAAATGCTGTTATATATATAGCTAAAAGTAAGATTAAGATAAGATGACAAGGAAAGCTTTCATTAGAAATAACTAACAAGAAATTATGAGTTAATAATTAATAAATTCAAATATGACTTCCTAGTAACATTAGTATCGACCGTGTCAATATCATGGGCCATGAGCCTAGGACTTAGAGGGTCGTGAAGGGGTGGTTCATCGATATCTAGCGAATGGCGTAAGTTAGCAAATGCGAAGATGGTGAAGAACTTCAACGAGATGCTTCTATGACTGTACTTACATTTTGTAATAATAATGATAATAAAAATCTGAAAAGGTTTAAGAACTTAATTGCTTATATAGTAAGTGCAATAAGTTAAACCAGCAAGGAAACAACTAATAAGCTAAGAAGCTAAAAAAACTAACAATAATCACATAACCAATTCCAAAACAAACATCCAATTACCAACTAATTTTGGATTTCATATTACCAATGTAATACTCAAAAAAAAATATAAACAAGATTTTTCATGTTACATCACTTTATAAATGTACAAAAAAAAAAAAACACTATACCAGCTCACTACCATTTACCTTGGTACATCAAGTTCATCTTGAAGCCTAACCTCAAGCATTTCAACATCCGGTTCCAAACCTTCTAGAATATCCTTTAACCTTCTAGAAGCCTCCTTCAAATTCACAAGTGTTTTTGTCAAATGTACAAGCTCACATTCAACGCGATTATGTTCCCTTTTAGCTTCCAAAATTTCCAAATCACCTTCTGATTCGGCCAGAACATTTAGAAGCCTACGGATCCTTTCACGTAAAAACCCTACTTTCATTCCCATGGTAGCAAACGAATTGAGGGAATTATCCCACGACTCGAGTTCCACCTTAGTTGTTGTGGCGAACTTGATGTTAATCTCGCTTGCAATCTTTTCAGTTTCGTCGATCATACCAACAACTAACGTATTGTTCAAGTTATCAGGAACTAAATCATGAAGAAACTCTTTCCTATTTATGCAGAGTTTATAGTAAGTCATTTTGACATCTTCCGGAAGATCGGAGTCAATGCACACGCCTTTGACCACGATGTGAAAGTTTTAAAAGTTTTGGAGTTCTTCAAATGAAAGGTTGGGTCTAGAAACTTCTTCACTGTTCTTTTCGGATTGTTCCATTAATAAAAGGTTTTGGTTTTCATTTTCATTTTCGTTTTATTATCAGTTTGTTGTGTGTTTGGCTCCAGATTAAGAGCACCATCTACTTCATTCACCCTAACTACATAAACCTACAATATTAAAATTAAAATGAAAATTAAAATTAAAATTAAAACAGAAATTAAATGTATAATTGTAATTTTCTATGAATTGGTGCCTTAAATTACCTTAAATTTGTTGGGTTCAAGCAATGAAAGAGTATAACATCTCCTTCATGCAAATTATTTCCAGCTTTAAATCTTTTCCATCCTGCACCCAGCCCTGTTTTATCAGCAATGTATTTAATATGATGAATTTCTTCATTTTGAGCTTCAATCTCCATTTCAAAATCTTGTTTCGGTAAAAATAATTTCCCAAACCACTGCGAAAACCCTGCACGCAAAACAGATCAAAAAGATTATAATCAATTACAACCAGCACAAAAAAATGTACATTTTTATTCTATTTGTTAGATAGATAAATGTGGTTTACACTCGTAAACGTGATCTGGATATGGGTTTTTGTTGAATTCGTATAAGGTCAAGGTGTTGACATTCAAAGGTCAAATTGTAACATCTAAGATACTCCATCTAATTACAAACAACAAAAAAAGTAGCGATTTTATGCTATTTATTAGATAGAGAAAAGTACCACTTATATCTACAAATTGATCCGAATTTATTTTTTATTGTTTCCAAAAAATTACAAATGGCCAACATGTTGACTTTAATGGGTCAAAACTGTACATTTGACATAATAGCCAAGTACAAACAACACAAAAGCGTGACATTATTTTTCCTATTTAAGATGAAGAAAATTGGGTTGTATTCACAAACGGGGTCTGGATATTGGTTTTTCATTTTTGTTGATTTAATAAATGGTCAAAGATGTTGACTGTCAAGAGTCAAAGTGTAGCATTCGATCAAAAAATAGCATATAAAGTCTTTAGGTACACCATCAGATGTTGTTATATCTCCAACAATAGCTATAAAAAACTTAGATTATATCTTAAGCTCCAATTATTAAGATAAAAGGATTATCTCAATGGATTTTGTTATTAATACTTAATCTTGTACCTTCTGCAATGTCATGTACAATTGCAATCTTGAATCATCTATTCAGACACAAAAAGGAGCTTATAAGATAACTGGTTTTCAGGCGCCATGTAAGAAAATTAGTCAACATGGTTACAAGATACCAACATCACAAGAAACGACACTTGCTCATAAACATCACAAGAAAGAACACATTTACTTATAAATGGGTTGGTTCGGGTTATATTGCATCTCTTATGTGTAATACTACTATATTTTTTTAAATGTCTTGAAAGAACACTGGTCAAAGAAAAGGCCGAAAAAATTTATTTTTAAAATGCATGAAACCTCCTAAAATTATTTTTAAATTTTTATCAAAAGAAAAGAAGATTGTAAATGGAATAATATATTCTTGGTCTTATATTATTGATTATAGTCTATAAAACATAACAAACGATCTTCTCTCACCCGTCGTCTTCATGTGAATCATCATTATTCATTACCACCAACATCAGCATTCAAAGCATTTAAT
This sequence comes from Calendula officinalis, assembly GCA_963853835.1. Taxonomy (NCBI): domain Eukaryota; kingdom Viridiplantae; phylum Streptophyta; class Magnoliopsida; order Asterales; family Asteraceae; genus Calendula; species Calendula officinalis. The sequence goes on along the minus strand of OY970823.1, from coordinate 27,151,839 downwards.
CTCTCAATAAGCTTTTGCTTCCTCTCATCATAAGTAAGCTTCTTGAGATTGTATCTAAAACAATACAAATAACACATATCAATATTTAGTTATTAACAAAATTTAATGAATTATCATTACCTCTTCTGCTCCTTAGGTTGATGTTTTCTTGGGGATGGGGTCAGCATGAACCTTTTTGTAAAGTTGTTGAATGTTCAACACCAGCCTTAATGTAATCAGAGAGATGAGTCCGGTTCATCTTCCTTCAAAGACTGTTTCACATAAAAAATATCTATAATTAAATTAATATTTTGATGGCTTAAAGTTATACTTGGGGCAACTTTCGGCATGCTCAGCCCATTTGAATTGTAACCTTTTAAGCTTACTATTTTGATTTCACTGGTTAGAGATAGAATATAACCTAATCGACACATCCCTAAAATGGGTCAAAATTTCATTTCTAAAGTAGAAGTGAAAACATATTGGTACATGTAGGGTGTATAATGAAACTTTTGGGGTCGAATGAAAAAATAACAATGGGGAAAAAAAATCACCAAAATTAATAAAAAATGGCGGATATCAAGTTTGTAAATTAGAGAGAAAATGCACTTGCGAGACTGTGTGAGTTAATGTCCAATTTGGCTGCTCTGTGTAGGGGTGCCAGGTCTCTCTACCTGAACATATTAATAAAAATATTAAGCTATAATTAAAACTAGAATTAGTGATTTTTCAAGTTAATTACAGTAATATAATTAAAATTGTTTATTTACTGTTTTTATTACGTACGTAGTCAAACAGTATTTTGTACACAAAAATCTTATTAACAGGTCTATAGTTCGATGTAGGGCCATAGTTATTTAATCTACAATAATTTCTATAATGATTAGTTATTTTAAATTTTTATTATGATTATTTAATGTGTTTTGATAATGACAACCCTTATGGCTGTTAATAAGAACGGATAAGACCGAGTAGTATTTATTCTGATTGGAGGAGGAATTTGGATGTTGCTAGATTTAAGGAACATAATTTGACTAATTGAGTTAAAAGAAGATAAATAGTATAAAATGTAACTAATTATTATTTTTCAAAACGGAATATTCTTTTTTATTGACAACCTTAAGGACTGTCATTATTAAAAACTCTTTAATACTCCCTCCGTCCCATTTTTATTGTCCACTACAAAAAAGCACACAGTTTAAAAAAACTGCATTAATTATACTATGTCACCAATCAAATTTTCTCTTTTCCACTTAAATGTTTTTTGATTGGTTGAAATTAAGGAAATGACAGTCTTTGTGGGACAAACTAAAATAGTATACTAGACAATTAAAATGGGACGGAGGGAGTATATGTTTGACCTTTTGTTTTTATCTAATAGTATATATTTTATTTTTAGAACGACTAACATAATTTCTTATTTAATCTACAATAATTTTGTCCATTGCAAGACTTTAACCTATAATCTTATGGACAATATCTAATCTATAAGTTTTTTTTATTGTATTCAAGGTAATCCTTGATTTATATGTAGTTGTAAGGGACAAATCTTAACAATTGGTTAACTATAAGTAATGGTAAAGATTAATCGCATATTTTCTACATAGAGGGGTATTTTGGTCTTTTTTTAAGATTTTTTTTATAAGATTTTTTTTTGTTTTTTACTTTGTTATTATTTTTTTAATTTTTTTTCCATTAATTACAAATAATGTGATTGCATACTGAATAATATGTGATTGTACTAATACATCAAATGTGATTAAATACACAATCACATGTGATTAAATACACAATCACATGTGATTTTATACTAAAATCACATGTGATTAAGTACTACATGTAATTATCAAATAAATATTATTTTTAATGAAACAATTAATAAAAAATACCTACTCGTGTATAAAATATGTGATCAATCTTGATCATTAGATATTATTAATCAATGGTTGAGATTTGTCTCTCGGAACTACGCAAAAATTATAGACTACTTTGAACGTTTATCATAATATATAATAATACAGTTTTAATAGTTATTAGACACATTACCTTAAGAGTAAGAGTAGAGATTCCTACATTTTTATATTCAAATTTATATTGCCATACTAAATATAAGTTTATTTATTAATTATATATGCAATTTTTTAATACATAAAATTAAGGCTAAAACAACATTACGTTCACTGATAATTTTATAAATGTTTATATATTATTGTCATACATTAACATCTTAATATAACACTGAGCGTAAGTGGTTGGCCCTTTGGTCGTCACGCGTCCCTCTCACATACGACGCGTCCCTCCCCTTACCCAGGTCCTCCTGCAACGTGGCCCTAATTCCATTCAACGTGGCCCTTACCCAGGTCCTCCTGCAATGTTCAAATAGGAAGGAGTTGTTTTTAAAAGGTAACGGGTTTTGGTCGCCTGCTACGTGAGTTTGATTGGGAGTTTTCATGTGTTTGGTCAAGCTGATGTGACGCTGATATGACAGCGGGTGACGAAACGGGGTTAGTCACCCTTACGCATTGTCTAAAGCTTTATAACATGGATCTTCCCAATGATAAAAGATGTAAAAAAGGCTAGAAAAATTTATTTGTATAATAAGAAATCCAAACAACTTTCTATTACATCAAACATGCAACAAACATGCAACAAACTGATCCACATGCTGTTAAAATTATTGACAATCAGTGATTTTTCACGGGTAATAACCTAGTTTAAATTATAACAGTATGCATTCAAAATTATTTGTTTGGAATTTAAATAGGTTATTAGAGCATGGGGTGTGGTGGCGCCACCCCATCTCAATTTTGCATAGGTGGCATTCACGTCTGAACTAAACACCCCCGCCACCATACCGCCCGTTAAGTGAAAGGGGGTTTTGCTGGAAGTTTGGCGAGGTGAGAGAGAGAGAGAGAGAGAGAGAGAGAGAGAATTTTGTTTTTTTAAGTGTATTTTGTGAGTGAGGGGTTAGGTGAAACCAAATAGATTTTGGTTTTTAAAAGTTAAAACTGAACCGTCCCGACTAATTAAAAAACTGAACCTATCCAAACCAAATTACAATTTGGTTGGATTGATTTTATCCGAAGCAAATTTCAAAAGTATATAATATAAATAATATTAAGTTTAATATGTACAATCCAAAACGATATTTCCACCAAGTTTTAGTAGATTGCTTATTGTTAGCGTGATTGGAATATGTTTAGCGTAATTGGGACATGTTTTAACATGTTTGAGAAAATTGGTGGTTATATTGTTAAGACAATACTTACATTTTGCTCGATTGTAATCATTTGTGTCAACATATTTGCTAAAATGATCCCAACCAATTGATCTTTATTGCATTTGATTTCCTTCTACGAAAAATTTTCATTAGAAACAATTAGCAAGAAATTATAACTTGTACTTAAAATGAAATTATAATTTATACCTAATAATGACCTAATAATTATAACTTCCTAATGTTAGTATCAACCCATGTCCTGAAATCATGAGCCATGAGAACACGACTTAGAGGGTCGTGAAAGGGTGGTTCACGGATTTCTTGCGAATGGCAAAGGGGAAGATGGATCCTTCTGTGATTATATATATATATATAGTGAAGGGCTAGTTACAGAACCCATTTTAGGCTACAGGACCCGCAGAACTCAATCTAAACCATTGAATTTCAAAATGAAATGATCATGGAAGATACATGAAGTGATTTAACGAGGGACCCCATGCATGTATGTTATTCATGCACGAAAACATATATGTTTTTGTGCATGTATGTTTTCATGTATATATACATAAGTGTTATTTTTACATTATTTAAACATATATGTTTTTAGTATTTTTGATGTTTTTCTTAAAGTATATGTTTGATTTGGGTTAGATGTTATTGTTTTGCATAATTTTTTTTTACTAAATTCTAATATTCTTAGATGAGTTCTGCTTGGTTCTACGCAAAAAATGGGTTCTATAAATAGCTCACCCCTATATATATATATATATATATATATATATATATATATATATATATATATATATATATATATATATATATATATATATATATAGGGTCGAGTTATATAGAGAACCCTGATTTCAAATAGAACTCTGAGAACTCTTATTATCCAATTAGAATTTAGTATATTAATTTTAATTTATTCAATTCGTATTAATTATCCAGGGGTATTTAGGACATTTTACCAAAAAAAATAATATATTTCCTTTTTTAATAATTTCCTGCAATTTAGGATTTGTTTTCAAAAATTTATTGTTATTTTGTTATTTTTGCGGAGCCGGTTGTGCATATATGTTTTTTTTGGTAATTTGTGTTAAATGTAGATTGTGCATATATGTCGAGACGATTGTGCATATATTTTATTTTTCTAACAATTAATGTTATTTTCGGTAATTTGTGTACATCAATGTTATAAACTAGTTGAGCATATGTGTTTGAGAAGACATATATGTATCAGGCCTTAAAGTCGAACTGTTAAAGTCAAACTAGGTTTACCAATAACATATATGTAACAAGAAAACAACGATGTATAAAAATGACAGGAATAACGTCTACACATCCAACACTAACAGAACACATATGCAAAGGAAAAAAAACTGAATAAAAAGTAGGTCCTAAAGCTGACTGCATCTTCTAGTTTTCTTTGTTGTATTTGATAAATACACAAATTGGCATCCATTAGCAGCTTGCTGGAAAAGAAACATAGGATTCAAGATATTAAACACTATATAAAAGAACCATCTAAATAGGATGATGTCAAGTTGTGCACTAATATTATAAACATATATGCATACATATACTAAAAACACTAACCGGATTTGAGCATATGGTTAATTCTGTTGCAATTGTGATCGATGTCAATTGTGAGTCTGTTGCAATTGTGATCGATGTCAATTGTGAGGTGATCGGATATGTCCTCAATGTCGGTTAATATTAGGTTTTTGGAAAAAAAATAAATATATAATATTAAAAAGGCGTATTCATCTCTAATAATTTGATTACTTCAAGATTTTAAATTTTTTAAAAATTTAAGTAAGGGATTGAATTAAATCACCTAATTTTCGGATAATTAATTATGGATTGGGTTTAATCCTTAATTTTTAACCATATTAAATTTAAATTATAACAGTAAGCATTCAAAATTATTTATTTGGAATTTAAATGGGTTATTAGAGCATGGGGTGTGTGTAAGTATCAACAACAAATCGCATAATATGATAAGGATATCTTTTGGAGTAAACTTTTAACAAAACAGTACAAAATATATATTAGAAGATATAATTTTTTGGGGAAAATTATACAAGATGTTAAATTTGGTACGTTTAATTGAAAATGTAATTCGTGATGTTGCAAAAAACAAATAGAAAACAAATTGTTAAATAATAGATTGTGATTGGTTAATTGGATTAAAATTGAGATAGATATAATCTAATCTATATCTATAATTATAATAAAAGAAGCATTTAGGTGCCACATGACACTTTTTTAGACACCATTTTAACACGTGGCAGCTTGCTATTGGTCCATTCAATTTTTTCCCGCCCATATGAAGAATTCGTTTATATATGGTAGCTTTTAATATCCACAAAATTAATAGCACCTCTATTAAACCGAATTAATAGCATATTCAGTTTCCTAAATGATAACATTCCTCATTTTTAAGAAATTTAATCCATACCAAAAATATAAATAACTTATTCGATTTAATTAACAAATTAGCTTAAATTACGGAATTATATTTTATTTTCCGAAAAACTATATTAAAATTCAGTGTGTATATAGATGGCTCTTAAAGTTTTATTATTCTATGAATTTAGCCTGATTTCTTAATTCAAACTCTTGCATATTAATCAACAATTTCATAACTTTGATTTTAACGGACCCCCTTTTTTTTGCAGCAGCCTACAACTATTTTTAACAATTTTATGTATATTTGTAGTTTCTTTGATTTTAAATTTTACTGTTTCTGTAATTTTAACATGTTCTTTTCATTATGCAGCATCCTTAAATTTTTCAGGAATTAATCATCTTCACAATCAGGTTTTGAACTGTTTTAAACTGTCTTTTTTAACATGTTTTTTTCATTATGTAGCATTCTTAATTTTAACAGGATTCTGTACCATCGTATAATTATGTAGTTTCAGTATTATGTTATTATGCAGGTTCAATAATCTCTCAACAAAAAAGTGTTATTGCTATAGAATTGAATTTGTCCGAACTTTAATTTCAAGGAAAAGGTGTTTTTAGACTTAGACATGAACTGTTTTGCTTAAATAGTTCGGTAGTCCTAAAACCAAGAATTATAGAATTACCCGGGTCTTGATGAACTGTTTTAAACTGTCTTTTTTAACATGTTTTGCTTAAATGGTTTGCTCATGTGTTGTTAACAAGTTCACAAATTATACACAAAGAAAATTGCTTCATGGATTATTTCCACAAAAGTAAGAAATTTTTCTCCTTACATCCGAACTAATTAGGTTGCTTCATACTTAATCTTAATTCTTAGTTAGCTTTCTTTTATGTTGGTGTTTATTCTGTAGAAGATTTAACACATACGATACATCCGTATTACTTATCTTTTTTATTTTTTATTTTTAACTGAATGAGTGGATGCAAGAAATCTATGGCGCCTTGGGTTGCTATCATGTTTCAGAAAGCCAAATATCTAAAAAAAATTCTTAGGTTTTGTTTTATATTCTTTTGAAGGCTAACATAGTTGTATTGTATAAATTTACAAAAACGTTTTAATTTTATTGAATAAATTATTGAATAAATTTGTAAAAGATGTATATTTTGCATGTTGCTGACTTGGTGTTTGTTTTGTAGAAGCTATAATCAACACATTTGTATAAAAGTCAAATAACAAGTATATAAAATGAGGATGTTGAAGCTTATTATGTGACTGCCATTAAAATTTGACCTACCAAATGTATAATGTCGAATACATCATTGCAAGTAATATCATTTTTACGTATGTTGAACTCTCTAGGAAAAGCAAAGGAGTAGCAGACTTCATAAATGAGCTCTTATTATCGGACTAAACAGCTCAAATTATTTCTATAAGAGAGTGAGAGTGAGACTTATACATGGTTTTCAGGAATTTGATCCTTGACAAGCAAAGAGTTGAAGGTGTTATGCGAATATTTTATTATTAGTTGGGTATTTCTTAAGATCAACAAAATATCTTATGTAAGTTCAATGTTTCAGTTAGCATTTAGATTTTCACGGGTGACTCAAAACTATAAAAGTTTACGGATTTCCGATTTAATTTAAGTATGTACGTTATAGAAATATTGTTTAAAAATTTACATTAAATAATATTATAATAATTGTATTTCATAATTTTCGTTATATAACCATTTTAGAATTCATTATCGTATATGTTAATAACCATACAATTAACAATTCATATTTTTATTTTATAAAATTTATGTTCAACGAAATTACTGACCACCCGTGAATTTTCACGGATTATTACCTATAATTATAATAAAAGAAGTTTTAAGATGTCACGTGACATATATTATAATCAAATATTATAATCATTATTAACCCTATGTTTAATCATCAAATATTATACATGTGACATATACATGAGCATTTAACCTACTTAACTGGGTTTTTATTTTTATATATCTTTTAACCGGTTATAATAGCTATTTTAGAAAGTAAAGATTAAAATATTGCAAAAGGGTAAAGTTAAGGTGTAAAAACGATATCAAAGTTCGAGAATTAAATAATTAGTAACCCAATTAATAATAATACTGTAATATATAATGAAAGTGGTAAAAATGAAATAAGTCCAAGATTATGATGAGAGAACTTGAATTTTAAATGTTTTGGGTTACCACCTCAATTGTAATGTACGAGATGATAGATTATGTATGATACCTAATTATTTTCAAATAAGGGTTTTTTCTCATAAGAAAAGAAATATTTAATAAACTGAATATATCTAAAACAGGTTTTATTGATAAGAATTTTTAATAAACTGATTATACTTATATTTATATGAAATAAGAAACTTTGAAGTTCATTTAACACTTTTTATTTCATTGCATGAGTTAAAAGAAACCTTTCAAACAATACCACGTTGGTTACATTTATTCCAGGTAAATTATCAAAGTCAAACACACACGAGTGTCTTAACATTTACTTATTAATGTTTTAATTCACTGTTTTTTCTAATTTCTTATTTTATGTTTATCGCTATATTATCACATAACTTTAAATTTATAATGTTAAATATAATTTTTGAAGATCAAAGAAAATACTTTTTGTTTAAAAGCATTACATTTTTTCTTATTCTGCAGATAATGTTTCATGCAACTAATGATAAATTGTTGTCGGACAATAAAAATTAGGGTCATACTATTAAAACATACCACAATTCAAACATACTAGTCAAAGTTAATCTTGAAAATTGCAAACATCATCATTAATTACTGTAGTTTTTTACTTCTTTCAGGAAAAAGTAAATAACATTTTACTTCCTTCAAAAAACAAAAGACAGCCACACAACTAGGACTATCAGCCACCACCGCATTCTCAACAATTTGATCTTTAATAGTACTTAATCCATCACCCACTGGCCACCGGCAACTACCATTGAAACCCACCAACACCCAGCGTAACCCACCAACACCGATGTAACCCACCAACCACCAAAGTAACTCACCGATGTAAGCCACCAACACCGATCTGGTCGCCGGTAGAGCTAGTTGACGGTAGTGGCGGTAAGAGGTGGGTGAGCTCCGGTCGACAGTGGTGGTGATGACCAGCTGAATTGGTGGCATGTGAGCTCCGGTCGAAAGTGGTGGTGGTGACGGCCTGAGTAGGTGGCGGTGGTGGTGAGCATTAGCGGCGGAGTTCATGGTGGTGCTTGGCGGCAGAGTCCATGGCTGGGCTTGAGAGAGAATAGGGGAGTCTTTGAAATTGAGAATGAAAAGGAAGGAAAAGTGATTCAGGCCTTTCAGGGTTAAGGTGGAGGAGAATTAGGGTTAAGGGAGGTGGAGGAGAATTAAATAGGTGGGTAACGTTTATTAATGAAGATGAATAATAATTAATAGTGTGTTCTAATAGATTAGTGGTATTTCAAAATAGTCATTCCCTAAAAATTATTAGCGAGAAAAATAAATGGCAATCCGTGAATTTTCACGGGTCATAACCTAGTCTACTAATATAATAAATGAAAGCCTATATGGTCACATTGCACCTTTTTAAATGACAAACATGACACGTGTCAACACCTTATTAAATCTACAGAATTTTTCCCGCCCAAGTTAAAAACAGAGAATTTAATTAGTGATTATTATATTAAAAGATCAACATTAAACTGATTCTAAACAACATTACATAATTATCAGATGATTATTATTATTAATTATTATTATTATTAAGATTCTATAAAAGTTGACAAATATAATAACTGAATTATAAAAGGATATATCCAAACCTCCGTATGAGACTTTAAGGAAACATTATTAGTTTAAATGTTTTAATTATGATAGATTTAAAATTTTAAATATCTACTATGTATATCAATTTAATTTTCGGATGTGGAAGTTATACAAATTCTGCAACGTGTTTGTATTATTATTTATATGCATATTTTATAGGGTTTTGATAGCCTGTCAATAAGTGCATAAAAAATTGTATAATTTTTTAAATGAATTTACTAGTTTGTTGTACATGTCTTTTGACAGTCCTTAGGGCCGTCATTATCAAAACTCTATTTTATAATGGGTTTTCTAATATGCAACCGTAAGGCACATGACAGAAGCATTTAATAATCTTAAATCTTCCTAATAAATTACAAAATGCATTTAATACATCAAAATAAAATAGAAAATTTAGGCATAAATGATTTAAATTTTTAACCTTTTTGGTAATTGATATAAAATTTTAATTTTGTTCGAATTTGATTTATATAAATTAAGTATAAATGTAAAATTATTTATGGGCCTACATCTGTTGAATATATTTGTTAAGGTGTAAAATCGGACGTAATAATTGTTTACGAAATGAATAACTTTTAAAAAATTTAATGGTGACCTTTTTAAAAAATAAATATTACATTTCATTTAAATATATGTTTAATCAAGACAATAGTTATAATATTTTTGTCATTATCAAATAATTAGGAGATGAAAAACTAAACTTTTATATCTACTATACTATAATAAAACAAAGCATATATGGCCACATGACATAGATGGCATAAATACCATGTGGCAACACCTTATTAACTCTAGATTGTTTAAATCAACAATTCAACCAAATAAATACATTTAAGATAATTAATTATGTAAAACCCGAATATTTGTTTATTTTTTAAGATTTTCCATAATAAACACTATATAATTTTTGAAACAAACAACTAAAATTCCATAATATATTCCATCTATATCACAAAATTTTCAAATCGTAAACACTTTCATGATTTTATATTACTAATCCGAAATTTTCATATCATATTCAAACTTTCCGAAAATACGGAAATTAAACGGGTTTGGTTAGTGTTAATATACTCAACTCGAAGTTAACCCGAATCACCCGTTTAAGTATGTATATATTAATAAATCTTATTATTTTTAATTAAATTATATGTAAATATTATAATTTAGTTGTCACGGTAAAAAACATTTTATTTACAAATTGTACTTTCAAAATAAGTTATACATTTGTGATTTCTTAATTTTTAAGGCAACAAATTATATAGTAATTAATATTAGATTATACTAGTTTGAATAGAGATGGTGATTTTTACACCACATATTTTGACATATACACAACAATTATTGCTTTACATGCTTGTACAGTCTGCAGTAATACTTGTACAGTGTGGTATAAGCATCAAAATATGCGGTGTAGAAATTAATTCCTAATTAAATAGTGTGTAGGGATATGTTCCACACATTTTGATTAAAGTGAGTTTAATAATGTTTAAAAGTAAACGTAAGAATAAATGTGTCATTTTACCATGGTACATCAAGTTCATCTTGAAGCCTAGCCTTAAGCGTTTCAACATCGGGTTCCAAACCTTCTAGAATATCCTTTAACCTTCTAGAAGCCTCCTTCAAATTCACAAGTTTTTTTTTGTCAAATGTAAAAGCTCACATTCAACGCGATTATGTTCCCTTTTAGCTTCCAAATACTTGTTAAACTCCAAAGCACCTTCTGATTTGACCAGAACATTTAGAAGCTTACGAATCGTATCATGTAAAAACCCAACTTTCATTCCCATCATAGCAAACGAATTGAGGGAATTATCCCACGACTCGAGTTCCACCTTTGTTGTTGTGGGGAACTTGTAGTTCTTAATCTGGCTTGCAATCTTTGAAGTTTCACTAATCATGCCAGCAACTAACTTGATGTACAAGTAATCAGGACATGAATCATGAAGAAACTCTTTCCTATATATGCAGAGTTTGTAGTAAGCCATTCTGGCATCTTCCGGAAGCTCGGAGTCAATGCACGCGCCTTTGACCATGATGTGAAAATCTTGGAGTTCTTCCAATGAAAGGTTGGGTCTAGAAACTTCTTCACTGTTGTTTCCGGATTGTTCCATTAATAAAAGGTTTTCGTTTTGGTTTTCGTTTGTTTCAGGTGATGGTGTATTATCTGTTTGTTGTGTGTTTGGCTCCAGATTAAGAGCACCATCTATTTCATTCACCCTAACTACATAAATCTACAAATTAAAATTAAGACATAAACTAAATGTATAATTGTAATTTAATATGAATTGGTTTCGTAAATAACCTTAAATTTGTTGGGTTGAAGTAAATGAAAGACCATAACATCTCCTTCATGCAAATTATTTCCAGCTGCAAATCTTTTCAAATGGATCAAAATGATTATACAATTTGTATAAACAGAAACCAAATTGCAAGCCGCTGAAATTTATGTATTATCATTACCATCCAATAACCAGGGTCAACATGTGCTTTGACCACCATTTTAATACAGCTGGGGTGTTCGGTTCCTAATCCTAATTGAATCTTCCCTGCCCGAATCATGGCGGTGGGCAGGATTCTGTTTGAAGATTTCATTGCAGAATTTCCTCTCTTAAAATAACAAAAATGAAATATATAAAAATTAGTGATCTGTATATACAAGATAAATTAGAAAAAAGGTACAAGATTATCTAATCGAAATGACCTGCCAAAATAAGATTTAGCGAGCAATTGAGATTGCTTATTGCGTTATGATACAATAAATGCGTAATTATGAATGTGTTTCAAATTTATCGGATTTTTTGTGTGTGAATAAAAAGCTAAACTTTTGATCCCTGCATTGGGAAATTTTGGGATCTTTGATACCTTTCTTGACAAATTTCACATTTCAAAAGAAAAGAAGCTGTTTCGATTAGCAATCCCAAACACACCCTTACACATAACAGTAAAGCTTAAACCTTAAAATCTAAAGCCTAAAACCCTGTAAACAAACTTTAATAGCTATTATAAATACCAATTCTAGAAGGCTTTATGAAGAATTCAATAACTTGTAAAACGTCTATTACAGAATTGAGACCATTAACGAATCAATTGGTAACAGATTCACATCAACAACGCAACAGAAAAAAACTTGCGATGCTTTCTTACAAAATTAGAGTCGGAAGGAGATTCGCGGTATCTAACGGGCTTCGGTTTTTTCCGTTTGCCCTAACAAAACGACAAAACGATCGAGAATTTGGCAATTTATAAACATGAAAAAAACGCACTTATAATTGTACGAATAATTGGGGGAAAAATAGAAGAGAGGTACCAGTTGAGCAACCATTAGTGTTACGATCAGGTATATCCATGAGTTGATCGGGTGCGAAGTGTTTTGGGGAAAAGAGAGAAGTAGACGAAACGGCGGTAACGAAGTGTTTTGGAGAAAAGAGAGAAGTAGACGAAACGGCGGTAATGTGGGTGAGCAGGTGAAAGCTGTCAATTTAAAAAGGCCACGTGTCGCTCATTCGTCAAGTCATCCGTTTCAAATTAAAGCACTTTTTGTGAAGTCATGCATTTCGTCATCCCTGGTCGGAGTGAGTTGGCAGCCTGGGACGGCAACGAGTGCGCATCTCTTTGTTGTTTGGAAAGTGGAAAAAATGGCGCAATGGATTTATCCTGATGTCGCGATAGTGAAAAGATCAACTGATACTCGTACCCTAAAAAGATACTATATCGTAAAGGTTTTAAATGTATATTTTTTTTTAACGAGAAATGATATTTAGTCCTATCATTTATGTCTACTTATAGGTCTACCTAATTGATAGGATGGCATGTGTATTCCACTATTTGTCTCTCATAATATTATCCCTTGATCTTGACACGTGTTATCATCTAATAAGTAGGTATATGAGTAGGTCCAAATGGTAGGCCTAAATACCATTACTCTTTTTTTAATTCGATCCATCATTTTTTATTATGAGATGGAACTTTGATGGGGTTCAAAATTAGGATATTATCTATATTAAGTTTTTAGAGATATGTTAAAAGATAGTTATTAAAAATATAAGGAAGGATATATGAAAAGGCTTTTTGTATTGAAGACTCCAAAAGAACGCTAAGAGCACTCTCAACGGCTATGTCATGAGCATTGTTGTGGATGGAAGACGAGCCATAAAACCTCCAAAACCCACTGGTTCGAGACGTGGGTGATGACCATGATGAAATCGACAAGCATAAGACGTAAATTTCATTTTTAATACTTTCTTTTTTGAACCCCTCCCCCAAACCCCCACCACCCACCAACGGCTACATTTTAACGGCAAGAAATTTCAATGTTATTTAAACGGCTATATGACCGTTTAACTTCATTTTTTTTTTAATATCTTTCTTTATCTCGCCATATAAATACTAACTGCAGCAACACTTTAAAATCACACCATATTATCTTCTATATCATTCTACTCTTCTCAACACAACAAAAAATGTCTAAACCCCAAGCTCTGCACGTGTAGGAAAGAGCTTCTTCACGATTCATTTCCTGATAACTTGTTCGGCAAGTTAGTTCTAGCATGATTGGTGAAACTATAAAGATCGCAAACGAGAATAAAAATAGCAAGTTCGCTACAACAACTAACGTGGAACTTGAAGTGTAGGATAATTCCCTCAATTCGTTTGTTATTGTAGGAATACAATAATATTTTTATTTAATTTAATTGTCGGAGATACATTTCAAGTTTCAAGAAGATATAATTGATTCAATTGGGGTTTAATGAAGCATGGTGCAGAAAGATGAACATGAGGACCAACAAAACCGGATTTACAAGAATCACGGGGAACGAAGGTGGCGCAAGTACTGGTCCCATTCCTAGCGGCAAGAACATAACACTCACGCCACCACCGCTATCATGACAATAACTGATCCTGGGCCCCAACCGTACTCGATATTTTCCATTTCTTGCTTAAATTTGGTGGACAGATAGATTAGCTTCTGCACCCACCAATGAATTTGTTGTATCTCACTTTGATTACCATAATAGCAAAGAATAGAGGGAATTATCCCTCGCTTCGACTTCCACCTTAGTTGTTGTAGCGAACTTACTCTTTTTAATCTCGTTTTTTATCTTTTCAATTTCACCGATCATGCTAGCAACTAACTTGTTGTACAAGTTATCATGAATCGTGAATAAACTCTTTCCTACTCATGCAGAGTTTGGAGTAAGTCATCTTACATCTTCCGGAAGTTTGGAGTCAATGCACACACCTTTGACCATGATGGCATGACGTGTAAGTCTTGGACGTTTTTGAGTTTTTTAAATGAAAGTTCAGGTCTAGACACTTCTGAATCATGTACTTGATATCGCAATCTGAAAAGATGAATTTTTACTCTTACTCTAAAAAAATCTATGAAGAAGATTATGAATATTTTATGTTTACGTTTATGATAAAAAAGAACGCAAGATGGAACTTTCATGGGGTTGAATATTGATATCTTACTAGGCCTACCTCTTGTAAGTTTAAGGAGCTCCTTAATTTTAAGTTTAAGGAGATTTCCACTTTTAGTAAGTTCTTTAACTAAAAAAATAAAGTGTTGCTTACAGGATTCGAACACAAGACCTCTTCTAAGTAGTCACTATGTGTTAACCACTTCAACTACTTGATTATTTTGATTTATTCCAGATACTAATATATATAAATTTTAACGTCACTAGAACTCAACCATCATTTCTCTATTTAAAAGGCCCATATTTACTTTCACAAAAAAGTCAATTTCGGATTAGATCCTACCATCACTAATGTCAGCACATACCATCACTACGCACCACCACTCATCACCATCACTATTGTCACAACCACCAGTACTGTCGTCACTTCGAAATATAGTTACGGGTACCCGCCGCCGCATTGCGCGGGTACCCTGCTAGTATTATATAATTTGTCCCTAAATAAAGTTCTCATTTCTCTTGGGTACAACTTTTTATAAAATAGTTAGTGGTGTGGTATTTTGTATTACTTTTGATTAAAATATAAGTTTTGATTGTAGAGAGAAAGTGTTTTGAGAGATAGTTAGTGGTGAAAGTATTGGTAATAATATCATTATATTAAGTGAGCCCCTTAAGTTTGATAAATGAGAATTTTATTTAGGGACGCATGAAGTATATATATGATACACATGAAGGAAGACTACCAATTAAAGTAGTCTACACTAGAAGAAAAGGTGGAGGGGCACTTTAGTCTTCTCAATAAAGTGCTAAGGGTGTTTTAGTCATTGGCTAGGAAATTGTTAGAAAAGTCAATGCTGTTGTGTTTCTGTTAAATAGAAGTTGTAACAGATCATTGTAACCATCCAGATATTTTGTAAGAACTAATTGGAGAGAACTCCACCTCTCGAAAGTGGAAATTGTGAATGAAAGTGATTGAATCATTCTGATTCAATCTGTATTGTTTGATTTGTGTGTTCCATTACTGTTTCTGATCCTTGTGTGCATCAAATTGGTATCAGAGCAGTGACGATCATGGCTGCAACTCGTTCAAATCAAAGTCGATTTGAGGAATTGGAGAGTGGATTGGCAACCACTCAGGCGACACAGAATCGGATGGAAGTAACGTTGCAAACGACTGTTACGAACGTCGATGCAATGGATACGGAGGTGGATGCGTTGGATTCTAAAGCCGACGCATTGGTCACAACAACCCTGGTTTAGTATGTTAATTGATAGATAATTATACTTAATGAAATATTAAAGTGATAACACAAGAATATAGTCAATGTATAAATCCACTAAGTGTGGCTTGTTGCGGAATAACAAGACCACTGATCAATTACAAAACATGTGAATGTAAGTTCGTGAATTGGTAAGTACTCCTTTGCAAGATGATCTCTATATATAGTGGTATAGAGATCTTACATAATGAGCAAAGGAGTAACCGAATGACTAAACTAAACTAAGGAAATGACTAAGATCAAGGGATTTGATCTTAGTCCGTTACAATACTGACTGTAACTCAATCCTTCTACTCAGTATTGGATTTCCAATACTGAGTGTTGATACTGAGTCGCCAATACTGGCCAAACTTAGTATCACTCCTAAACTTAGCTAATTTATTCTACTATTTATTCTAAGCTAGTCTAGGTTGTTTTGTTATCCTAAGATTCACAAAGGGGTAAGGCTTTTTGCCTTAACAATCTCCCCCTATCTAATGATAACAAAACAATTACAAAGAAAAATCAAAAAATACATAAATACAGGCTGCAATGTCTTCTTCTTCATCTTCTGTTGATTGATTCGAACTCATAGAAGACTTCTTTCTTCACATGGATGAACTCTTCTCTTTTCTTCAGTTCATCTTGCCTGTTGTTTAGCACAACAACTATCTTCTTTCTGAACCGAGAATCTTTTTTCTTGGTTATCATCCATTTCAAGCCCACCAGATGGCTAATAGGAGCTGTTGGCAAATCTGCTTCAGTAATGAAGCACTCCCTATCATCTGAGTCAGTATACATATATCCAGATGTTGGATATATGGTACTCTTTTGATCCTGAAAAATAAGGTTAGGAGGAACAAGATATCTGGGAAAGATTCTGAAAGTATTAAGGCACTCAGGTTTGTTGTTCTTGATAGCCTTAGTCATCACACTGAGTGCCCTGTAATCTACTGCATAAAGGATGCCTTTTTCATAGCATATAGCGGATACAACCCAGATTTCATCCATCATCACTTGGGCTTCAGAAGATCTTGAGGGCATCTCCTTTATCAGTCTAGCAATTTTTATCCAGTCTTGGAGTCCCATATTTTGAATGTCATGGAGAAAGATCTTCATTGGAGGACTGACTGGCCCAGTGCAGGTTGCAATAATTGATCTGTCAACGGTTTTGACTTTTATTTTGTTGACAAATTCATTTAGCCAGTAAATGTCCTTTACATTCATAAATGCTTTATTCCTCAGCATACCCATCCTGTTCTCCCTGTATCTTGTTCTTTGAGCAACAATGTTCCAGTATTGTTGGAGAAGGTCATCTCCTTGTCTTCTGACAGTATGAGGTTTCCATGGAACATCTGCCTCAGTATCAGTATCAGGATCTTCTTCCTTCACAGGGAAGAATCTTTGAGCCTCAATCTCATCCTCAGCTTCACTATTTTCCTCAGTGTACTGAACAGATCTTCTTGGTCTAGAAGTCAGTGGAGCTGGATCTGGTTCTTCACTTGATTCTGAGGACATAACCACATTTTTCATTCTTCTGGTTATTAGTCTTCTAGGAATTCTAGAAGGTCCTTCAGCTGGAGGAGAGATTGGTCTTCTTGGGGGCTCATCATCATCGGAGGATGATGATGAAGAGCTTTCTTTATTTGCTTCATCCAGTGCAAAGTTTAGAAAATTTTGAGATGGCACTGGATGTTCTTCATCTTCATCATCAGCAATTGGCCATACAAATGGTCTGTACACAATAATCTGCAAGTTATTTTCTTCAGTATCAACTTGCTGTGGTTGGTCAGTTTCAGTCTCCTCCTGAGCAGATGGCTCAGATGGTTCTTCTTCAAGTTGTTCCAAAACTGACCTTTCCCTTTGGCTTCTTCTCTCATACCTAAACCTAAGAGGTTCAGCATGAGTAGTTTGCTGATGTTGTTGTTGTTGCTGTGGAGGTTGATCTTCAGTTAATCTTCTTCTTTTCTCCCCCTGAGCAGATGGCTCAGGTTGATCAACCTCTTCTTCTCTTTGTCTCTTCTCCCCCTTATTGTTATCATTGATTGGGAGGAAGGAGGTTCAGTATCACCACCTATGTCCCCCTGTTGATCTTCAGGAGTTGGGGAGGGCATAGGTTCAGTGGCAGCATCCTGTTCACCCTCAGTATTGGCATGGGAGGGTGATCTTCTAGGCTTAGTATCAGGGCCTTCTTCATCATTATTTCCACCAATGGGAGACTTTGGAGGTGGTGGAGACTGTTGTTGTTGCTGAAGGAGTGCCATTGACTGCTTTAATGAGTCTATCTCAGTACTCATGGCATCCATCCTGGCCAGAATATTATTCTGAGTGTTCTGCATGGCCAGGATCTGATTGAGAATAGTCTGTAAAGCCCCCTGCACTTCCTGAGACTGAGTGGCTTGTGCTTTGGCCCTGCACAGATGGTGCTAAACAAACAAAAAGAACATAAAACTGGTTAGAAAGTAAAGTTTATCAAATAGAATTGTGGTTTTGTTAAATTCTATAATCATGTAAACAGAATTTATAAGTCTGTAATTCATCTGGTTTATGACGAAATATTGTGAACTTGTGCATAGCTTGTGTAAGAAATATTTAGTAAAAATGAATGTGAATATTTAAGTAGCTCAGTATAGGATAGGTCACATTTACTAAAGGGTTTCGGTTTGGGTAATTGAAGCCTGGGATGTGCTTCTTGCTATTTTCAATGTTTATCACTCGGTATTAGAGTGATAACAGAAATGTGGCTTAAACCCATGGAAATTTTTGGCTTATGTGGCTTAAAGAGGTTTGTGATCATTTCTTGAATAATGTGACCTTACTCAAAATAAGTAAGACATCATTCAAACAGCACCAGTGGGTGTCAGTATGACATCACCACCATTGTCTCTTAAAATGTTGAGACAACTGTAGACTGACAATGATCATTGAGATGCTCAGTGTATGAATTTTGCATAGCAGCAGTGGGCTAACTATGTTGGCCATAAGTGGATATATTTGAAAGTTTGGTTGAGACTTTGGTTAGTATTGAGTTGGTACTGGCCAATACATAGTCTCTATTTGGGAAAGATATATATATATATATATATTAAAGTTTGAGAGCTTTGTAGACATTCATACCTGAGACTTTGTCGGATTCTCTTCTAGCATCGATAGAGATCGGTGCTGGATCATCTAGATTTTGATTTGAGGCACCAGCACCTTCAAGAGCCTCTTCTCTTCGAGCATGTGCACCTTCGAGTATGTTTTGCTCAAACTGAATCTCCACATCAAGAGGAACATGAGGTTCCTCAATTGGTTGAGCAATAGGTTCTGGTTCAGGACCTGGAAGGTCAGCGGTGGCTGTAACCAGACTTTGTGCTTGAAGAGATGCAGTTAATGATGGAACATTTCCGGGTTGCATCTCTTCTGATGATAAGTTTCCCATTAGAACTCGGGATAGGTTTCTTCTTCTTCTTCGGATGGCAAGTGGTGTGTCTTCTGAGGACTCCGTATCAGAATCTGTTGCAATATGAGGAGCATCAGGATCCTGTGCAGGTGGAGGAATATGTGGTGGTTCTTGTGCCGGTTTTGGTTGAGCATCCATCATCTCAATATCTTGACAACCATCTTCACTGTCATCATCATTATCATCACTTTCTGATTCAGTATCAGAATGAGGTTCATCATTAATGTGTGCCTGTACAATAGCCCACATGGAGTGACTCAGTACAGGCTCTCCTTCCCTTGGTCTGTAGAAATAAATCTTCTCATGTAAAGGAGGAAGATCTGCTCTTGGACTGTTGAATTCATCATAAACAGGAGCAGGCATGCCATGTTGAAAAATAAGAGAAAGAAATCTGCAGAAAGGAACATTGATTTCTCTGATTTGAGCCCGAATCAGAGAAGCTAGTTCATTAAAGATTAGTCTAGCATAATCAATATCTCGACCATGATACATGGCATGAACAATCTGCATCCCAAAATCATTTATTTGATCCAAAGCTCCTGTCTTGTGTGTCATACATCGAATAAGTGTGGATATTAACAGACCCCACATAGGACCAAATTCATTTCTTTTAATAATGCCGGTGGTTCCTCTGCGTCCAATGAACGGTAACACTGAGCGAGCCTCTGTTCGATCAACAAAGGGCTCATACTGAGCGTGAGCGGGAAGCCTCAGTGTTTCCCGAATTATAGCTGTGGAAACAAAAGCCCTTCTTTGTTCTCGAATAACCCAACCGGTAATCATGTCCGGAGAGTCAAGTTTAGCAGAGTACCAGAATTCACAGAGCATTTCCGGATACATTGACCGAGGAGATCGAATCAATGCTTGCGTGATCGGACAATGCTTCAGATATGTAATCATGTGAGTGAATTCAGGGCACGCCCAAGCCTGAGGAATGTTGAAATTTGCAGTTATGTTGTTACTCGAAAACTTGGGCACTTCGTCGTTCCGAAACTGAGTTGCAGGAGCAGCCTCCGGTGCGAAAAATCTGTAATTTGCCATCTACGATTGTGATTTAGAAATGTGCTTGCAAGGAGAAAGTAAAATCGTTAATCGCAGAGAAAATTGAAAGAGAAAATATGAAATAACTGTTAGAAAATTTGAAAGAAAAGAAATAAACTGTTATTTATATTTAATTAGAGATAATTACGGTATTGGGAAGTAAAACCGGCTGATTTGACAGCCTTATCCTGTTTCAACGATAACTTTCTTATTAAGAAAGGTTACCGTTGAGGAGTATGAGGATTAAAAGTCAGTTTTATCACTCCAGGACCCCAATACCGAAAAAAATTAAATTAAAAAAAATATTAAAAATCATAAAAATGTTTAATGTAAACTATAAATTAATAAAAAATTAAAATTTATAATATTTGATAAATCAGACGAGTGATACCGAGCAGGTCAGTATTGGAACCAATACTGAGAGGTCAGTATCAAAAAATTTTAAGAAAAATTAAGGATTCAACATACCTAATTGTCCTAGTAAATACATAAACCTTTCCTCAGAGAGAGGTTTAGTGAATACATCAGCCAAATGATCATCTGTAGGAACGCAATCTACCTCAACTTTACCCTTTTCCACATTATCTCGAATAAAGTGGTGTCTGATATCAATGTGCTTTATTCTTGAGTGATGGGCTGGGTTTTCAGTGATAGCAATAGCACTCTTGTTATCACAATGAATTGGTGTCTTCTGGAAATTGAACCCATAGTCCATTAGTTGATACTGCATCCACAAGAATTGAGCACATCAACTTCCTGCAGCAACATATTCTGCTTCTGTAGTAGAAGTTGCTACTGAGTTTTGCTTCTTGGATGACCAACCAACTAGTCTGCCACCGAGGAATTGACATCCTCCACTAGTACTCTTCCTGTCCAACCTACAACCTGCAAAATCTGCATCTGTATACCCTTCAAGGTCAAAGTTTGAATCTTTGGGATACCAAAGACCCATGTTAGGAGTACCTGAAAGATATCTAAAAATGCGCTTAACAGCTTTCATATGTGATTCTTTAGGATCAGCCTGATACCGAGCACACAAACAAGTTGCAAACATGATATCAGGCCTGCTAGCTGTTAAGTAAAGTAAAGAACCAATCATACCTCGGTATGTGGATTGACATACTGGTTTACTAGTTTCATCTTTACTTATTTTATCCTGAGTACCCATAGGAGTGTGCATGGAAGATAAATTTTCAAATTTGTATTTCTTTAGCATGTCATGCACATACTTACTTTGATATATGAAAGTGCCATCAGGCTTCTGATCAACTTATAAACCAATAAAGTAAGTAAGTTCACCCATCATACTCATCTGATACTGAGATGAAATAATCTTAGCAAACCAGTCACACATTGACTTGTCAGTGGAGCCAAAGATAATGTCATCTACATATATCTGAATAAGTAAAATGTCAGAACCTTTCCTTTTTGAAAATAAAGTTTTGTCAATTTTACCTCTTATAAACTTATTTTCAATGAAGTACTCAGACAGGGTATCATACCAGGCTCTTAGAGCTTGTTTGAGCCCATATAAAGCTTTATCAAGCATGAAAACATAGTTAGGAAATTTAGGATCAACAAAACCTGGTGGTTGTTTAACATAAACTTCCTCTTGTAGTTTTCTATTGAGGAAGGCACTCTTGACATCCATCTGATACACTTTGAAGTTCTTGAAAGCTGCATATGCAAGATACAACCTTATAGCTTCAATTCTTGCAACTGGTGCAAAAGTTTCATCATAGTCAATGCCTTCTTCTTGCCTGTAACCCTGAGCAACCAATCTTGCTTTATTTCTGATGACAACACCATCCTTGTCCATCTTATTTCTGAAGACCCACTTAGTACCAATAATAGTTTTGCCAGTAGGAGGTGGTACTAAATTCTAGACTTTATTCCTTTCAAACTCTGTCAGTTCTTCTTGCATAGCTTCTACCCAGTCTTCATCTAATAAAGCTTCATCAACTTTCTTTGGTTCCATTGTAGATAGGAAGCTTGAAAAGAAACAGAAATTTGTAGTAGCTTGGGGTTCAAAATCTAGTTTTCTTCTTGTTTGGACACCTTGTTCAATAGGACCAATGATATTTGAATAAGGATGATCTCCGAGTTCCCTTAGATTGTTCCCTAAAAGAGCATTTGAAGCAAGGTCAACAATATCTTGTTGCACTGATGTGTTGTCTGCCTGATACTGAGCTGAATTCTGGTCAGTATTAGACATTTCAGGTTGCTGTTCTTCTTGAGTTTGCAGATCTGAGGAGGATTCTTGAAAAGTACTGGAAGATTCACCTTCTTCATATGTGGAGTTGTTCAGATCATGTATTGGGAACTCAGTATTGGGGTTCTCAGTGATGGGAACCTCAGAATTTGATGCATTCGAGTTATACTAAGTTCTTTATTGATCAGTATCACTCAAACCTGGATCAACATAGTATGGGTGAGATTTGGGCTGTTCAGCAACTGAGTTTTCTGGACTGCATAGAATATCTATGCCACTGATGTCTTCCTTTTCTGAGGTAGAATGCTCATTCTGATCTTCATCAAACGTGACATGAATGGATTCTACAATCATCTTGGTTGAGATGATATACACTCTGAAAGCTTTAGAGTGTGGAGAGTAGCCCATGAACACACCTTCATTTGCTTTGGGAGCAAATTTGTTTAGATTTTGCTTAGTACTGAGTACAAAACATTTACTCCCATAGATGTGGAAGAACTCCACATTAGGAACCTTGCCATTGTATAACTCATAAGGAGTCTTTTGATGTCTCTGGACTATTGTAGCTCTGTTCTGAGTAAAATTTGCACAGTTGAAAGCTTCTGCCCAGAAGCTCAGTGCAAGTCCAGCATGGCATAACAAAGTTCTTGTAGCTTCAATTAATGTTCTATTCTTTCTTTCCACAACACCATTTTGTTGTGGTGTGTAGGCTGCAGAGAAATTTTGAATGATTCATTTTTCTTCACAGAAATCTGCTAATACTAAGTTCTTAAACTCAGTACCATGGTCACTTCTTAGTTGCATGACCTTGTTGCCTTTCTGTAAGTCTTCTCTTTTGATGAAGGCAATGATTTCTGTTGTTGCATCTGATTTAGTCTTGAGAAAGATGACCCAAGTATATCTTGAGTATTCATCTACTAAGACTAAAGTATAGATCTTTTTGGCCAATGATGGTGTGCTGATGGGGCCAAAAAGATCCATATATATCATTGTAAGAGGTTCATTAATGGAATGATTGACCTTTGACTTGAATGAACTCTTCTTCTGCTTGCCCATTTCACATGCTGAGCATAACTTATCTCTTGAATAAGTAATTGTGGGCAACCCTCTCACCAGTTTCTTCATACTGAGCTCATTAATGTTTCTGAAGTTTATGTGAGAAAGTTTCTTGTGCCATAACCAGTGAAGTTCTGGCTTGACTTTAGACAGCAGGCAAACTCGAATAGTAGGGTCTATTTCAGATAGATTGACTAGATAGACGTCTTTTTCTCTTCTAGCAATGAGTACAGGTTGCCCTTTATCATTGTAGATGATTCCTGCAACCTTTCTGAAACGAGCTTCATTGTCATCATCACACATCTGACTGATACTGAGCAGATTGTGTTTAAGACCCTCTACATATGCAACTCTTTGAAAAGTTATGTTGCCTGCTTTGATTACTCCATACCCTCTTGTTTCTCCAATTGAATCATCTCCAAACTTGACAGAAGGACCCTTCTCTGGTGTATAATTTAGAAGGTATTCCATACTGCCAGTCATGTGTCTTGAGCAGCCACTATCTAAGTACCATTTTCTGTCACCCTGCACAAGACACAAAATAAGGATTAGTTCCTTTTAGGAACCCATTTTTTAATGGGACCTTTGGTAGGAGAAACAGGGGTAGACTTGATCTCTTTTGAAGAGGTCAGTATTACTTCAGGAGAAACCTTGGAGGTTTTCTTGGGTGATACTGACTTTGTTTCTCTCCTTTTCTTTGGTACTGAGTACCTAGGATTTGAGAGATCAGTCCAGCATTCATCTCCTTTATGACCAGTGTGATGACATCTATAACATTTTCTAGGTCTGTTTCTGAACATGTTTTCATAAGGAATTTTAGAAAACTGTTTGACTTTTGGTTGATTAGTATGGTAAGACTTTGATCTGATCACCAATAGATTTCAAAATGTTATTTTTGTCATTTTTTAATAGAGTTTTAATTTTATGTTTGACTGGTTTTGAAGGAGATGGTACTGGGTTCTTATTTTTATTTGACAAAGAAGTCTTATTAATATTCAACTTCTTAGTTTTGCCACTTGAAGATCCTGTGGAAGTTGTTTTCTTGTTATCATGTTTTAGAATGACAACTTGAACAGGTTCTTTGGATTCTTGAGTAATTGACTTGTCTGTTCCTGCAACCTCAGTATTAGATACAACCTTTTGAGTAGAGGTGGTTTTATTTTCATTATATATCTCAAAAGTAGTTGTGTTAAATAAAAGTTCAAATGGAGGAACATCAGAAGTGTCATACTGTACAACTTCGAGGTCAGTATTAGAAATTTCTTTTTCAGGAAATTCAATACTGAGCTCTTGTAGTTCAGTATAGCACTTAGAACAGATAGACAGACCAATTGGTTTTTCAAAAATAATTTTATCCTCATCATCTGATTCAGTTTGACATCCAACTTCACAAAAAGTTTTTGCTTTTACAAACTGAATAGGGTTCATATCAACACCAAGTGCAGCCCTCACATTTTCTGGAAATTGTTGATTTAGACATTTGTTTAATTTAATAGATGCATTTCCCCAAGATTTACACTGGTT
This sequence comes from Calendula officinalis, assembly GCA_963853835.1. Lineage (NCBI taxonomy): Eukaryota > Viridiplantae > Streptophyta > Magnoliopsida > Asterales > Asteraceae > Calendula > Calendula officinalis. Next base: position 27,126,441 of record OY970823.1, on the reverse strand, counting down.
TTCAAAATTTTCTTTTTCTAATTTGTGTAAATGAGCTTTATCTGCTAATCTTTGGTTCATGTCTTGTAAGTTTAAAAAATTTAGTTCTAAATCTTTAAATTTTGCTAATTTATCTAAATGTTCATTATGTACCCTTTCAAGTTCAAGAATTGTTAATTTTAAAGTTTTTTCTCTATGTACTAATGTTTTAAGATCAACAATCATATACTCAAAAATATTTTCTTTTTCATTCACTGAATAAGTTTGAAAGGAACTCACCTTGTACAACTGGGTGGAATCCCAATCAGTACGAACACTCATCCTCTCAGCTTCTTTGATGTCCTTTTCAAAGGAACTCTTCAAATCAACTTCAGTGAAAGCCATAAAGGCTTTGTTTTCAACCTCTTCCTCATCATCACTGAGCTCTTCATCCATCCAAGCTTCAGAGTAAAGAGCTTGAAGAGGTGCTCCATTCCCTGCTGCATTCTTGCCTTTGCTCCAGTTCTTTAGCTTGACATACTTGTCTCTATACCGTTTAGCTCGGTATGCAATCTTGTCATTCTGATCAGTTTCAGTTGACTTAGTATGACAATTAGCAGCAATGTGCCCAGGCTTTCCACACCTATAGCAAAGAGCAGATCTCGGGTCAGTACTAGAAGAGCTAACACCATGCCTATTCTTTTTCAACTGATCCAACTTCATAGACATGAGAGCCATTTGAGTTTCAAGCTCTTCTACCTCAGCATCAGCAAGATCAACTTCTGGTTCTTCAGGCTCAGTTATAGTATATGCCTGATGCACAACTAGAGCCATGCCAGTGGAAGACTTGTCAGTTTTCTTCCAGTTGATCAGTCTTGCAGCATTATTCTCCTCATGATTCAACATTAAACCATACAAAGTTTGAAGAGTGTATGACTCAATGTTGTTAGCAGCATTGACAGAATTTGTCATGTTAAGAAATTGTTGAGGAAGACTATCCAAGAACTTTTGAACAAGCTCTCCTTCCTCCTTCACAATGCCTACACTGATTAAATCATGGATAACAGTATTGAACCTGTTATAGAGAGTAGTGATGTCTTCATTTGGACTTGAGAAGAAATTCTCATACTTCCTTCTCATGTTGCTCTTCCTCTGCAACTTCACCTTTGGTGTGCCTTCATAAGTGACTGATAGGCTATCCCACATAGCCTTTGCTGTTGGAAATTTCATAATTGCATTAAGTATTTCTTTGGTAACAGCATTACCAATCACTCCCTTTGCTCTGGAGTCTAGACTGAATAACTGACGATCAGTATCAGTCAAGGTGTGTTTCAGTTTAGGAACTGTTCTTGTGCTCTCAGGAGCATCATCAGTAGCAGCAACGGGTTCTACTGTTTGTGGAATGATAGGTCCATCATTAAGCACAGTGAGCATCTCATGATGAATAGATTCAAGATACCACTGAACTTTAAGCTTCCATTGATGAAAATATTTTCCATCAAAGATGGGCACTCCCTTACCAGACATAACAGGTGTTATGATTGTAGACATTTTGGATTTTTGAGTGTTTGAGGGATAAGTATATGGAATGGCTCCCAGGGTAATAGATCGACTAAATAGGATTAATTTAGCCTGCTCTGATACCAGTTGTTAGGTCATAACAACCCAGGTTTAGTATGTTAATTGATAGATAATTATACTTAATGAAATATTAAAGTGATAACACAAGAATATAGTCAATGTATAAATCCACTAAGTGTGGCTTGTTGCGGAATAACAAGACCACTGATCAATTACAAAATATGTGAATGTAAGTTCGTGAATTGGTAAGTAATCCTTTGCAAGATGATCTCTATTTATAGTGGTATAGAGATCTTACATAATGAGCAAAGGAGTAACCGAAGGACTAAACTAAGGAAATGACTAAGATCAAGGGATTTGATCTTAGTCCGTTACAATAATGACTGTAACTCAGTCCTTCTACTCAGTATTGGATTTCCAATACTGAGTGCTGATACTGAGTGGCCAATACTGGCCAAACTCAGTATCACTCCTAAACTTAGCTAATTTATTCTACTATTTATTCTAAGCTAGTATAGGTTGTTTTGTTATCCTAAGATTCACAAAGGGGTAAGGCTTTTTGCCTTAACATGGATTCAAGAATGAATTCGATTGAAGGAATGCTACAATCGTTGTTAATGAAATTCGATTCTCCTAGTGTGAATCGGAATTCCGGCGTTTCACGACCGCATCCCGAAGACAAATTTACCCCGTTGAATACAAATTGGACGTCTGGTGATTCACGTCGACGCTCGGATGATAGAGGACAAAGCTCGGACGAATCACGTAATCGAAATGTTCAACGTACGCCAGAATATGTGCCGTTTTCTGCAATTAGGGGACGAAAATTAGAGATTCTAGTGTTCAACGGATTGGATCCATATTTGTGGATCGTAAGGGCAGAACGATACTTCGCACTCAATCGTTTAACAGAAGAGTAGAAATTGGAAGTAGCCATTATATCGTTTGAAGCTGATGCCCTGAGCTGGTTCTTATGGGAAGACAAGAGGCATAGATTCCGAAATTGGTTGGAATTACGTGATCGCCTATTGTTGAATTTCAGAAGTACAACAAAAGGATCTTTGTGTGATCAATTTTTCAACCTAAGACAAGAAACCACAGTGAAGGAGTATAAGAAGAAGTTCATTGCTATGGCAGCTCCTTTGAATGGGATCTCAGATGAGGTATTCACTAGTCAAATTTTAAGTTGCCTTAAAACTGAGATAAAAACTGAATTAGGATTATTGGATCCTAAAGGATTAGATGGATTGATGAAAATGGCTTTGAAAGTAGAGGAAAAGAACAGGGCTAGTTCCAAAAGTAATTACTCTAGTTATTCCAAGTTTAACTATAAAAAGAATGTTGAATTGGATGAAAAAAAAGACAGTGGTAGTACTACTAAAAATGATAGTAATGATTTTAAAAGTGTAAATAACTACCGGAGGTTGACCGATAAGGAGTTGGAACACAAAAGAGCTCAAGGATTATGCTATCGTTGTGACGAAAAGTATAAACCGGGGCATGTGTGTAAAAAGAAAGAGCTTAATGTCATCATTGTACATGATTTAGACGAAGATGATGAGTTAAAACATGAAGCCGAACTAGCCACGGTTATCAAGGAAACCGAAATTGAGGTATCACTCAATTCAATTATGGGTTTGACCACTCCAAAAACCATGAAATTGAAAGGGATGGTGGGTGATCAAGAAGTGGTGGTTATGATAGATTGTGGAGCCACTCATAATTTCATATCCTTGGATTTGGTGGAAAAACTTAACATACAAGTTAAGGCGACTAGGCAATACCAAATTGCTTTGGGGACAAAGGGTTCGGTGGGGAATCAAGGTCTTTGCACGGGTGTGAATTTGTGGATTCAAGGGTTTGAAGTTTTGGAAGAATTTCTACCAATACAATTGGGAAATTCGGATGTCATAATGGGTATGTTGTGGTTGGAAAAACTTGGTCCTATGGTAGTAGATTGGAAAGCCCAAACTATGAAGTTTCAATGGAATGGTGAAACAGTGAAGTTACAAGGTGATAAATCCTTGGGAAGATCATTAGTGTCATTGAAGTCTATGATAAAGTCTTTAAAACATGAGGGTCAAGGGTTATTGATTGAATTTGGAAGTTTAGAAGGCACTTATGAAGGTGATGAAGGACTTGTACACACTAAAACTCAAGAAGTGTTAAACGAGTTTAGTGGTGTTTTCGAGTCACCAATGGGTCTTCCTCCATCACGAGAAGCCGAGCATAGTATCACACTTAAAAGTGGAGTGGAACCGATTAATATTAGACCATATCGATACCCACAATTTCAAAAAAATGAAATTGAAAGATTGGTGAAAGAAATGCTTGAGGCGGGAATTATACAAAATAGTAAAAGTGCTTTTTCGAGCCCGGTTGTATTGGTCTAAAAGAAGGATGGGAGTTGGCGATTTTGTATTGATTACCGGGCATTGAACAAAGGTACGGTTCCCGATAAGTTTCCAATACCAGTTATTGATGAGCTATTAGATGAGTTGTTTGGGGCTAAATACTTTTCAAAATTGGATCTTAAAGCCGGTTACCATCAAATTAGGATGTGTAAGGATGATGTAGCAAAAACCGCATTTAGAACCCATGAGGGTCATTATGAGTTTTTAGTCATGCCTTTTGGCTTAACTAATGCTCTGGCTACTTTTCAATCCTTAATGAATCACATCTTTAAACCCTACTTGAGAAATTTTGTTTTAGTTTTCTTTGATGATATATTGGTCTATAGTATAAATGCGGAGGACCATGTGGCACATTTATCTCAAGTATTTCACATTTTACAACTTAATAAATTGTATGCTAATAAAATGAAATGTGAATTTGCAAAACTCAAGATTGGGTATTTGGGTCATTTGATATCACAAAAGGGGGTGGAAATGGACCAAGATAAGATTAAAGCTGGTTGAGTGGTCTCAACCTACTACAATTACTCAATTACGTGGCTTTCTTGGTTTGACCGGTTATTACCGGAAATTTATCCGGGGTTATGGGAAAATTGCAAAACCATTAACGGAACTCCTTAAAAAAATGGGTTTTTGTGGAATGAAGAAGCCCAATTAGCTTTTGTAACGTTAAAATCGGCTATGACAACCGCACCGGTGTTAGCTTTACCCAATTTTCAAGACCCGTTTGTCATTGAAACAGATGCTTGGGGTGGTGGGTTAGGGGCGGTTTTAATGCAACATGATCAACCCGTGGCGTTTTTTAGTCAAGTGTTGGGTTTGCGGGCCCGACAAAAGCCCATCTATGAAAAAGAATTAATGGCGATTGTTTTTGCTATAAATAAATGGCGAGCTTATTTGTTGGGAAGAAAATTTGTGGTTAAAACCGATAAAAAAAGCTTAAAATTTTTGTTGGAACAACGAGTGATAGAACCACCCTATCAAAAATGGGTGATTAAGTTGCTTGGGTATGATTTTGATATCCATTATAAACCCGGAATTACTAATAAAGCCGCTGACGCTTTATCAAGGAAGGACTTAGAATTGTCAACAATGGTGGGTCCACAATGGCGGAATTGGGATGTACTTAAACAAGAAATTGAAGTTGACCCGTTTCTTAGCAAAATCTTGTTGACATTAAGAAACGGGGTTACAAAGTACAATGAGTTTGAATTAAAAGGTGACTTGCTTTGGTATAAAGACAAGTTAGTAATTTCTCAAAATTCAACTCTTATTCCTTCTATATTAGAGGAATTTCATGGGTCCTTAGTCGGTGGACATTCGGGTGTAGAACGCACTTTACAACGTTTGTTATCCGAATTGTTTTGGGTAGGCATACGAAAAGATGTTAAGGAATTCGTGGCTAATTGTTTTATATGTCAACAAAATAAAACATTAAATGGGTCTCCAAGAGGTTTGTTGCAACCGATTGAGTTACCAACTCAAGTTTGGGATGCTATTACAATGGATTTTGTGGAGGGTCTTCCAAAATCGGAAGGGATGGATACGATTTTGGTGGTGGTGGATAGATGGAGCAAATTTGCTCATTTTATACCTTTAAAACACCCATTTACCGCTGTTCAAGTAGCTACGGTTTTTGTTAAAGAAATTGTGAGATTTCATGGTGTGCCGATTTCCATTATTTCGGACCGAGACAAAATATTCTTAAGTAATTTTTGGAAAGAACTTTTTTCCAAAATGGGCACCAAATTATGCTATTCTACCGCATATCATCCACAATCGGATGGTCAATCCGAAGTTGTTAATCGATGTGTTGAACAATATTTGTGATGCTTTACATCGACTCGGCCTAAACAATGGCTTAAGTACTTAGGGTGGGCGGAAATGTGGTATAATTCCACATTTCATGGGTCGTTAAAATGTACCCCTTTTAAAGCTTTGTATGGTAGCGATCCACCCCGGGTTATTAGACATCCATTGGGCTCGACATCAGTGAATTTGGTGGAGGAAATGTTGGTGGATCGAGATGTGATGATTGATGAGTTAAAAATACATCTTTTGAAAGCCCAAAATAGGATGAAGTCTCAAGCTGATCAACATAGAAAAGATGAGTCCTTTAAGCCCCAAGATATGGTTTTTTTGAAATTAAGACCTTATCGACACAAATCTTTGAGAACCCATTCGAACCAAAAGTTGTCTCCTCGTTTTTATGGGCCATTTGAGGCGCTCGAATGTATTGGTAAAGTCGCCTATAAGTTGCTACTACCTGAGGACGCACGCTTACACCCCGTGTTTCATGTATCTCAGCTGCGCCGTTGTATTGGGTCGGCGTTAGTCTCACCGGTGTTACCACCACAATTAAAGGAGGAATTGGAATTACAAGTCATTCCAGAGGCGGTTTTACAATCTCGCCATGTGTCGCCGGGTAATTTTGAGGTCTTGATTAAATGGAAGGATTTACCGGTTTTTGAAGCAACGTGGGAAAATCTTGACCTTTTTAACCGGACTTTCCTGCGTTTCACCTTGAGGACAAGGTGAATTTTTCAGGGGGAGGTATTGATACACATGAAGGAAAACTACCAATTAAAGTAGTCTACACTAGAAGAAAACGTGGAGGGGCACTTTAGTCTTCTCAATAAAGTGCTAAGGGTGTTTTAGTCATTGGCTAGGAAATTGTTAGAAAAGTCAATGTTTTTGTGAAACTGTTAAATAGAAGTTGTAACAGATCATTGTAACCATCCATATATTTTGTAAGAACTAGTTGGAGAGAACTCCACCTCTCGAAAGTGGAAATTGTGAATGAAAGTGATTGAATCTGTATTGTTTGATTTGTGTGTTCCATTACTGTTTCCGATCCTTGTGTGCATCAATATATCAGATTAATAAGTTATGAAGTTTAATAGAATCTTGCTAGATTGTTTTAATTTTAGTTTCTTGGGTCTCTTTCTAGGAGATGATGACTTTGCCGAAGCTCCTTTTGCTTGAGTTCCCTTTTTGATGTTTCAAAAAAAAAAAGTTTAATAGAAGGATTAGTTATTGATCTCACCATATTTCACATTTTAAACCGGAAGAGGTGGTCTATGTTCTTGCATTATTTGCCTCTTCGATGATCGACCATCGAAAACGGAAAATTGCAATTTATTAGGTTTATATGTAGACTGTGATGGTAATTCGCATGAAGAAACCTTTTGCCGTGTTGTTTTATGAATGTGCATCATCTTTGTATAAACCCTGCAATCAAGTTTAAACATTTAATTTGATGCTTTTGTTCGTTAAGAAAGTCAAAGAACATGTATTTTGAGCGACAATGTTTGAGTAAGTTATCATTGATTGTATGATCTCTAACAGGGAACATATGTATTGATTGTATCTTCTTCTGTCTATATACATGCTCTTTTTTTTTTTTAATTCTATCTATGAATATGTCAATCAAGGTCGTAACAAAATTTAGCGTGGCGCAACGGCACCATCAAACCTCAAGATATAGCAGACATGACGAATCATTCCATTTTTCGGCGCATTCAACCATTTTTATAGCTAAGTATCTCCCACCTATATATGACACAAGGGTTTGAATTTTCCTTGATGACATTTAAACGTGACTTGTCATGACCAGCCAATCAGAATGCACTAATATGATGACTCAAATGCTGACTCAAAGGGCAACACAGTAATCTCCACATGGGGGCATCAATTGACAGGGGTCACACTGCGGCAAGAGCATTCCAACAAAGACCTGGTATCTATGTCTATGACGAATGGAATTGCAGCCCTAAACCAAACAAATGTAACAAACCCATCGACATTATCATGTTGAATTTCCGCCGGTAAACCATCTGACTCTTCCTTCAGACCGATTCAGTGAAATTCATTCATTTCTACACCCTAACCTACGCTCCCGTCGATTCAATTCCTGATATATCTCGATTCCTTCAACTCGATTCTTCTTCATGTCTACCCCCAACCTATACTCCCGTCAGTTAAGTTCTAAACCCGTCGATTCCTTAAAGCATTCATGCCGATGAAGATAAGACCTACAAATACGAATCACTCTCTTAAAAGGTACGGTTTATTGAATTTTGTTTCAATAGCTAAATTGTATTGAATTGCATATTAGGTGTTCGATAAAATTACCCAAAGAGATTGCATATGCATAAATTTCAGTACTTTAATATCCTACGTTGTACTGTTATATTTGAGATTATTATGTGATGGTATTTTAGGGGTGAATGGGGGACCTTGCACTTTTGATTCAGGCAGTCTATGGAAAGCATACAAAAGGGATCATTATACACTGTTTGAGCATCCTTTTATCTATCCTTAATTCCTTATGGACTTAAGGACATCTCTCGATTGCATTTTGATTTCATCTATGGTGATTTCAAAATTTAAGGAAGGGCTTTGTAACACCCCAAAAATTTAAGAAGAAATATACCAACATTAACTGATCAGTTAGTGTTGAATATGATAAATAAAGATAAATCATTTAAAGAATGTGGAAATTGGTTTCGTGTCATTTGGACATCGTATGAGAAAGTTATGGACGAAACGGGTCGAACCCGGATAGTAAACGAGAAGGAAAAGAAATTCAAGGAAGGCTGATGTAACGATTCAGTTACTGCTGATTTCCGTTAGTGCTGATCAGTTACTGCTGATTTCCGTTAGTGCTGATCACTGCTGATTTCAGTTAGTGCTGATCAGTTACTGCTGATTTCCGTTAGTGCTGATCAGTTACTGCTGATTTCCGTTAGTGCTGATCAGTTACTGCTGATTTCCATTAATGCTGATCAGTTAGTGTTGATCCCGTTAATGCTGATCAGTTAGTGCTGATTCCGTTAATGCTGGTCAGTTAGTGCTGATTCCGTTAGTAACTGATCAATATCAATCTTGAAGAGCAATATTAATATTTGATGATCAGTAGTAACTTTACTAATATGTAAAGGACTAAATGTTTCAATTAAGTTTACTTATGGGTGAAGGAGCTTAAAAGGTGAAACTTGAAGGGGGAAATGTGTTAAAATAGAATTGTGAGAAGTATACGTGTAAGTTAACTAGGATGTGTGGCATTTCACAGATATCATTGTGTGTGTATATGTCAGTCGACATATCTCTTAGAGAGCTCAAGGATGAAAACGAAATTGAAAGAGAGGAAGAAAGATTCAACAAATTGAAGGAGATCCTAAGAGTAAAATCAGAATCAAAACTAAAAGGAGGTGAGTATTCTTCTCTTTGATTGTTGTTCTTGAGCTAGGGTTTGAGGTTTAACCCAAACTTGATTAGAAGTGAAATTGTTGGTTTATATGTCTAAATGGTTGTTATTAGACATCAAATTCAGTCTCTGATTTCCCCTAAAAGTGTTTTATAACTTGGGATTAATGCATGCAAGAGTTTGAGAGTTGGATTGAATGGATTTGGTAAACTTTTGTTAAAGTTCGGAGTTTTTGACAGCACTAAAATCAGAAATTTGTACTGTGTTGTAAAAATCATATAAAAATAACCGTAACTCGGAATTTAGTGTGGTCAGAACCGTTGGAAAGGTATTCGAGTCTACTTTCCAACAAAATTTATTTCAGAACCCGATTAGAAGGGTAAGTCAGTCAGATTTCAGAAAGGGCACAGGCTGTCCAGTTTTGAGAAAAAATGTTGTGTTGTGTTAGAGTAAAATTAAGTAGATGATTATTGAAAATAATCATATTAGTAGTAAAAGTTGTATTTTTATGTGCTTATGTATATGATTATGTAGATATAGGTGCCAAAGTGTAAAGACTTTCTTGTTGATTGTGTAATTGTCAAACGGGTCGGAAAAACAGGTGAGTAACGGCTAGGCGTAAAAAAATTGGTAATTGACACTTTGTGTATCATTTTTTTGGATGCAAAAGTGTGAAGATTACCAATTAAGATGTTTAAGTATTATATTAATTGTTGTGGGCTAAATGAATCTTTTGATTCATATAAAGGCGGAATGGATCTCTTTGATTCATATAAAGGCGGAATGGATCTTTATGATTCATATAAAGGCGAAATGAATCCTTTTGATTCATATAGAGGTGATTGAATCTTTTGATTCATAAAGAGGCGAAATGAATTCTTTATAGAGGTGAAGTGAATCTTTTGATTCATAAAGAAGGAGAAATGGGTCGTTTGGCCCATATAGAGGTGACATGAATCTTTGATTCATATAAATGGCGAAATGGGTCGTTTGACCCATATAGAGGTGAAAAGAATCTTTTGATTCATAAAGAGGGCGAAATGGGTCGTTTGGCCCATATAGAGATGACATGAATCTTTTGATTCATATAAGTGCGAAATGAATATTTTGATTCATATAAGGGCGAAATGAGTCTTTTTGATTCATGAATATTAAGTGGATGTATTTGTATGTTGTGTGATTAGCCGTTATTCACTAAGCGAAAGCCTACGCTTTAAGTGTGGTTGTTTTGTAGGTAAACCAAGCGGGTCAAAGTCGGGCGGAAATCAAGGGGGCGCTAACGGAGTGAAGTTTCATATTTTGTTGGTAAAGAAACTTCAACTTTAAACCATGTACGATAGTTAGCTTAAACACCCACTTTTGTTATGCAATTGGTGTTAAATTGCATAGGTGAATATTAAGTAGTTTTTGTTGTTGAAGGATTTGAAAATAAATGGTTGTATAAAGTATGTTTGAAGTCTTTATAATGAAAGTGTTATTATTTGATAACACATGAGTTTTTGGTGTTAAAATCCGTAGTCAAGTTTTGTAGAGTTTTGTTGAACTTGTAAAATTCATATAAAATCAACCGTAGCTCCGTTTGGGGCGTACAACCTGTCGTTTTAAAGGTGAAGGGGTCTACTTTTAAAATATTAAATTAACCTGGGAATATCTGGGCATTAACCTGCTCATAATACTACTTTTGTAACAACAGGTCAGTTGGGTAAAAAAAAATAAAAAAATAAAATCAGGGTGTTTCAAGTTGGTATCAGAGCATTGGTTTAAGGGATTTAAGTATCCTCCGTTAGTAGGGTACTTAGACTTAATTAAATGGTTTGTTTGATGGTTTTAACTTATGAATTGAGATGTCTTATGGTAAATATAAGTACTTAGTTGTATTATATTATCATAATCATGCCTGGCCAACATGATCATGATTATATAATAAGGTAAGTAGTTATATAAGTCATAATGCATCAAGAGAATTAGGTTAAAGTAATCCTTAACGTTGTGTGCTAGTAAGTTGATTATATGCTAGTTTAGGTGTTATTAAACTAACATATAGACGCGTACTTTTATAATATTACAGTCAGTAGTGATGGTTGATAAAAGAGTTGAATCGACTGGTGGGTCGAGTCATCATGAGGAATTGGAGGCAGAGCCTCATAATGAAAATAGGGAGGATAGTTCTGAACATTCAAAGTCTTCTAGTGGTAGTGCCAAAGAAATATCAAATGCATTGAAGGCAGAACTGAAACGCTTGGTAAGAAAAGAGATGACACGAGCTCAAGAGGCCATCATTCCCCTCATTTTAGCTCGAATTACTGAAGAAATTCATAATGCAATTTCTGATGAGTTTGTGAAACAAGCTGAGCTGAAGACGACACAACCTCCCGCTGGAGGATCGAGCTGTACAAGTGGAAAATGTTGTAAAAGATGTTGGTGTGGGTAAAGATTGATTTAGCTACAAAGAATTCTCAGCTTGTTGTCCGCCAAAATTTGATGGTGAGGCAGATCCTACTGTGAGTGTAAGATGGTTATCTGAGGTGGAGGGGGCGTTCAAGACATGTGGATGCCCCGAATCTTTGAAAGTCGCTTTTGCTTCAAACTTGCTTCGTAAACGAGGCAAAGAATGGTGGGATCTTTTGGTCAGTACTAAAGGATCAGATGCGGTTTATAATTGGTCTTGGGGTGAGTTCCGGGTGGAGTTCACTAGAAATTGTCAGAGTTGAAAAAGATACGTCGCGACTTTCTCACTACAAAACAAACAACGCAATCAATAAATGAGTTTACAGGGATATATTTGGATAGAGCCCGATTCTGTCCAGAATATATGCAGAATCCAAGGTTACTCATGGAACATTATCATGAAATGTTGAAGATAGAAATTCGTGAGTTTATAAATCCTAGTCGTTGGCAAACGTTTGATCAATTGGTGAATGAGGCACGTGAAAGAGAGAAGGAAACTAGGAGACATGATGGTGGTTCTCCTAAACGAAAAGCTGAACAATCAAATATGTCATTTAAAAAGCAGAAAACAGGAACCTCCAAAAGTTTTGGTGGTTCTAGTGTCTCGGTGAATCGGTATGACCAGAAAGAAGTTCCGGCATGTAAAACGTGTGGAAGGAAACATGGAGGAGTTTGTAGAGCAGGGGAGAAAGTTTGTTATCATTGTGGGAAATCAGGTCATATGAGCCGTGAATGTACAAGCCCAATAAATCTTTGTTACAATTGTTCAAAACCTGGGCACTATAAGGAAGATTGTCCAGAACTGAAACGGTCGGGAGGAGGCCGGGATATGAATCGAGATTTGGGAAAGCAAGTAGCAAATACATCAAAACCCAAGGGGCGTTCCTTTCAGATGACTGCGGAGGAGGCTCGAGATTCTCCTGATGTTCTGACAGGTACCTTTCTTGTGAATTCAATACCTGCACACGTTTTATTTGATTCAGGGGCTACTCGATCTTTTGTTTCAGAAAGATTAAGTCGGAATTTTATTACTCCTATGAGTAAATTAGGTATTCCTCTTGATGTTGAAATAGCAAATAGTAAAATTATTTATGTGTCATATGTTTTCCGGAATTGTCAAATAGAAATTGACAGTCAATTGTTTCTATCAATCTAATCCCTATGATTATGGGTGAGTTTGATGTTGTCGTTGGTATGGATTGGCTTAGCTTTAATGGGGCTATCATTACATGTCAGAAAAAGATCATTCGTGTTAATGCTCCTAGTGGGGAGTTATTTATATTTATGGTGACAAGAAAAGACCTCATTTGTCGATTTGCACTTTTGCTCGTGCGAGGAGGCATATGTCACATGGATGTCAATCATATTTAGCTCATGTTTTCGATACTAGTAAATCAATTCCCCGTTTAGATGAAATCCCCATAGTGCGTGAATTCCCTGATGTGTTTTCAGATGAATTATCGGGTATTCCACCCGATAGACAGGTGGAGTTTCGTATTGATCTTGTACCGGGAGCTACTCCAATAGCTAAAACTCCTTATAGACTTGCACCATCTGAAATGCAAGAGTTGATGAAACAAATACAAGAATTACTTGATAAGGGTTTCATTCGCCCAGTAGTTCTCCTTGGGGTGCTCCGGTGTTATTTGTCAAGAAAAATGACGGTAGTATGAGAATGTGCATAGATTACCGTGAACTTAACAAATTAACCATCAAGAATAGGTATCCTTTACCTAGAATCGATGATTTATTTGATCAACTTCAAGGTGCTAGCTACTTTTCAAAGATAGATTTGAGATCTGGTTACCATCAATTGAAGGTTCAGGAAGGAGATATACCGAAGACGGCGTTTCGTACAAGGTATGGTCATTATGAGTTTGTGGTTATGCCATTCGGGTTGACGAATGCACCAGCAGCTTTTATAGATTTAATGAACCACGTATATCGGCCGATGATTGACAAATCCGTTATTGTGTTCATTGATGATATTTTGGTGTATTCTAAGTCTAGCAAGGAGCATGAACTTCATTTGAGACAAGTTTTAGAGATGCTCAGAATTGAAAAGTTATATGCTAAATTTTCAAAATGTGAATTTTGGTTACGTGGAGTCCAATTTCTGGGGCACGTGATCAATGATCAAGGTATTAAAGTCGACCCGTCGAAGATTGAGGCGGTAATTAAGTTCGATCATTTCTTGGGTTAGCAGGATATTATCGCAGATTCATTCAAGATTTTTCTAAAATTGCTACCCCTCTCACGAAGTTAACCCAAAAGAATGTTAAGTTTGAAAGGGGGCCAAAACAAGAAGAGGCATTCCAATTCTTGAAAGAGAAGTTAAGTCAAGCACATGTTTTAGTACTACCCGAAGGAAATGAAGATATGACTGTTTATTGTGATGCATCATACTATGGTTTGGGTTGTGTTCTAATGCAGCGTGATCGAGTTATTGCTTATGCCTCTCGACAATTAAAGAAGCATGAGATAAACATACCCGACTCATGGTTTGGAGCTTGCACCTGTTGTTTTTGCCTTAAAAATTTGGAGACATTATCTTTATGGTATTAAATGCACAATTTATACTGATCATAAGAGTCTCAAATATTTCTTTGATCAGCGTGATTTAAATATGAGACACAGGCGTTGGCTTGACTTGGTAAAAAATTATGAATGTGAAATTCTTTATCATCCAGGAAAAGCCAATGTTGTAGCTGATGCTTTAAGCAGAAAGGCAAGGCATAATGTTCTTAAGGTGCGATCTTTAAGAATGACAGTTACTCCCAGTTTATTTGATCAAATCAAAGTTGTCCAACAGAAAGTATGGCAGAATGGTGATGTGTATAAAGAACGTATGAAAGGTCAGGTTCAAAATTTAGTTGAAGATTCTCGAGGTTTAAGAACCCGACACGGTAGAATTTGGATTCCTAATTCTAAGGAACTCCGAATGTTATTACTAGATGAAGCTCATAAATCTAAATATTCTATTCATCCTGGTGCGACGAAGATGTATCATGATTTAAAACGTGACTATTGGTGGCCAGGTATGAAGAGGGATATTGTGAAGTATGTTGAACAATGTTTGACATGCTTACAAGTGAAAGCGGAACATCAAAAACCATATGGGAAAATCCAACCCTTAGAAATCCCTGTGTGGAAATGGGAGCACATTACTATGGATCTTATCACCAAATTGCCAAAAACACCGCGTCAAAATGATGCAATCTGGGTGATAGTTGATAGGATGACGAAAAGTGCTATCTTTTTACCTATCAAAGAAGCATCTTCCTCAGAAGTGATGGCGAAATTGTACATACGAGAAGTGGTAGCACGTCATGGTGTTCCAGTTTCTATTGTCTCTGATAGAGATAGTCGATTCACTTCTAGATCTGGGGTAAGTTTCAGAATGATATGGGTACTCGTGTCAATTTGAGTACAACATATCATCCTCAGATAGACGGTCAAAGTGAGCGCACAATTCAAACTCTAGAGGATATGCTTAGAGCGTGTGCAATTGACTTTGGTGGTAGTTGGGATACTCATTTACCTTTGGTTGAATTTTCTTATAATAATAGTTATCACACGAGTATCAAAAGGCCGCCATATGAAATGCTTTATGGTAGAAAGTGTAGAACTCCTATTTGTTGGGGTGAAGTGGGTCAGCGTGAACTTGGAAGTACAGAGGTGGTCCAGAAAACCACAGAGAAGATAGACCAAATTCGTGAGAAATTGAAAATGGCTCAAGATAGACAAAAGTCTTATGCGGATAATCGTAGACGGCCAATTGAATTCCAAGTTGGAGACCGCGTGATGTTAAAGGTATCTCCATGGAAGGGCATTATTAGATTTAGAAAACGTGGGAAACTTAGTCCTCGTTTCATTGGCCCTTTCAAAATTTTATCACGTGTTGGAAAAGTAGCATATCAATTAGAGCTACCCGAAGAGCTTAGCAGTATTCATAACACTTTTCATGTGTCTCACCTAAGAAAGTGTTTGGTGGATGAAGCTTCATATGTGCCAATAGAAGAGATTGTTATTGATAACAAATTGAACTATGTTGAAGAACCGATAGTGATTCTAGATGAGAAGATCAAGAAATTGAGAAATAAGAAGATCAAAATCTTCAAAGTTCAATTGAGGCATAAAAAGGGGTCCGAGTATACTTGGGAGTCCGAAGAAGAACTTGCTAAGTATTACCCGGCATTATTACAAGAATGGATTGTGAGGACACAATCCTAGATTAGTGGGGGAGAGTTGTAACACCCCAAAAATTTAAGAAGAAATATACCAACATTAACTGACCAGTTAGTGCTGAATATGATAAATAAAGATAAATCATTTAAAGAATGTGGAAATTGGTTTCGTGTCATTTGGACATCGTATGAGAAAGTTATGGACGAAACGGGTCGAAGCCGGATAGTAAACCAGAAGGAAAAGAAATTCAAGGAAGGCTGATGTAACGATTCAGTTACTGCTGATTTCCGTTAGTGCTGATCAGTTACTGCTGATTTCCGTTAGTGCTGATCAGTTACTGCTGATTTCCGTTAGTGCTGATCAGTTACTGCTGATTTCCGTTAGTGCTGATCAGTTACTTCTGATTTCCGTTAGTGCTGATCAGTTACTGCTGATTTCCGTTAGTGCTGATCAGTTACTGCTGATTTCCGTTAGTGCTGATCAGTTACTGCTGATTTCCGTTAATGCTGATTAGTTAGTGGTGATCCCGTTAATGCTGATCAGTTAGTGCTGATTCCGTTAATGCTGGTCGGTTAGTGCTGATTCCCTTAGTAACTGATCAATATCAATCTTGAAGAGCAATATTAATATTTGATGATCGGTAGTAACTTTACTAATATGTAAAGTGTTAAGGCAAAAAGCCTTACCCCTTTGTGAATCTTAGGATAACAAAACAACCTAGACTAGCTTAGATTAAATAGTTGATTAAATTAGCTATGTTTAGGTGTGATACTGAGTTTGGCCAGTATTGGCCACTCAGTATCAGCACTCAGTATGGAAATCCAATACTGAGTAGAAGGACTGAGTTACAGTCAGTATTGTAACGGACTAAGATCAAATCCCTTGATCTTAGTCATCTCCTTAGTTTAGTCCTTCGGTTACTCCTTAGCTCATTAAGTAAGATCTCTATACCACTATAAATAGAGATCATCTTGCAAAGGAGTACCTACCAATTTACGAACTTACATTCACATCTTTTGTAATTGATCAGTGGTCTTGTTATTCCGCAACTAGCCACACTTAGTGGATTTATACATTGACTATATTCTTGTGTTATCACTTTAATATTTCACTAAGTATAATAATCTATCAATTAACATTATAACCCAGGGTTGTTGTGACCTAACAACTGGTATCAGAGCAGGCTAAATTAATCCTTATTTAGTCGATATATTACCCTGGAAGCCATTCCCTATACTTATCCCTCCAACACGCAAAAATCCAAAATGTCTACTATCATAGCCCCGGTTATGTCTGGTAAGGGAGTGCCCATCTTTGATGGAAAGGACTTTCATCAATGGAAGCTTAAAGCTCAGTGGTATCTTGAATCTATTCACCATGAGATGGTCACTGTGCTGAATGATGGTCCCATCATTCCACAAACTGTGGAACCAGTTGCTGCTACTGATGATGCTCATGAGAGCACAATGACAGTTCCAAAACTGAAACACACCTGGACTGATACCGACCGACAGTTATTCAGTCTAGACTCAAGAGCAAAGGGGGTGATTGGTAATGCTGTTACCAAAGAAATACTTAATGCAATTATGAAATTGCCATCAGCAAAGGCTATGTGGGACAGCCTATCAGTCACCTATGAAGGCACAGCAAAGGTGAAATTGCAAAGAAAAAGCAACATGAGAAGAAAATATGAAAACTTCTTCTCAACTCCTAATGAAGACATCACCACTCTCTATAACAGATTCAATACTGTTATCCATGATTTAATCAGTGTAGGCATTGTGAAGGAGGAAGGAGAGCTTGTTCAAAAGTTCTTGGATAGTCTTCCTCAACAATTTCTTGACATGACAAATTCTGTCAATGCTGCTAACAACATTGAGTCATACACTCTCCAAAGTTTGTATGGGTTAATGTTGAATCATGAGGAGAATAATGCTACAAGACTGATCAACTGGAAGAAAACTGACAAGTCTTCCACTGGCATGGCTCTAGTTGTGCAACAAGCATATACTGTAACTGAGCCTGAAGAACCAGAAGTTGATCTTGCTGATGTTGAGGCAGAAGAGCTTGAAACTCAAATGGCTCTCATGTCTATGAAGCTGGATCAGTTGAAAAAGAAGAGGCTTGGTGTTAGCTCTTCCAATACTGACCCAAGATCTAGTCTTTGCTATAGGTGTGGAAAGCCTGGGCACATTGCTGCTAATTGTCATACTAAGTCAACTGAAACTGATCAGAATGACAAGATCGCATACCTCTTCAAGCTCTTTACTCTGAAGCTTGGATGGATGAAGAGCTCAGTGATGATGAGGAAGAGGTTGAAAACAAAGCCTTTATGGCTCTCACTAAAGATGATTTGAAGAGTTCCTTTGAAAAGGACATCAAAGAAGCTGAGAGGATGAGTGTTCATACTGATTGGGATTCCACTCAGTTGTACAAGGTGAATTCCTTTCAAACTTATTCAGTGAATGAAAAAGAAAAGATTTTTGAGTATATGATTGTTGATCTTAAAACATTAGTGCAGAGAGAAAAAGCTTTAAAATTAACAATTCTTGAACTTGGACGGGTAAATAATGAACATTTAGATAAATTAGCAAAATTTAAAGATTTAGAACTAAATTTTTTAAACTTACAAGACATGAACCAAAGATTAGCTGATAAAGCTCATTTACACAAATTAGAAAAAGAAAAATTTGAAAACCAGTGTAAATCTTGGGGAAATGCATCTATTAAATGAAACAAATGTCTAAATCAACAATATAAACCACTATAAATAGAGATCATCTTGCAAAGGAGTACTTACCAATTTACGAACTTACATTCACATCTTTTGTAATTGATCAGTGGTCTTGTTATTCCGCAACAAGCCACACTTAGTGGATTTATACATTGACTATATTCTTGTGTTATCACTTTAATATTTCACTAAGTATAATAATCTATCAATTAACATTATAAACCAGGGTTGTTGTGACCTAACATAAAGGACTAAATGTTTCAATTAAGTTTACTTATGGGTGAAGGAACTTAAAAGGTGAAACTTGAAGGGGGAAATGTGTTAAAATAGAATTGTGAGAAGTATACGTGTAAGTTAACTAGGATGTGTGACATTTCACAGATATCATTGTCTGTGTATATGTCAGTCGACATATCTCTTAGAGAGCTCAAGGAAGAAAACGAAATTGAAAGAGAGGAAGAAAGATTCAACAGATTGAAGGAGATCCTAAGAGTAAAATCAGAATCAAAACTAAAAGGAGGTGAGTATTCTTCTCTTTGATTGTTGTTCTTGAGCTAGGGTTTGAGGTTTAACCCAAACTTGATTAGAAGTGAAATTGTTGGTTTATATGTCTAAATGGTTGTTATTAGACATCAAATTCAGCCTCTGATTTCCCCTAAAAGTGTTTTATAACTTGGGATTAATGCATGCAAGAGTTTGAGAGTTGGATTGAATGGATTTGGTAAACTTTTGTTAAAGTTCGGAGTTTTTGACAGCACTAAAATCCGAAATTTGTGTTGTGTTGTAAAAATCATATAAAAATAACCGTAACTCGGAATTTAGTGTGGTCAGAACCGTTGGAAAGGTATTCGAGTCTACTTTCCAACAAAAATTTTTTCAGAACCCGATTCGAAGGGTAAGTCAGTCAGATTTCAGAAAGGGCACAGGCTGTCCAGTTTTGAGAAAAAATGTTATGTTGTGTTAGAGTAAAAGTAAGTAGATGATTATTGAAAATAATCATATTAGTAGTAAAAGTTGTATTTTTATGTGCTTATGTATATGATTATGTATATAGGTGCCAAGGTGTAAAGACTTGCTTGTTGATTGTGTAATTGTCAAACGGGTCGGAAAAACAGGTGAGCAACGGGTAGGCGTAAAAAAATTGTTAATTGACACTTTGTGTATCAATTTGTTGGATGCAAAAGTGTGAAGATTACCAATTAAGATGTTTAAGTATTATATTAATTGTTGTGGGCGAAATGAATCTTTTGATTCATATAAAGGCGGAATGGATCTCTTTGATTCATATAAAGGCGGAATGGATCTTTATGTTTCATATAAAGGCGAAATGATTCATTTTGATTCATATAGAGGTGATTGAATCTTTTGATTCATAAAGAGGCGAAATGAATTCATTATAGAGGTGAAGTGAATCTTTTGATTCATAAAGAAGGAGAAATGGGTCGTTTGGCCCATATAGAGGTGACATGAATCTTTGATTCATATAAATGGCGAAATGGGTCTTTTGACCCATATAGAGGTGACATGAATCTTTTGATTCATATAAGTGCGAAATGAATCTTTTGATTCATATAAGGGCGAAATGAGTCTTTTGATTCATAAATATTATGTGGATGTATTTGTATGTTGTGTGATTAGCCGTTATTTACTAAGCGAAAGCTTACGCTTTAAGTGTGGTTGTTTTGTAGGTAAACCAAGCGGGTCAAAGTCGGGCGGAAATCAAGGGTGAGCTAACGGAGTGAAGTTTCATATTTTGTTGGTAAAGAAACTTCAACTTTAAACCATGTATGATAGTTAGCTTAAACACCCACTTTTGTTATGCAATTGGTGTTAAATTGCATAGGTGAATATTAAGCAGTTTTTGTTGTTGAAGGATTTGAATATAAATGGTTGTATAAAGTATGTTTGAAGTCTTTATAATGAAAGTGTTGTTATTTGATAACACATGAGTTTTTGGTGTTAAAATCCGTAGTCAAGTTTTGTAGAGTTTTGTTGAACTTGTAAAATTCATATAAAATCAACCGTAGCTCCGTTTGGGGCGTACATCCTGTCCTTTTAAAGGTGAAGGGGTCTACTTTTAAAATATTAAATTAACCTGGGAATATCTGGGCACTAACCTGCTCATAATACGAATTTTGTAACAACAGGTCAGTTGGGTAAAAAAAAAAAATCAGGGAGTTTCAGGCTTTCCCCTGGACTTATCAGGTGAATAATTTTATATTGCAATTAATCAAAAGACTACAACTTCATGGGTAGCAAATCAGGGAATAAATCAATTATGGTGTGATATATTAGGGTAGAAATCAACATTAGAGAGATTTTATTTGAAATCTGACTTTCTTTTACGTATGCATAGTTAAGCCTCGTGCTCAAATGGACTCTAAAGCCTTCTTGCTTCAAAAGTTTAAAATGGATCCCAAATTTTTCTTGCTTCAAAAGTATAATGCAACAACTCAACAACGAGTAAGATGTTTTTTTTCATTTACACCATTTATCTCTATTTTCCTTCTCATTTTTATTAACTAGGATTAGTTTATGTATGGCTTTGACCCAGCCTGTTTGCATCTATATCTATATATCTATCAATAATACAATATACCTTACAAACTTGCTTAAATAATTTCTTATTGTTTCAACTACAGTACATAATTTTTCTTGTGTTTCTTATTCATAAGGAGTGGTCCACTTATTGCCTATTACAAACTCCCTCTATATCGAATGATAGTTGTACGATTTCCTACTGTAACACTGGACCATATCCAATTTACAATTGTTCCTTCTTTTCTTATTTTGATCCGGGTAAATGTGACAAAATGGGATAATTCTGTTTTTATATTTATTTGCTTATTTTTTCTATAAAATTTTTACACTTTATATGTGTGACATGTCATGCTCCACGAATAGAACAACCTCTGCATCATGACTCATATGCTGACTCCAAATTATTAATCATACACTTCTGCTCACAATTGGAACGCATGGCAGATTAGAGGATATATCGTGTTTGCACTGTTTATGTGTGACGTGTCTTATAATTTTCGTTGTGCTACTGGTGTTTTCACGATACATGGCAGATCAGAGGAATTTTTAACCACTTTCTCCATATGGTACCCAAATCATTTTGTGTTATTATTATTTTTATTTTTATTTATTTATAAATTTCTAATTTATAACACCCAAAAATTCACAAAAATTTAAAATTTTTTGAGTACAAGATTTTTAATAAAATATATCACTCGATTCAATAATTTCGTTTGATCATTCTCCTTAACTCAATCTAATACTTACTCACAAATAAAATTCTCATTAACAAAAATATTTATAATACCAAAAAAATTATTAAATAGAACTTCTCGTTAATTTACCACTTTTCTTTTTAACTCATTTTTAATTATTTTTTCACTTAACTCGATCTATAAATTTCTTATAAACTCAATATTACTAAATAGTCGATCCAAATGATATTTTCTCATTGAACTCGTCTTATTAATTCATTAATAACTCACTTAACGCCTTCATTTTAACTCGTGATCTCATCATTTAATTATGGTACTTACCATTTCTCTTTTGCATAATTGCACTCAACCCGATAAATCTTGGTTTATTAATTCCTCCATTAATCCCGATTATGAATTTTTTTATTTTTATAAATTCGATAGTTACACCATAAAATTAATTTAATTATTCTCAATTTGCTCTATTCAGTTGTTACTCTTATAAATTTTTAAATCAAGTGTATGTATCTATATTTCATACATTTAAAATCCTTATAATCCAGAAAAATCTCTCTGCATGAACATCATGCTCGTAATAATTATATAAATTTTTTTAATAGATAATGATAATTATTTCTTGAAACTTTCCCTTTCTACTCCTACTCAACTCCACTTGGAGAAAACTCGTCCTCGAGTTTACTAGAATTCTCTATCAAGATAACACAAACAACATACACTCACTCAAGCAAATAGTATGCGTAAAATAAATTCACAATAACAAGCATTGGTCCATCATTCCCCTCAAAATCTCCCCATAACCAACCAAAAGTCCGGTGTGTACGATAATAGGGGCCATTCTATTACTTTCGACACCTAATTTTGTTTGGTCACAAGTCAATCCCAAAGTTCACAACTTCCCACATTTAAATCCACCAACAAATCACACTCAGAAGAAAGAAAAGTTTATTTTCAACATCTGATAATTACGATATGCACTCAGCTGTGTGTACTCAAAATCTCATACACATTACTCAGAAAATCATGCGTATATTTAGTCTCATACGCGATATCCGGATAACTCAGATTCATAGAAATATTTTCACTTTGTAACTTTCACAATACAAATCTCGTTCTGTCTTCAACTCTTAGTTATCTCATTTATCATTTCTCATGAATAACATTTACACTTTCTCAGAAATTTATCCGATTTATTGTCGTCTCGGGCGACAGTTAATACTTTCTAGTTCAAGATTCTCGGTTAATTAGTTTCTCATTTAACTTGATTCAATTATGGCTCTTTTAACTCGTTTTAAATAGACCATCATTAAATTCATGACGTTAGCATCCCCTTAATCCACTTTAATAATTACTCTTTAAGAGGAGTTTCAATAATTTCTGACTAATTTGACTGAGCAGTTTCTCACTTAATTGGTGTATTAAACTTACAAAGTTTATTTTAAGCTATCAGCCCTAACTCATTAATCTTTCACTTAACTTGTCATCCATATTTAGTGACTCTGAAACTTCGCACTCAGTTATTTATATCACATACTTTAAATGTTTTTCCATTTTTTCTCAATTTAATGATTCTTAAATAAATGCTAATTTGTTGACCTTAACATGGGATCTTCTTAATTATTATAGCTCGTGATTCATTGTATTCACGAAAATTTTAATTTCTCATTTAGATAACTTCTCTTTTAACCCTGATCAATAATTCTCTTTTAGATCATGTTAATAATTCCCGTTTAACTCGACTCGCTTGCTTCTCATTAACCCACTTTATTAATTATAGTTAAGCTCGTTTCAGTAAATACCCTTTTAAAATAAATTAGATTTTCTAATAAATTTTGATGTAACTATTTCTCATTTATTTAGACATACTCCTATATATCGTTTTATTTAAACTATGTTCAATCCTTTTCCCGTTTAAATTAAATTGATTAACTCTTACAACCCTTTATAAGTTTTCTCTTTTACTCGTGCTTTATTACTTCTTATACTCTTGTCTCAATACTGTCTCGATTAATTCAAAATACAAATTTCCCAGATACTTCATTTTGATAGCTATTCATAACTCGATTAATGATCACTCTTTGTTTCATCAAGATTACCAAATAAAAATTTTCTCTTTAATACATTCTGTAACACCCTAAATTTTACAAGATTTTTAAAACTTTTTAAATGTAATATTTTAATAAAAATGTCCCAATAATTCAAAATATAAAATCCCAAAATATTCGTTTAATAGAAAATGTATTAAATGCGGAAATGTATTAAATAAAGTTCATAGTTTTCAAGATAGTAAACGTTTCACATCCGCTGGTCATACAGTCGTCAACCGTCCACCTTCTCTTTCCCCTTGCTAGTACCTGAAAATGG
Source organism: Calendula officinalis (assembly GCA_963853835.1). Taxonomy (NCBI): domain Eukaryota; kingdom Viridiplantae; phylum Streptophyta; class Magnoliopsida; order Asterales; family Asteraceae; genus Calendula; species Calendula officinalis. Next base: position 27,102,312 of record OY970823.1, on the reverse strand, counting down.
GAGGGAGATTTTGGGTCAGCGGGGAAGCTGAGTGAATGAACTCAAAGCATAAACAATGACAACATACAATACATGAGGGCACACAGGTGAACTACTAATCATTTACCACTAAGTTATTTTTCTCAGTTTTGTATCTTTTAAATTTATATAGCGCGCTTGTGTAACTCGAGTCGAGAGATCAACCTCGCCTCTCCTTACACTAAATGCCACAAGGGCCCACACAGAATTTGCCACAAGGGCCCACACAGAAATTGCCACAAGGGCCCACACAGAATTTGCCACAAGGGCCCACACAGAACTTCCACTGAGATTTATTTATTACTTTTATGTTTCCTATACTTAACATAAACCACACAGATATCCATATCACTTAGTAGCACAGAGTGACTTGGTACCGGCTCAGATACTCGGCACGTCCGTCTCAGATCAATGATATGTAAAAACGACAGTCATCCAGATAACAGATCAACACATAGCAATACAACAGATCAACACACAACAAGTATAACAGATCAACAGTTAACCATATGAGTCATGCACGTATCGTTATAACTGAATACACGGTGAGAATACTCACCTCGAGAAATGTAAGCTCCAAAGATTCCCGACAATCAGAAGGATAGTACTTATCTCCTAGACGAGCCTAAAACCAAGAAACGAAACCCTGAATTAAAATCCTAACCGAGGTCTTATTTCAGAAAACTGGCAGCCCTCGTCAGTCTCACGGGAACTGCCATAACTCCTAAACAGTGTATTAGATTTTCCTCATATTTTAACCATGGCTAGAAAACAATCAGAACTACAATTTACTGTGAGACGGTCACTGGCCAAAACGGACTCTAAGTGTCTCAAAACAGTGGTGCAAGACAGACAATCTGCACAGGTCAAAATCCTAACAGCAGTCTACTAATTCGACTATAACTTTCAAACCGTAATTCGGATTGACGAGCAGGTTGCGGCATTAGAAAGCTAACTCAAAAACCAAGGTTTCATCACGGGCCAAAAGTTCAAAAGATTAGTTTAAGTATCTCAAAAACAGCTTGGAACAGAAGTGTGGATTCTGCTCAAATCAGTGATATAAACTCTAACAATTCAACCCAACCCTAAACCGAAAACCCGATCATTCCTAGCTGTAAAACAGTAGCATTGGCAATTCAGATTGTCCTTTGATCATAGACCTAAATTCTAAAGCATCAAGCATTCCCGATTGGGAACCTAGAACCCTACGGGTTCGGTTCCCTTTCGGTAAAAAAATAAAAATAAATTAAACTTGACTAAGTCACGAGTATCCAACCCTGAACTCGGGATTCATTACATCTACTCGACCAGAGGTTACGAACTGGACTAAACCCGAATGATACAAGTGACATCCGTTCTACCTAATGTTCAATACGGACAATACTAAACCGATATCAGCATGCGATAAACAATAAAAGAGCAGAATTACTACCACTACTCGCCAATGAATTCCCCCTTGATTGCGACGCAGCTAACCCTTCAATTACTCTAATCTTTTAAAGATACTCGACCTATGATCCGTACACGAAAGAAAACGAAATCAATTAGAATTGCATTCTGATTTGTAACGACAAGTGCAGAATTCTTACCGGATCGCTAGGAGCTCTAGAATTCGACCTTAATACACTGAATTGGTTCGATCGGAAGGAAGATAATCACCCAGAACCTTCAATCGAGAGAGAACAGACAAGGAGACGTCGGCTGTAGGGTATCGAGCGGACAAAGACGAGAGAAAAACGACTTAGGGAAACCAAACCATTTAAGCCGTGACTCCAAGCATGTTGGGCCGTGATCTGTTATCTCTAATGGGCTTGTACACGGCTGAATAAATTACAAGGGAATGGGGCGTTTGCCCCTTTTAGATGGCCCAAACGTGAGCCTGTAAATTGGCTGGCCCATGGGCTATAAATCCGACCACCACCCAGTTCATGATCGGGTTTTTAGGGCCTTGGCCTTCGGCCGGCCTTAACCCGACACAACATTAGAACTCTTATAACGGGTCACTTAAAAATTCCCTTCATTTAACCAAATAATTAATACAAAAATAGTCCAAAGGATTAAAAATATAATTAAACTGAAATATAAAATTTTGGGGCGTTACAACTCAATCCCACTTGAATTAGACTTCGTCCTCGAAGTCACTACTCTGAAATAGCTCGGGGTAGTTCTCACGCATCTCTGACTCGGGTTCCCATGTCCACTCGGAACCCTTACGGTGCTGCCACTGCACCTTAACTAACACGATCTCCTTGTTACGCAAGGTCTTGATCTTGCGGTCAAGAATCGCTATCGGCCGCTCAATATAGTTCAACTTCTCATCTATTTGAATGTCTTCTAATGGCACGACCACAGACTCATCAACAACACACTTCCTAAGTTGCGAAACGTGAAAAGTGTTATGGATGAGGTGGAGTTCCTCTGGTAAATCTAAACGATAAGCAACTTTTCCGACTCTGGCAATCACTTGATATGGACCAATGTAACGAGGTCCTAACTTTCCCCTCTTCCGGAACCTGATTACTCCCTTCCACGGGGAGACCTTTAGCAACACATAATCTCCAACCTGAAATTCTAAAACAGATCGCCTTTTATCCGCATAACTTTTCTGGCGACTCTGCGCGGTGATCAGCCTCTCACGAACCATCTGAATCATCTCGGTAGTTTTCAACACGATCTCAGTACTACCCAGCACTTTGTGCCCGACTTCACCCCAGCAGATGGGCGTCCGGCACTTCCTACCATAAAGCATCTCAAATGGCGGTTTACCTAAGTCAAAGAGAGGATTATGAAAACGAACAAAACAGGAACTAATGGAAAAGAGAAAAGTTAATAGACTTACGAATGCTCGAGTGATAACTGTTGTTGTAAGAAAATTCCGCCAACGGTAAATACTTGTCCCAACTACCACCAAAATCAAGCACACATGCTCTCAGCATGTCCTCGAGCGTCTGAATCGTTCGCTCACTCTGACCATCCGTCTGAGGATGAAACGCGGTACTGAAATGAAGTCTCGTACCCATCTCCTCTTGGAATTTCTCCCAAAATCTCGATGTAAAACGAGTGTCTCTGTCTGATACAATAGAGACTGGTATACCGTGTCTCGCTACAATCTCGCGGACAAAAATATCCGCCATCTTCTCAGCTGAAGAACTCTCCCGAATCGGAATAAAATGGGCACTCTTGGTCAAACGGTCAACGACCACCCAGATAGCATCATACCCTCCTGGCGTTTTTGGTAACTTGGTGATCAAATCCATCGTGATCTGTTCCCACTTCCACACTGGGATCTCTAACGGCTGCAACATACCATGTGGCTTCTGGTGCTCGGCCTTGACTTTGCGACAAGTCAAGCATTTCTCAACATAATCAGCTACCTCCAACTTCATACCCGGCCACCAATAGTTTTCACGAAGATCCCGATACATCTTAGTCGAACCCGGATGAATAGAAAATTTAGACTTATGAGCCTCGTCTAATAACACTTCACGGTTACCACCGTGTGAAGGAACCCAAACTCTACCAAGATGTGTCAAAAGGTCTCTACTGTCCTTCACAAAACTACCAATCACACCTACAACTCGTTCCTTCTTAGCCTGCTCGGCTTCTGAGGCTTCTACCTGTGCACTGCGAATAGAATCCAACAACGATGCTACTGCTGTCAACCTCATACAAATTCCCCGAATAGGGTTTCTGCTCAACGCATCAGCCACTACATTGGCTTTGCCCGGATGATAAAGGATCTCACAATCATAATCCTTCAACACATCAAGCCATCTCCTCTGTCTCATGTTCAAATCTTGCTGATCCATCAAATATTTCAAACTCTTATGATCAGTGTAGATGGTGATTTTCACGCCATACAAATAATGTCTCCATATTTTCAAGGCAAACACCACAGCACCTAACTCGAGATCATGCGTAGGGTAATTTCCCTCGTGAGATTTCAACTGTCTAGAAGCATAAGCAATCACTTTACCCCTTTGCATTAGAACAGCACCCAAACCCTGAATAGACGCGTCACAATAAACCACAAAATCTTCTACACCTTCTGGCAGGGCTAGAATCGGTGCCTCACATAACCGATTCCTCAATGCTTCAAAAGCTTCTTGCTGCTGATTACCCCAACTAAATGCAGCTGATTTCTTTGTCAACTTTGTCAAAGGTGACGCGATTTTGGAGAAATCCTGGATAAAACGACGATAATACCCAGCCAAACCCAGGAAACTACGAATCTCTGATGGCGTTTTTGGTACCTCCCACTTCATCACTGCTGATATTTTTGCAGGATCGACTTTAATGCCTTCTTCATTCACAACATGCCCAAGAAACTGCACTTCACGTAACCAGAACTCACACTTAGAAAATTTTGCATAAAGACCCTCGCGTCTCAACGTGTCTAACACCTCGCGAAGATGAACCTCGTGGTCCGCTTTGGTCTTCGAGTAAACCAGAATATCATCAATAAACACAATCACCGAACGATCTAACATGCTACTACACACCCGATTCATAAGATCCATGAAGGCCGCTGGTGCATTAGTGAGTCCAAAAGGCATTACTACAAACTCATAATGACCATAACGTGTACGGAAGGCGGTTTTCTCAATATCCTCCTCTTTCACCCGCATCTGATGATACCCTGAACGCAAGTCGATCTTTGAAAACCAAGACGCACCCTGCAGTTGATCGAACAAATCATCAATTCTCGGTAAAGGATAACGGTTTTTCACCGTCAATTTATTTAATTCACGGTAATCGATACACATTCTTTGTGACCCATCCTTCTTCTTCACAAATAATATCGGTGCGCCCCACGGTGAACAGCTCGGTCGGATAAATTCTTTTTCTTGCAACTCTTGCAACTGGTCATACAATTCTTTCATTTCTGGCGGTGCAAGGCGATAAGGAGCCTTAGCAATCGGTGCAGCACCCGGTACTAAATCGATTCGAAACTCCACCTGCCTCTCTGGTGGTATTCCTGGCAGATCCTCGGGAAATACATCGGCGTACTCACTAACAATAGGAACACTTTTTATCGACCTCGGTTTTGATTCAAGAATGGTGTCGATAACATAAGCTAGATAACCCACGGCACCGTGCTGAAGATATTTTCTTGCCCTCGCAGCCGAACACAGTGCCGGCACCAATCGGTTTAAGTCGCCCTGGATTACCAATTCAATCCCACTTGGGGGTTTGATACGGATTTGTTTTTGATGACAGAGAATCTCGGCATGGTAATCAGTCATCCAGTCCATCCCCACAATCACACATAATTCTCTCATAGCGATAGGAATAAGATTTATGGGAAATTTCTTCCCACCCAGCTCGATCAGACAATTCCGATAAACTTTTGTAACCGTTAGAGTTTTTTCGTTGACGACTTCTATCACTAAAGGCTCAGAAAGGTTCTCTAATTTATGAGACATCAGTTTGCTAAAAGCATGAGAGACAAACGAGTGGGTTGCCCCACTATCAAATAACACAAATGCAGGTATATCGTTCACAGAAAAAGTACCTAATACACAGAGATCACAACGTGCACACAAAAATTAGAATCACACAGTAGTACTCATGCAGATTTTCACAGATTAGCTCAGATAATAACTCAGATTATGAATGAAATAATATTTCAGAAGGTAAAATATTTACCAGCAACAGCATTAGGAGCCTTCTTGGCCTCCTCCCCGGTCATCTGATAGGCTCGTCCTCGAGCCCTAGTAGTAGCCCCCTCAGTGATCCTAAGGGTAGCCGGAGCCGGGTTAATCACGGGTCCACCTCTAACATCACCTATTATTAATTACAAGAGGATATATATATATATATACACAGTCAAATAAGAAGGTATAAAAATAATGTATGAAAATAGTAAAAGTAAAAAAAAAATGTAGGGATCGGCACCTCTCCCAGCATCTTTCCTCTTTGGGCAATCGTCTCTCGCATGGCCCTCTTCCCTACAGTAGTAACACACAAGCCCCCTTACTGAACATGCATTCGCCATGTGCCCAGTCTGCCCACACTTGTAACACATCCTCGGTGGTCTCACTTCATCTTTATCAGTTGCATTACGAGGCCCGCTCCTCGTATCGTCTCTACGTGCGTTTCCACCACGCACGTTACCCCCAGTCTGGCCACTCCTGCCCAAACTTCCCCCTTTGTATGGCTTGAAATCGAACGTCCTTTGTTTCTTCTCATTACCCTGGCTCGTGTTTCCTTGAGACGGTGTCAATGCTCTTTTGTAATCCTTCTTCTGACGATCTAGCTCAATCTCGCGACCGCGGGCCGCCTCAATCAGGTCTGCCAACGAACTACGGGGCGTCATCCCCACAAACTCTCGAATATCACTACGCAGCATATCCAGATATCGAGTCATCTTCATCTCCTCCGTCGCAGCATATTCGGGACAAAACGAGGCCATCTCCCGAAACTTAGTAGTGATGGTGTTAACGGACTCAGTAGTTTGTTGAAGACTCAGAAATTCACGGGTAATCCGCTCCACCTCAACGCGTGGCACATACTGTTTCTTGAACCGATCCACGAATACTTCCCAAGTCAATTGCTCATCAGTCATGGATGCCGCTAGTGGCTTCCACCATTCCTGAGCCTCGCCCTTCAGTGAGTGGGACGCATAGATCGTCTTCATGTCGGTGGGGCACCTGGAGATTCGGAAAACGCTCTCCATGTCAGCGAGCCAACGAATCGCCTTCTTCGGGTCTGATTCACCCTTAAATTCAGGGGGTGAACACACAGAGAAATCTCGATAAGTGAAAGGTTTCGGTGCAGGCGGTTGCGGCGCGACAGCGTCTCTGGCAGCGAACTCAGTATGCAACATATGGCTGACCTGATCAGTGATTTCATTAAACATATCCTGAAACATTTCAGGTAACATTTGGCCTAACACCTCGGTCATCATGGCCCTCAACTCCTGTGCGGTAGGTCTGACTGGCGGCATCTTGCTATATATATAAAACATACAATAAATCAGAAAATATATCAAAATATTACTTTTGATGATACTTAGACGTCAAGTTAGTAATCCTCCCAATTTTCCCGAAAACGTAATCTTGGGTTCGGTGCGTACAATAATAGGGGCCCTTCTATTATTTTTCGGCACCTACCCTTAACAGGTTTTCAACAAAATTGTGATTATTACAACTCTCCATTTCCATATCAATCATAAAATGCAATTTATTTCTAAAAATTTATATAACTATATATATATATATAGTCGTAGCGTCAAAGACACCAACACTCAAGTTTTGCCTCACGGCGATCTTAATGTATAATATAAATAACATGAAACTAATACCGGCAGCAGGAAAACGAGGGTTGACGCGACGAGCTGTACGTTTGATGTGAAACTTCTTCCATAAATTATTTTTCTCTTTTCAAAAATAAAATTTTCAACTTGAGTTTGAATTCGCCCCCTGCGAGTTCAAATCCCTCAAGTCAGTGCTCTGATACCAACTTGTAACACCCTAAATTTTACAAGATTTTTAAAACTTTTTAAATGTAATATTTTAATAAAAATGTCCCAATAATTCAAAATATAAAATCCCAAAATATTCGTTTAATAGAAAATGTATTAAATGCGGAAATGTATTAAATAAAGTTCATAGTTTTCAAGATAGTAAACGTTTCACATCCGCTGGTCATACAGTCGTCAACCGTCCACCTTCTCTTTCCCCTTGCTAGTACCTGAAAATGGGAGGGAGATTTTGGGTCAGCGGGGAAGCTGAGTGAATGAACTCAAAGCATAAACAATGACAACATACAATACATGAGGGCACACAGGTGAACTACTAATCATTTACCACTAAGTTATTTTTCTCAGTTTTGTATCTTTTAAATTTATATAGCGCGCTTGTGTAACTCGAGTCGAGAGATCAACCTCGCCTCTCCTTACACTAAATGCCACAAGGGCCCACACAGAATTTGCCACAAGGGCCCACACAGAAATTGCCACAAGGGCCCACACAGAATTTGCCACAAGGGCCCACACAGAACTTCCACTGAGATTTATTTATTACTTTTATGTTTCCTATACTTAACATAAACCACACAGATATCCATATCACTTAGTAGCACAGAGTGACTTGGTACCGGCTCAGATACTCGGCACGTCCGTCTCAGATCAATGATATGTAAAAACGACAGTCATCCAGATAACAGATCAACACATAGCAATACAACAGATCAACACACAACAAGTATAACAGATCAACAGTTAACCATATGAGTCATGCACGTATCGTTATAACTGAATACACGGTGAGAATACTCACCTCGAGAAATGTAAGCTCCAAAGATTCCCGACAATCAGAAGGATAGTACTTATCTCCTAGACGAGCCTAAAACCAAGAAACGAAACCCTGAATTAAAATCCTAACCGAGGTCTTATTTCAGAAAACTGGCAGCCCTCGTCAGTCTCACGGGAACTGCCATAACTCCTAAACAGTGTATTAGATTTTCCTCATATTTTAACCATGGCTAGAAAACAATCAGAACTACAATTTACTGTGAGACGGTCACTGGCCAAAACGGACTCTAAGTGTCTCAAAACAGTGGTGCAAGACAGACAATCTGCACAGGTCAAAATCCTAACAGCAGTCTACTAATTCGACTATAACTTTCAAACCGTAATTCGGATTGACGAGCAGGTTGCGGCATTAGAAAGCTAACTCAAAAACCAAGGTTTCATCACGGGCCAAAAGTTCAAAAGATTAGTTTAAGTATCTCAAAAACAGCTTGGAACAGAAGTGTGGATTCTGCTCAAATCAGTGATATAAACTCTAACAATTCAACCCAACCCTAAACCGAAAACCCGATCATTCCTAGCTGTAAAACAGTAGCATTGGCAATTCAGATTGTCCTTTGATCATAGACCTAAATTCTAAAGCATCAAGCATTCCCGATTGGGAACCTAGAACCCTACGGGTTCGGTTCCCTTTCGGTAAAAAAATAAAAATAAATTAAACTTGACTAAGTCACGAGTATCCAACCCTGAACTCGGGATTCATTACATCTACTCGACCAGAGGTTACGAACTGGACTAAACCCGAATGATACAAGTGACATCCGTTCTACCTAATGTTCAATACGGACAATACTAAACCGATATCAGCATGCGATAAACAATAAAAGAGCAGAATTACTACCACTACTCGCCAATGAATTCCCCCTTGATTGCGACGCAGCTAACCCTTCAATTACTCTGATCTTTTAAAGATACTCGACCTATGATCCGTACACGAAAGAAAACGAAATCAATTAGAATTGCATTCTGATTTGTAACGACAAGTGCAGAATTCTTACCGGATCGCTAGGAGCTCTAGAATTCGACCTTAATACACTGAATTGGTTCGATCGGAAGGAAGATAATCACCCAGAACCTTCAATCGAGAGAGAACAGACAAGGAGACGTCGGCTGTAGGGTATCGAGCGGACAAAGACGAGAGAAAAACGACTTAGGGAAACCAAACCATTTAAGCCGTGACTCCAAGCATGTTGGGCCGTGATCTGTTATCTCTAATGGGCTTGTACACGGCTGAATAAATTACAAGGGAATGGGGCGTTTGCCCCTTTTAGATGGCCCAAACGTGAGCCTGTAAATTGGCTGGCCCATGGGCTATAAATCCGACCACCACCCAGTTCATGATCGGGTTTTTAGGGCCTTGGCCTTCGGCCGGCCTTAACCCGACACAACATTAGAACTCTTATAACGGGTCACTTAAAAATTCCCTTCATTTAACCAAATAATTAATACAAAAATAGTCCAAAGGATTAAAAATATAATTAAACTGAAATATAAAATTTTGGGGCGTTACACATTCTATAGATTCTTACACAAATTTGGAATTCCATATTATTAAATCTTTTAGTTGCTTAATCTTGATTCAATAACTTCTCATTCTGCATACTCATTTTATTATTTCATAACGCACTTATCAAAGTTTGGTTCAATATTTTCTCGTTTAGCTAAAATGTAATTATTTCCCATTTTATTGACCTAGTAATTCTTTCTTTTACTCAACTTGGTAAATCCTCATAAAAATATTCTAAATTAATTTGGTTTACTAATATATGACTTACTCGTTTAAATGACTCAGTCTATTAAGTGTTTTCTCCCATATGAAAGATTTAATATTTTCCCAATACGTAAATTTAATACTCCTCTTTAATATTAATAATTTCCTCATTTCTCATTTACTCAAAGCATGTTTCTCATTACATAGCTTATGGATCTTATATCATAAATTAATATCCCGTTATTACACTTTTGGTTAAAAATTCTAAGAATTTATAAAATCCCACTTCAACTCTATTAGGTGTTCCTCTAAATTGGAAACTTTTATTATTTTCTCATTAGTATTTATAATTTCACATTTCTCCAGTATATATTTTTCATATATATAAATATATAGAACTCTAAGAATTAAAATCAAAATTATGCTCAAATTAAGCTCTAAATTATACTCAAAATTATAGAATCTCAAAATAGTATATCCATATACAAATATGTTTAGCCATACAATCCACATGTAATTCTCTCAGGAAATAAACCAAAAATTCTCAGAATATGCTACTCGTCTATACTCAGAATATAGCAAAATCTCAACTAAATAATACTCTTAAATATTACCGGCAGTAGGAAGCGAGAGGTCGACGTGACATGTTGTATGTTTGATGTGGAAACTTTTTCTCAGAAAAATATTTGACTCTTTTCTCGTTTTAAAAACTCGATACTCAAACTTGAGTTTGAGTTCGCCCCTTGCGAACCCAAATCCCTCAAGTCAGAGCTCTGATACCAACTTGTAACACCTAAAAATTCACAAAAATTTAAAATTTTTTGAGTACAAGATTTTTAATAAAAAGGTCCCAATAACTTGAATAATTAAAACCCAATAATAATATATTCATTTTAAAATGTATTTAATGCGGAAATAGTTTAAATAAAATAAAGTATTTTAAAATGTTAAGTGATGTCCACATCAGCTCTAAGAAATACAGCGGTCTACCGTCCACCTTCTCTTTTCCTTTGCTGGTAGCTGAAACAATCGGGGGAGATGTGGGTCAGCTGGGACGCTGAGTGAATAATCTCAAAATGTAACCAATCATAACATATAACACATGAGGGCACATCGGTGTACTCCTACTCAGTTATTTACCTAGATTTATTTCTCAGATTTTATTACTCAGATTTTTAATTTATATAGCGCGCTTGTGTGACTTGGGGCGAGAGATCAACCTCGACCCGCCTCACACCACCTCAACACTTGTACTCTTCGGTGTTGAGTCAAAAAGGCCTAGCACCAGTACTCTTCGGTGCCAAGTCAAAACGTCTGACACTAGTGCTCTTCGGTGTCAAGTCAGATATATTATGTTTAATGTTTAACTCAAAACTCAGAAACTCAGAACTCAGAAACTCAGAACTCAGAAACTCATAATACAAGATGCTAGATCACAGATAACTCAGATAACTCAGATAACAGATAACTCAGATAGCAAATATGGTGCAAGTAATGTAACACGTAAGTCATGCATGTATAACGTTAAAACTGAATACACGGTGAGAATACTCACCTCGAAAAATGTAAGCTCCGAAAGATTCCCGACAGCCAACGGCACCCAAGATTATCTCTTAGACGATCCTAAAACAGAAATGAAACCCCGAATCAAAATCCAACCCAAGGACTTATTTTAAAAAGCTGGCAGCACTCGTCGGTCTCACGGAAACTGACATAACTCCTAAACGGCTCATTAGATTTTTCCCATCTTTTTATCGTGTAAACTAGAAAAGCAGAAATACAAATAACTGTGAGACGGTCACTGGCCAAAACAGACTCTAAGGGTCTCAACATGGTGTCACAAGACAGGAATGCTGCACAGGTCAAGTTCCTAGCAGCAACATATTAAAACGGGTACAACTTTTAAACCGTAAATTAGACTGACGAGAGAGTTGCGGCATTGGGAAGCTAACTCAGAAAACAAGGCACCAGCACGGGCCAAAAATCCAAAAACTTATTTTAAAACAGTTAAATTCACACGTGAACAGAAGGACAAAAATCTGCTACAAAGTTTAGTTTAAAAACCATTTTAACAAACCCTGAAAAGCTTAAAACAACACAATCAATCCATTACTTGATGTTTGATGATGAATATGGATGAAAAACTTGTGAAGATGGTTAGGGTTTTAGTTAGAGAAAGAAGAGAGAGGGAGAGAGAACAAATGCAGAAAATGATTCTTTGTTAATTGCAAGAGTTGGGGAATTAAGGTTTACACTATGTTTATATACCATGACCTTAATTCCCTAATTAGCTTAAGACTAATCCTAAGCCTAACTAAACTAATATGCATTGTTACACATTGCCCCCTAGACTATTCATTACAACAAAATAATACCTAACAATCTCCCCCTTTGTAATAATAGTCTAGGTTGCATATCATTGAAGTCTTCCTTGTTTGTAAAGCTGGAACTATGTGTTAAACCTTTGTGCAGTTTTGTTGAAAAATCAGCTTCAGCTTTTGATGATCGGTGACAGACTTACTTTTAATTGGCTTTTCAACCAATATAAAGTATTCCACAAGACTTCAGGCAAATCAACGGAGTGTAGACCCAAAGATAGAGTGGTTAGCAGCGGAAGTCCTTTCTTGAGGTTGTGGCGTTTGTTGATTTGCTGCTGATCCTCAGTTCCTGATATTTGTTGAAGTCGTAGAAGTGCAGAATATTGATTTGATTTAGATTTTCTGACCGTTGTTGGTAATGTTGGAGTACGGTCATAGAATCCCTTATCTGATGTATTGACTGTTGTTGAAAAGAGTGGAGTACAGTCATCAGATCCTCTATCAGACATAGTGACTGTTATTGATAAGAATGGAGTACAGTTGTCTGATCTTCGCACGAGAAGGTATCAGGGTAACCCAGGATCACATAGATTGCCTGTTAGCACAACAGTTACAGAAACTGTGTGACGTACGTTCAGTGTTGGCATTGATGTTAGCACTGGTAGGATTTCCATTCAATCATCATGGAATACCAATATATTTGGTATCACTATGAATGTTTTGGCAATATCCCAAAGATATGCTTGGTAGAGTGCTTGTGTCCTAGAGAAATTTAATTCGGTTCAAGACTCTATACGTGGACAAACGAAGGAGAGGACTGGAGGTGGGTCCTCTTTTTCAATATCAACAATCTCCAAATGAGATGTCGATAGTGGATGTGGTTATCTCCGTGATTTTGAAACAAGTACTTTTTGTACTTGAGTGGTCAGTGGGGGTTGTGCATTGCATCACTGGGTCCGTGATGTCTTAAACAGAAAGCAACGTATGTAGTCTGATATAGATGTGGCTACCCGGCCATTTGTTCGGTTTAGGGAGGGTTTTTCGTTTTCTTTAACCCTTTCTCATACTCTCCTCACTCAACTCACTTTTTCATTTTCAACCACACCCTCGTTTTTGTTTTTACCATGTGAAAAGCTAATTTGCACCCCATACTTCATACCCCCTCTCAATTTTTACCTCAGTGCACCCCAATCAAGATCCCATGATACTTGATTCTGCTCACTTAGACCTAGGGACCCTCAATTTTTAGTTCCTATATTGTCGGTGGCTCCGGGGAAGATCATGCTGGGTTTAGCAGATCATAGGAGTAATTTGAGAGTGGTTTATTATGCTCATGTGCATTTTAATCAGCTTTCTAAAGATGTTGCATTTTAGAAATTCACATGGATTTTTCTTCGGATTTTGATGTAATTCCGGTAAAAGTTGTTGCCTGAATGATTGTGGATTTTAAGGCACAACAACTTGTTCTTTTAAGGTAATACCGGACTCACATAGAGTTTCTGGTAGCACACGGTATGAATCGGTAGTCGTTTGCACAACCGTTGATTCAAATATGTGACCTGCGTTTAGAGTTGGCGTGATTTTAGCTCTAGCAGGATTTCCACTCGATCCTCATGAAACATCAGATTGTGAGGCCACTACGAGTGTTCCAATGGATTCACGGAGATCCATATTTGTAGTGAAACTGTCCTATATTGGAAGGTTCTTGAGGGTGAGAACTAGACACACTGTGCATACAAAGAGACTTAACCCGGGGCAGGAGGTTATTATAATTCAATACCGACATACTCCGAATGAGTAGTCAGTAGCTTTTGTGTTACGTCCCCTGATGAAATGAAACAAATTCCTGTTGAGAGGAATTTGAGTAGTTGGTGGTGGCGTGCATTTGCTTTACTGGGCCAGTAAAATCTAGTGAAACATTCAACTTATGAATGATCAACTTTTTGTGTGGTTGCCCGGTTTATTGACGGTTTAGATGCACTCAAAAGTGTGTTTTCTTAACTTTATCATGTTTTCACATCACCTTGCACTCACCTAGTTCTATACCCTAGACGTATACCCTCACATTTACCAGTTGGCAGAAATATTTCCCTGGGTAGTTAGGCCGGGTCTGGCAGACCATGGGAAGGTATTGTCTTTATGAAAAGATTTTTCGTTCATTTATTCATATTGGGTATTTTTGTTTTGATTTTTCTTAATTTTCTCCCCCTAGAAATAGTAATTCTCCCCCTAGAATTAGTATTTCTCCCCCTCGACTAATCAAAAGTATGTAAAAGTTTTGAGATTTGAGGACGTACCTTAAACATCGCCGGAGGGTTGAAGGAGAGTATTTGCGGTGAAGCTTGATTGAGTTTTGCTTGCTTTTTGATAGCGGGTTCTGAATCCGCTGTGATCAGAAGCCATTGTTTGGAATGTGGACACGTTTTGACAGGTGAAGTGCCTCCCAACAATTTATTATTGACGCGGGCCACCCCTCTTGTTTAGTCTTCTGAGAGCAACTGGTTCGCCAGGCCATCGGAGGCCATGATATTGACCAAACTTTTGTGGTGGGTTACTGAATTCTTTTGTGTAGGTGGGCGTTTTTCAACGTTCTCGTACCCTCAGATGAACCTCAAAATGTCAAATCACTGTGTGCCATTTTAATCTGTCATCAATGGCAGTGATTAGTTTGTCAATGTTTCTTTGTAGGGAGGTGTTCTCTGGGGTGCTGGGAAGCCTGTTCAAGCGTCTCCCCTTTTTCTCCAATTTTTTCTTTAGGAGTTTTAATGTGCCGTCACAGAACTTGGCAATGTCTGACACACGGAAGAAAAGTCTTTCATTGAATAGGTTCGTGTAAGTCATTCCCAAGTTAGGTTCACCCAGAACAACTGTTCTCCGAGTTTGAATTTCGGAGGGAAGTGATCTGTAAGGTGCAGCCAGGTGGACCTTTTATGTGCCACTCTCAACAGCCATCTCTACATCTTCCATTCGAGCAGCAACAGATTTGACGAGAATAAAGCGCTTCAGAGCAGCCTTAGCGAAATCTCTCGCATGATTTTTGACTGGATGTGGGGTGTCTGGAAGTTCTCGTACTTCGTTGTATAGACATTCCATATCTCGAGGTTCGAGGATATAGAAGTCTGCTTCATCAACCGTGTGCAGTTGATCGTCTGCTCTACGAATATGGAAGATGGTGTACCAGTAGTAGCCTGAGTAGTGGTTGGTCGTTATCTCCAGGAGCTTTGTGATTGGTGACCTATTGTGTCGATGTGTTTTTCCCATAAGATAGTGCATTTTGAGATAATACATTCTCTTTTCTCTCGGTGGCAGAATCACTTCTTTGTACAGATTTTGATAACTGATTGGCAGCTCATTCTCCTGGAAAATAGCAGAGACGCGGTCTTCAACAAATGGTATTTTAAATTGTTGGAATAGGAACTTTTTGGAGATTTTTAGACGTCGTTTGTTAGCTCTATCCGCCGCTCTTTTCTCGCTATCTGATAAGAACGGCCCATCATGTTTTGGAGAGGCAGTTGGTGGTTCGGGTTCTTTTGTTTTGGAGGCAACCAGTTGATCGTAGTTGCAGAAGTATCTGTGATAGTTTTCTCGGGTGAAAGGGAATCTTTATACCTCCACGCGTTCCTCCTCCCTTGGTTTGTCGCTGTCAGAGTTGTCGTGTGGAGGATAGTTGGCATTTTGAGGTGGTTCGGTAAAAGCCTCCTTCACAATATTATCTTCTTCTGAGTCACTTTGTAGATCAATCACTGTGTCCGCCTCTTTTCTTAGAACCCGTTGACCGTTGCCCTTTCGACGATGCTCAACCTCAGCATTGATAGATTGGAGATGACTCATAGATTCGAGTTTTTCTTCTTCAGTCATCTCTTCTGGAGCACGTTTGTTTTGTGGCAGGATGTCTTCACTTTCATCCACACGCCACTGGTTGAGTGGTTCAACATTCAACACCTAAGAGTAGTCAAAATCAGCAATTGCCCAATCATCAATATAATCCTCGTCTTGTGGGCCTCCTCCCTGTCCTTGATGAGAGGAGCTAGGGTGGTATTGTGATTGACTACCTCCTACTTGATATTGAGAACTGGATCCTCCTTGTTCCAGTCTCCTTTTTTGTCCCCCTCCTCGAGGATCATCCTCAGGGTCCTCCGGTCTCCAGTTGAATGGTATGTCTTGTGAGCAGGGCTCAATGAATTCTCGTGTGTGAAGGTTGAGCATCTCTTTGATTTCTTCAAGATTGAACATACGAGATGCTGCAAGAAGCCACTCAGAGCTCCTTTTTCCAAGTGCCGGAGAAGGAGGAGCAACAGTTGACATTCTACTCTCAAGGTTTTCCAGCCTTGTATTAAATGTTTGTATCGTTGAGGCGAGATGAGGGATGATCTGCAGATCTGGAGTTGGTATTGCAGTTGAGGTGGTGGTGGTAGCCTCTGTTAATGTAGTCTGATGAGGGAGGGTCATAACAACTGTTGTAGGTGGAGTTGTAACGACCCTCGAGGCAATACAAGTTGTGATGGAGAATGGTGGAAGTGAGGTTTTCTGTTGGTGGTATTGTGGTTGTAAGTGGTGGAACGGTGGTTGTGGAGGTTGGGATTATGGAAGTGAGTGGTGGAATGGTGGTTGTGGTAGTTGAAATGGTGGATGTGAGTGGTGGAATGGTGGTTGTGGTAGTTGGGATGACTGATGTGATTGGTGGAATGGTGGTTGTGGTAGTTTGGATGATTGACGTGGTTGGTGGAACGGTGGTTGTGGAAGTTGGGATAGTGGATGAAGAATGAGATACATATGAGGGTGGTGGTTGGGTGTGTTGTGGAGAAGGATCTGAGAAAGTAGGATCATCGAAGGGGTCTGGAGATCTTCGCGGTGGTGGTGAAGGTGGACCCGGTGGTGATGGTGGTGAATCTGGTCGATTAGACATAGTGGTAGCTGAATCTTCTGATGAGGAAGGAGAGGAAGGTTCAACTGTTTGTGTGGTTGGTCGTATAATGGGCCGAGTTGGCGGAGTTTCAAGCTGTTGTGATGATGGAGTGGCTACCGACCGACTATCAGAGGCACCGCTGGATGAGAGGCGAACTCGTTTTGCCCGTGGGTGAGCCGGTGGTTGTTGTTGTTCTGTTGCTCGACGTCTAGCTCGTTGTTGATGAGGTGGTGGTTGTTGTTGTTGAGGTTGTGGTTGTTGTTGAGCACCCGGTTATTGTTGTTGTTGAGCAGCTGGTGGTTGTTGTTGAGCAGCTTGTTGATCTGGTTGCAGTTGTTCATCCTCTGGTGTCCATTCAGGATAATGAGTATCCCGGTATTGTCTGATGACATCAAGATTGATGTCACCAATTTGAAGCAGTGGGAGAGGGATCAGTGCTGGATCAACAACAAGTGTACCACTATCTTTTCTAAGGAACGAAACACTCGCTGGTCTGAATCGATTTGCAGCATCTCGGATGTGAATGGTTGGGTATCGCTGCATGAAGTGTTCAATGAAGATGGACCAGAACCTCGGGTATATCAGATATCTTGGTTCCTTTTCTTTGGCGAGCTTGAATTCTTCCCACAGATAGGCCGCATAATCATAGTGTCTGTTGTAGCAGAGGGCATGGTAGGCGTGATGGACGTTCATCGCGGCCATGTCATGACCAGATGACTTTCCTGTCAGGCATCTGTTGAAGATGTGGGACCAGCTCCTTGCCATATATTTCTTTTTGAATTCTCTGAGATTGATTGTATCCCGAGGAAGGGCAAGACCAAGATCGTGGATTCCTTTATACACTTCCTCGAATGGTAGCTGAGGTTCATGTGTAGTAAATGGTGGTCTTGAATCGCCACGAGGTAGCCTGAAGATGTCATATAGATCATCTTTTGTGAATTGCACCGCTTGTTCGTCAACCATAGTTTCGAATTGGTGTGGGCCGGTTGATGTCACCAGGGTGAGGTTGCTTAAGAATTGTTGAATATATATCAATGGAACCTCTGCCCTTGCATTTATCATGTAGAATATCGGGTGTCTTTGAATAACGTGGGATAACACCGGATAATCTATGCTGAAGGTGACCTCTTCCTCCGGGGCCCAGTAAGAGTTGTTTTCTGCCAGTGGTTTGATTCTGTAAAGGGGAACCAAAGTGTTCTCGTCTAAGATTTGTTCTGCGCCCATCTGAAAATTATATAATAAAAACAAGATGGCACAAACAACAAGTAAAATTAGTACACAGTGTTTGGAAAAATGTTACGATGATAAATCACTGAATGAGACGAAATACTGCTAAGTAATTGTTAATGATATATAGATATATAAATATAAGAATAATATGGAAATTTTAATTTTATTAAAAGTATTAAAAAATAAAATTTGTAAATTATAATTATATATAATTTATTTATATATATAAAAAAAACTTAGAGAAAGATAAATTCTGAAGTGTGCGGCCCGAGTACAGTAAATTGAAAAGAGTTCGGGCCGGGAATAGTGAAAGAGTTTGGGCCGGACTCTTTGAAAGAGTTCGGGCCGAAGACATTAAGGAGTTCGGGCCGAGGATTGGAAAAGCTCTTCGGACCGATAACAGTACAAGAGCTCGGGCCGAACTCTTTGAAAGAGTTCGGGCCGAAGACTTGGGCGATTTTTCAGATTTTACAAGTTTTAAGCTCAGATCGTATCTAGGTCGATTTGAAATGTAAAAGACTGGCCAATGGGGATCGATTCACCTAAACGAACACCCTAGATAACATATTGTAAGCTAAGGTGACCTAGATCGAACCGATTTAAAGTGTGTGAAACCCTAGGTATGGTTCGAACGAAAATCAGTCGAGATATCTTCGATCTAACTTGATAATGAATAAATTGGGGATCGAAACCTTACCGAAATCAGTTGAGGATGACGGTGTGGTGATTTGAGATGCGATTCGAGTCTGGATGGTGATGAATCGATTATCGAATATGAGTGTGTGTGTTCGCGTGGTGTGTTTAGTGTGTGTGTGTTCGATGAGGCGGAGAAAAGGTGTTCGGATGGGAGTATTTATATGGAAGGGAGTTTTGTGAAAAATCAAATTTTTTTTTTGATATTAAATTTAAGAGAAATAAAAGAAAATTAAAAATTAAAAATTTTAAAAATTAAGATTTAAAAATAAGGAAAAACTTCTATCAACAGCTCCCCCTTGATTGATGAGAAGATGCTCCCCCTTGACCGATGAAGACTTTTGACGAGCGGGTTTCGAGACGAGTTTCTTGAAAGCCATTATGATGATACGAAGAATGCAACGACTTAAAAAATAAAAATAAAAATTGAGGACAATTAAGTTTTGAGATTTAGCATACCAAGCTTTGAGACCAGATAATTAAAACGTTTTTCGTCCAAAGCCTTGGTAAACAAATCAACCAATTGAAAGTCGGTGGATACGAAGTACAATTCAACATTACACAGTTCAACGTGATCTTTGATAAAATGATATCGAAGATCGATATGCTTAGTTTTAAATGTTGAACTGGATTGCAAGATACTGCAATTGCATTTCTGGAATCACAATATAAAGGAATGCAGCTATAAGAAAAGCCATAATCCTTTAATTGTGATTGCATCCATATCACCTGGGACAGACAGCTAGCGGCCGCAACATATTTTGCTTCAGCTATTGATAGTGAGACACAGTTTTGCTTTCGTGATGACCAGCTGACTAGCTTATCTCCCAGAAATTGAACTCCCCCAGAGGTACTCTTCATGTCCAGCATACACCCAGCATGATCAGCATCAGAGAAGGCAGAAAGATCAAACGAGGTCTCTTTGGGGTACCAAAGACCAAGATATCTGGTGCCTTTGAGGTAACGGAAGATTCGTTTGACTGCCAGAAAGTGAGACTCTTTGGGAGCAGGCTGATACCGAGCACAGATGCATGTGGAAAACATGATGTCCGCACGACTGGCCGTTAAGTAAAGTAGAGATCCAAGCATAGCCCGATAGTTTGTTACATCTACCGGTTTACCATCCAGATCAGGATTTAGTTTGGTGGTGGTGGACATCGGTGTTGCAATAGGTTTACAGTCGTCCATGAGATACTTCGTCCGTAGATCAGAGATATACTTTGATTGATTGATGAAGATGCCAGTTGGAAGTTGACGAACTTGTAGACCTAGGAAGAAGTTCATCTCCCCCATCATGCTCATTTCAAAGCGTTTTACCATGAGATCGGAAAAACATATGGAATATTTTGGATTTGTAGACCCAAAGATAATGTCATCGACATAGATCTGAATTAGTATGATATCTTCCCCTTGACGTTTGATGAACAAAGTGGTATCAACTTTTCCCTTTGAAAATCCAGATTCGACTAAGAACTGGGAAAGAACATCATACCATGCCCGAGGGGCCTGTTTCAAACCATATAGAGCTTTGTCGAGAACATATACATAATCTGGATGTTTGGGATTGACAAACCCTTCTGGTTGATGAACAAACACTTCCTCTTTTAGAATACCATTTATGAATGCAGTCTTTACATCCATCTGATAGATAGTAAAGTTTTTGTGAGCTGCATATGCTAAGAAAATGCGAATGGCTTCAATACGAGAAACAGGAGCAAATGTTTCTTCGTAATCGATGCCTTCCTATTGAGCGTAACCCTTTGCAACCAACCTTGCTTTGTTACGAATGACGATTCCATTTTCGTCTTTCTTGTTCTTAAAAATCCACTTAGTTCCGATGACGGATGATCCTGGGGTCTTAGGAACTAAGCGCCAGACTTTTAATCTTTCAAATTGATTAATTTCTTCTTGCATTGCAATTATCCAGTCTGGATCGGAAAGCGCTTCACTGACTTTCTTAGGTTCAATGGAACTTAAGAATTAGGCATGGTGACATTCATCCGATGTAGCCCTTCTAGTTTGGACAGATGACTCTGGGTTTCCGATGATTAGGTCTAAAGGATGTTCCTTTGTCCACTTAGTAGAATGAGGAAGTGGGAGTTGACCAGGGTTAACGTTGGAATTATCAGTAAACGCAGGATGTGGTATGATTGCAGTTTCAGGATTTGGGGGGTTGATCTGAGGTGGTGGTTCAACACGTGGAAGATGAAATTTAGAGAAGTCAATCACCAGTGGAGCTATAATATCTAACGGAGGGGGAAGATCGACTGGTGGAGATTGAGTTCCTTGTGTTGATGTTGAAGTACCAGCATTGGCTGTGGGTATTGGTGAGGTTGGAGCAGGTGAGGTAGGTGATGGCGATTCATTTGGGGATGGAGTGTTGATTTCCGGAGCGGTGATGGATTGAACATCTGCCGGAGGTAGGGGTGGGGGTGGGGGTGGAGGTGGATGTCTGACGTTGTGATATTCATCATAGAAGTGTTAAAATAGGATTTCAAGATCATTTAGAGATGTTGAATGGTTAGAAGAGGTTGTGGGTAGAGGTCTTTCAATGCCAGTTGACCCCGAATGAAGCGGGAATGTTTCATAGAATGATACATTAACACTTTCTCTTACCATTCTTGTGGATCGGTTGTAAATTCTGAATGAAGCTGATTCCTTTGAATATCCAATAAAGACTCCTTTCTTTGCTTTCTCTTCAAACTTGTTTAGTTTATCTTTATCATTCAGGATGAAGCATCGACTACCAAAGATGTGGAAGAAGTGTACATTTGGTATTCGATTGTTAATGAGCTCATATGGAGTTTTGCTATATGTTTTGTTTATTATTGAGAGGTTTTGAGTAAAACAGCCAGTGCTGATGGCTTCTGCCCATAAAGACAGAGGAAGTTTTGAGAATGAAAGCATCGTACGAGCAGCTTCTACTAAGGTACGGTTTCGTCTTTCAACAACACCATTCTGTTGAGGAGTTCGTGCAGCGGAAAACTGGTGGGTGATGCCAGCAGATTCAAGATAAGAGTCAAGGACCCGATTCTTGAATTCAGTACCATTTTCGGTACGGATTGTTTGAACATTTAATTCCAGCTTCACTTGGGTTTTCTTGATGAATGAGATGATCATGATTTCTAAGCTTCATCCTTTGAGCGAAGGAAATGAACCCATGTGTACCTTGAATAGTCATCAACAATAACCAAAACATATCGTTTACCAGCAAGACTTTGAACGCTCATTGGACCACATAAATCCATATGCAGTAATTCAAGAGGTTTGGAAGTACTTGGAGCCGGTTTAGGTTTGTGAGATTTTTTGGTCATTTTTCCCATTTCACATGATGAACATTTATGATCTTTTTCAAACGCAACATCAGGTAATCCAGACACATGTCCTCCTTTGACGAGTTTGGTCATGGTTTTGAAGTTAAGATGAGACAAACGACGATGCCATACCCAATCATGTATGGGTCCAGAACGATTAGTGACAGATGTTTTATGCATATTTTCTGAGATGATCAATTTAGAGCTTCGGGAAACTGCTAGGAGGCAGTTCAGTTTTGATGTCCCATTAGAATGATGTTTCAGAGGATTGAATAATCCAATGAGATTTTTCATTTTTAATCCAATTCTGTTTCACATGAGTATTCGGTTTAGTGGATGATTTGTCGCCTTTTGAGGAAACTAACGGTTTTGACTTTTGTGCAGCGTTTCCTCGAGAAGACGTGTGGCGAGAAGACAGATGGGAGACAGAAGTTTGAGGGGTTTGAGAAGATTTCTTCGATTGTTTGGAAGTTATCTTTTGAGCTTTTGATGGAGTTTGACGATGTTTGTTTAGAAACTGTGTGATATACGAGACGACGATGAGATGAAGATTTTTCAGAGGTTGGTTTGAATGGACGTTTAACGGTAGATTTTACTGGTCGTGAGTTTAATGATTTTCATGGATCTGGATAGCAAGTTGTGCACGATTGAATGATTTCACATCGTTTACCAAGAACATCGTGTCTTTTACCACAAGGAGCATCTATTTTGATAAAATATCATTCGTCGTATTGAGAAATTGGTGTATCAGTTTTTCTATCAAAATAAACCTGTTTGCCATTTTTATCAGTTTTAATAATTAAATTTACGCCATTAACAGTGTAATTAACAGGACGATAAAATGCAGAATCATAAACAATGCCATAAACTTCTTTCGGAGAAAATAAACTGTCTAGAGTCATTACATTTATTTTTAACAGAAAAAGATGAAACTACAGACTTAGGTGGACTAGACTTCTTAAGTAGACTAGGCTTCTTAAGCATACTGGTTCCAGTCTGAATAGACTTCTTTGACTGCGTGACTCTTTTGACTTCAGCTTGCTCATATGGACCTCTTCCTCTGAGACTCTAATCTTCGATCTGCAATATTCAAAACAGGTGGATTAGAGCTTCTCTTCAAGATGGTTGGAACTGGATTAACTGGTGCCGGTCCTAATACAGAGGATTTAGAATTTTGAGAAACAGTTTTGTTCGTTTTAGGTTTTAATTCTAAAATGGTGTCCTCTAAATTATGTATTTTGTTTTGAAGAATTTCTTTTTCTTTATCAAAGGCTTTTTGTGTTTCATCAATATCATATTCTAATTGTACAATTTTCTTTTCTAAAATTAATGGAGGAACATAAAGCTTTGGTTCTTTGATTTGTTTTAACACTTCATTTTCAGGAATGGAAAATTCAGCTGGTGTGATGATGGGAAAATATTTGTTGTGTTCAAATTTTGCTTTCTTCTTTTCGTATGTTGAGTTTAAGGCATCATAATTGAAGCTAATTTGAGCATTTTCTTCCTTTTCCCTGTTGAACTTTTCAATTTCTGCTTCTTCATCTGGCATATGAAGGAAGCTTTGCCAGATTCCCAAGTTCATGTAATCGTAAATCTATAGTGTAGGAAGAACATCAGCAACTTTTTCCAGAGGACGGGTATTCTCTGCTCCAAGACCCACTTTTGACTTGTACGATCTGAACTCTTTTGGCTCATTGAATTTTATTTTTTGTGCTGTCTGACTGGCTTTGACAATCGTTTGTTCCAGTTTAGAAATGAGTTCTTCAGCTTTTTCTTTTCGTACAGTGAGACTGTGTATAGTTGCTAATTGTTCATCGATTTCCTTTTAAAACTGTTTGTTATGTTTTTGATTTGTTCATTTAATTTTAGAATTTCGATCTCAGCCGTCTTCAACTGATCTTTGTATTCTTTCATCTTGACGTCTGCAGACTTCATCCATGTTTGTTCTCGATGTAATTGAAGCGCCAAGTCATTTATCAGCTTCTTAGAGTCGTCATTATCACTTGACACCGTTTTCATGGTTTTCAGGTTCGAAATTTCAAGGTTTTTTGCATTAGTAATTTGATTTAGTCTATTGACCTCACTGGTGTGAGCAACATGAAAGGATGACAACTGTTGTTGTAACTCTTGTCTTTTTTGATTTGAAAGGTTATTTTGATTGACTTGAGGAACAAGAGTTTCAATTTGACAACGAAAGGTTAAATTTTCTGCCTTTAAGTTTGAGATTTGTGCATTAGATTCATTAGTTGTGTTAACTTGTTTTTGTAGACTATTTTGTAATTCAGAAATTTGAAATTGATAAGCAGATTTTGACGTAGACAACTGATTTTGTAATTCCTTGTTTACTTGAGTTATTTGAAGAGAACATTGACTAAAATCACTTAAATCATTTAAAAGTTGTTCCTTTTCGGATTCTAAAGAGGTAATTTGTTTTGTCAGTTGTGATTTGTCATCAATTTTAAGAAAAAGTTTTTCATTAAACAAGGAATTCTCTGATTCATCAGTGTCTGAGTCAGGTAGTAAAGAGTCAACAGAAGAAGAGTGTACCTCATTTTCATCGTTCTCAGGTAT
Organism: Calendula officinalis; assembly: GCA_963853835.1. Taxonomy (NCBI): domain Eukaryota; kingdom Viridiplantae; phylum Streptophyta; class Magnoliopsida; order Asterales; family Asteraceae; genus Calendula; species Calendula officinalis. The sequence continues at coordinate 27,077,237 of OY970823.1, read as the reverse complement.
GCCCAGCTCAGCTCTTAGTTCGTTTGATCTCGCCATAAGAGCCAGGCTAGCAGTGCATTCCTCTTCCTCTTGATCATCTGAGTCTTCCAACCACTATTGGTCCTCAGCCAGTAGGACCTTGCCATTTTCAGCTTGCTTAGCCATGAGCATTTTCCTCTTGAAGTATTCAAAGTCTTTCACCTTAGGCTTCTTGCATTCTTTAGCAAAGTGCCCAGTCATACCACAGTTATAGCATTTCTTAGGAGGCTCGGTAGAGGAAGATGAGGATTTGTTGTTAGGTGTTTGTGTAAGGATTTACTACGCACCATGCGACTGATCAACCACTTGGGTCGACCTCCTAGTGTACTTGGTTCAAACCTTGCTGACCAAGAACATGAACTTGTTCTTAACCGGTTAAAACCAACTAGCTGATTTAATCCCTAAATGCGGAACTGGGATTGAACCTAATCCTTAAATCCTAAAGGATTGGAATGTTGGAAATCTAGATTAGGTTAACAAGAAAGAAACCTTGTACGAAGAACTCGAACACACACACACACATACTTGTGTGTGTTCGTTGACTACTACCAAGAACCCTAGGGTTCTTGGTTCGACTTCGAACAAGAGGAGAAGGAGGAAAGAGTGTTCTATGAATCATACCTTAGGTTAATGCTTAAGATAAGTCCACTGATGATGAACACGACGAACGATCCTCTAGATGATCACTTGCAACAATCTTGGATCTTCAAGACTTGAAGAACACGAAGAACGAACGAAGAACACCAAACCTGGGTTCCAAGTTTGTGTTCGGCCGAAGCCAAGAGGGAGGAGGGGAAGATTTCGTCAGGGTTGTTGAACAACAATAAGGGAACCCCAAGCTTTCTATTTATAATAGAAGGACTTTCACTTAGGGCCCTTCTAGTTTAATTAAGGTTAAACTCTTAATTAAACTTATCCTTTTACACTTCCATCCCTTATAGTTTAACTAGTTTATTATTGTTGCACTTAACTATTAAATGTCTAGTATTAATACACTATAAATTCGGTACCCATATACACGAATTATATATACTTGTATTTATACTTTTAATAGTTAATTATATAATAACATTTATATAACTTATACAATAATATTATCCAATTACTATATGATTTAATAGCTTTAAATCATATCATGGATAACCGTTAATTAACACATTGTATATTTACTCAACTAGTAAATGTACAACTACTTGTATTAATTAGTTAGTTGAACTAATCTAGTAATAAGTTAAACTTAACTTAATACTTAACTGATTCATAATGACTATTATTAATCATTCCTCTTCGTAGTATCGTTGCATAACTTGCTCGTATTACATGCACTCACCGGTGTGACCCTTAAGTGTTTCGTAGGCATGGATGTATCATCATAGGTTGACTAACTATGCACATAATTCCTTCAGACTCCCACTTGTGCAAGTTTGTAACCTTTGTCTTAATGATACGAGCTACAGTGGCCTTCTAGATGGGCATGTAGGTAACCAACCCCATAAAAACAGCTTATGTAACCCTGGTATAGTTTTATGAAAAACTCTTAATAGCGTCTCCTAGTAAAGAGCACTTTGTCTTTACTTCTTGGGTAACGTTGTTAGGCTTATCCCTTGCAGCACGATATTTGTGATAACGAATACGAGCATGGTAGAAATTATCAACTCCTGTATTCGAAATCATTTTATGACTTCTTGATTCAAACTGCTATGATAAACGACAAAGAACAGATCAGTTCGTTTGGGCACGACCGTGCACTTGCCAGTTTCTCATCATGTCAAAGTACCTATAAATATCTCTCCTAAAGAGGAGGTGCAATTACCATCTTGTTATATTTCGATTTAAAATACAACTTCCTTTGTACCGAGTATCGCCTCGTATGACAAACGTTTTTCAGAATTGTCTGAGTTGAACCAAAGCACATTAGTCATTGCATCCTAAACCAAATACCTCAGGCTTAAGGACAATCCTAATGAACAATACTTTTGAACTTTTTAACCACGAACTATTGTCACGGTGGTCAATCCAATATTCGTTGAGCCTGCAACAGAATATCACCGATATTTGGTTTACACAAAACTTGTGTAGCTATCTTCGAAGAGCTTCGAATCTACCACCAAATACCGCGATGACGTTAACGTCCCATCGAGGTTCCCACCAAGACGAGTAGTCACGGATTTTGTATCTTTTTGAATAAATAGACTTTTATTCATGGATGATGTAAAACATACAAAGTCTGAATAAAAATGATATTAACTCATGTATTATTCCTTACTGGACATAGATACTGAATTATTACTGGATCATTACTTATCCCTTTTGTTCGTGTTGATTACTTAATGATTCTTACAATCTTAATTGTAACTTTATCACTAAACCAATCATTTCTATTAAACTAAAGACACAAGACGAGTATTTAGGAATACTATTACTTTTGTCTTTGCTAGATATTGTTCTCGCAACAATCTAGAACATATTCTAGTCTTGCCTTTTATGTAATTCGGTAAACATAGGAGGATTGGAAATTAACTCCTTAGTTTCTTGAATTCATAAAATTATCCTTGCAACTAAAGCCTCTTTTAGTTACTTGATTTGTAGATATTCTTACCGGTTAAAGAAATTTCCTTAAATGATTGTGTTATCCACTGAAGTGTTAACAACCTATTAGATATGCAATAATTAATCACAAGACTTGTGATCACGCTATTAGGTTTGCAATAATCTAATTAACGATCATTTATTATTTCTTTTAACTTTTTGGCTAACGACTTGGTAAAACCTTGTTGTTAATGTCTTACTAACTTACTGAATTCATCAACATGTTCAATGAATTACGTTAGTCTTAGCTCCCACTTACTTTTATGGAATTTAAGCATCTCTTAAACTACTTTGACCTAGTCAATAACTTGTAGTTTAATCTTTTTAAGAATTCTATCAATAATTAAGATCATCCTTTGGATTTGCGAACATCCAACATTCCTGTTTAGGGAATTATGATCTTTATTGATTACTTTATCTAACAAGTATGAAACACTTGAAACGATACTTTCAATTCTTAAACATATTAGTATTCTTTAAGAACTTTACTTAATCCCAAAGTCATTACTGTCATTAGAAAAACTTTCTAATTACTAGCATCTAAATACCTTGAGCTATCAAGACATTATTTATACAACAATCAAACAAGTATATATAAACATGAAATATAAGTAAATCAAAACTTGACTTACAATCTAGTCATAAACCTTGACTAGTGTAATTATCACACATGCACACAATATAATTCAACCATGGATTCGAAATTTAATTAAAACCAAAATAAAACTTGTGTTAACAAAAATAAAATTATCCAAAACAATAATGTAAAATTGTTTAAAACGAATCCACAAAATACTGAATTATAAAACTTGGTGCTCGTGGGATCATCACCATCTCATACCGATCATCATCACTTTCCATCTCCTCCTGCAATAAACGATCGCAAAAGTTAGATTACTCGTAACGTACTTTACAAGTATCTTAAAGTGATTAAGAAGTGTGGTTGTGTTACCTGAGGAACTTGCGTTTCCTCCACTACCACTTGCACCCTTTGGACAATTCCATTTCCAATGCCCAACCTCTCCACACTAGAAGCACCGGTTCTCGGTCCTCGCAGTCTTAGGCTTAACCTTCTTGACCTTTTATTTGATACCTTTACCATTTTGCACTCCTTGGTTAGGATAGGTTTTACCCTTTCCATTACCACCATGCCCTTTTCTCTTCTTCCCACCGCCACCGCTATTACCAATCAAGAGAAAGTCCTTAGATTTGGTCCCGAAACTCAACTCAGCTGTCTTGAGCATGGAATGTAGCTCAGCAATGGATTTCTCCATATTACGCATGTTGTAGTTGACCACAAAAGACTTGTAGTCATCAGACAACGAGTTGAGTATAGTATCTGTTGCCATTTGCAACGGTTTGGGGTGACCAAGTCTAGTGAGGTGATCTATGTGTCCCTTCATTTTCATGACGTGGGCAGTCACCGGCGTTCCTTTAACCATCTTGCAAGAGTTGAAGGCTCGATTGATGTCAAACCTCTCAGTGCGAGTTTGCTCTTGAAATGAATCCCTAAGTTGTTGGATCATCTCAAATGCAGGCACATCCATAAGTCCCGCTTGTAACTCAGGACTCATAGTGGCGAGCATTAGACAGCTTACATCGAGTGCATCACTGACATGCTTATCATAAGCTTGCCTCGTTTCAGCTCTGGCATTAACAACAGGGGTGTTTGGTACTGCTCTCTCCAAGACATACCACTTTCTCTCATGCCTGAGCACAATACGAAGATTGCGCTCCCAGTTGAGAAAGTTTGACCCAGTCAACTTGTCCTTTTCGAGGATTGAGCGAAGTGAGAGATTGTTGGTACTTGTTGTCGTGATTGCGTTTGTTGCTGCCATCTAGAAATCAAACCCAGTTTAATTAGTAATCATCAATAAACATTCTCTAAAATATATTATAAACCCATAATTAATATTTTAGGCATAGGATCCATATATGACATTCTCGCCGCAAGGTTTGGGCACTTCCCGACGAGACATGCTATTTCTGGTAGGTAATATCCTTACCGATCGTATCAAGACTTGACACGATTCCTAGGGGTCGTAGAATCTTTAGACTTATAACTTATTACAACCTCTTACAATCTAATTGTACATTTCTAAGTTAGTAATAAAGTCTAGTATGTTTATTCTACCCAAGTACTTTTTGGGCCGGGACTCCCGATTATCACCAAAATAGATCAGACCATCTAAGACAGTGCGATGCTCTGTGCCGAGACTCCCGATTATCACAGAACCTTACGCACCCTAACACTCGCAATGATTTGAATCCATATCTAAGTTACTTTATCCTTACAATATGAATATCGTTTAACAAGTGAGGTGTTCCATTAGGTGGATAGTACTTAGATCTAAGATTTTCTTGGGTTTGTAATCTTTATTCCAATCTTAATCCTTGTTTAAAATGTGTGACTTGTGAATTGAAGGGTTCTACAAGACACCTTTTTAAAAACTTAAGAACTATTCTTTAAAACTTGTAGTTTCAAGAATTTACGCGATTTTATATGTATACCTAAAACGAGGTGTACAAAATGTTTATACTAGATTTTGTGAAAAACCTTATCTTGAATAAAACTTACTTGTTTTATCTTACTTGAAAAACTTAAAAACTTATGTTAAACTTTTAAATTCTTTTATGATTCATGAACTTGAAACATAAACCTAGTTTAACACACCTAGTTCTTCATATGTCTAATAATGAAATTAAACATTTGTTTTGACTTATTAGATTCGACCAAAACTTATGTCTTAATGACACACTTATAAACTTTGTGATTTTCTTGTGTAGCTCCCACTAGCTTCAACAACCATGATGAAACTTAAGCTAACACAATCACCGGTTTATACTTGGTGAAACTAATAAATTTATTATATAAAGACTATATATAATAATTTTTTAGTTTGTTTAAACCTTTCTTATATTTAACTTGAGCTAGTTAAATATAGGTTCTTGTTATTTTTACTTGATCATTAATCTAGTATATTACATGACTTGTAAAATACTTATATTATACTTGTATAATTACCTAGTTATAATAATTTATAACTTTATACACCTTAATATAAATAACTTTGTATATTTCTAGTTAATCATATAATTTCAACTTGTACAATTTCTAGTTATAAAGAAATCATAACTTCGTACTTTCTAGTTTTAATTATATTATAACTTATACAATAACTAGCTATAATATTATCCTTTAAGATCAAAATAACATTATCCTTTTAATTGTTCCATTTTTATCTTGTATTTAATGTATTCGTAAATATGTATTTTTATAATAAACTTGTAACATTCTAATAAGAATATTATATCTAATTTATACATATGTATTTTTAACTTAATCTAACTAAAATACGTATAAACTTATTATATCTTTTAAAATACAATTTTACTTAATAATTAAAAAATTCCGAAAAAATTTAATACATATATATAAACAATTAAATACACCTTGTTAATTTTAGAATTTTTTAAAATCCTCTTTATCAATTCCCTAAATTAATTAGATGAACCCGAATCTTGTTTTTGACCAATCAAAACTAGGGTATTGACTTTCTTGATCAAAGACATTATTTTAGTTAAAAGATTAATTTTTAATCAATCCTACTAAACAATAAACTTTGTTTAAATTCTAAGATAGATTATAACTTTTAATAAATTCATTTAAACTTTTTAAACCTTAAAGACAATAAAACTTTGACTAAATTTCTAGGTTTAAAGAACTAATTAAATAAATCTATCAAAATAATAATTAAACCTTTTAAACATAAACTTGTTTAATTAACTAGGTTTTAGATTATTATCCTAATTAATACTTTTAAAATAATAAACTTAAACTAGTTTAAACTTCTAGGGTTGTTTTAGGGTTTTGAAATTCTTAAGCCTAGGAAACTCTTCCACCAATTAAACTAGGCTAGTTTAATAAACTTTGTGTCCAAGTAACCTCTAGATTTTCGAAAATCCTAAGGGATTAGGAAAGAATCCTTTTGATCAATTAAACAAATCTTGTTTAACATACTTGATCCTAGGGATCTTCCTTGGTCACGAAAATTCAAGGGAGAAAAGGAAAGAATCTTTTTGATCAATTAAACATATCCTGTTTAACATACTTGATCCTAGGTTCTTCCTATGTATTTCGAAAATCACTAGGGTTTTTAGAAACTTTCTTGACCAATTAAACTTAGACTAGTTTAATATTCTTGGTCTTAGGGTTCTTACCCTCTTTTTCGAAAAACATGAAGAAGTAGAAGAAATACTTGAAACAAAAAAACTTAAAATTAAAGTAAACAAACAATCTTTGTTAATCTAGTCTAGATCTCTAAACCAACGCTCTGATACCACTGTAGGGATTTACTACGCACCATGCGACTGATCAACCACTTGGGTCGACCTCCTAGTGTACTTGGTTCGAACCTTGCTGACCAAGAACATGAACTTGTTCTTGACCGGTTAAAACCAACTAGCTGAATTAATCCCTAAATGTGGAACTGGGATTAAACCTAATCCTTAAATCCTAAAGGATTGTGATGTTGGAAATCTAGATTAGGTTAACAAGAAAGAAACCTCGGACGAAGAACTCGAACACACACACATACTTGTGTGTGTTCGTCGACTACTACCAAGAACCCTAGGTTTCTTGGTTCGACTTCGAACAAGAGGAGAAGGAGGAAAGAGTGTTCCATGAATCATACCTTAGGTTAATGCTTAAGATAAGTCCACTGATGATGAACACGACGAACGATCCTCTAGATGATCACTTGCAACGATCTTGGATCTTCAAGACTTGAAGAACACGAAGAACACCAAACTTGGGTTCCAAGTTTGTGTTCGGCCGAAGCCAAGAGGGAGGAGGGGAAGATTTCGTCTAGGGTTGTTGAACAACAATAAGGGAACCCCAAGCTTTCTATTTATAATAGAAGGACTTTCACTTAGGGCCTTTCTAGTTTAATTAAGGTTAAACTCTTAATTAAACTTATCCTTTTACACTTCCATCCCTTATAGTTTAACTAGTTTATTATTGTTGCACTTAACTATTAAATGTCTAGTATTAATACACTAATAATTCGGTACCCATATACACGAATTATATATACTTGTATTTATACTTTTAATAGTTAATTATATAATAACCTTTATATAATTTATACAATAATATTATCCAATTACTATATGATTTAATAGCTTTAAATCATATCATGGATAACCTTTAATTAACACATTGTATATTTACTCAACTAGTAAATGTACAACTACTTGTATTAATTAGTTAGTTGAACTAATCTAGTAATAAGTTAAACTTAACTTAATATTTAACTGATTCATAATGACTATTATGAATCATTCCTCTTCGTAGTATCGTTGCATAACTTGCTCGTATTACATGCACTCACCGGTGTGACCCTTAAGTGTTTCGTAGGCATGGATGTATCATCATAGGTTGACTAACTATGCACATAATTCCTTCACTTTGGGAAGAGGAGTTGAATTTGAAGTTTGAGGATGATCTGAGGTTGTTGTTTGTTGGCTTGTTATAATATTTGTTGTTATAGCTTGAGATTAGAACTAAAGCTTGACGAACCGACTCAATTTCATCATTTGTCCCCGCAGGGATCAGAGTCTCTGGTTCATCTTTTACCACTTCTTTCGATTGAGCTGCAAGCAGTGCATCATTGATGCCTTTGTTGAGAGCTTGGTTTTGTTTGGCCAACAATGCAAGTGTGTCAGCATTTTCTTGCCTTGATTTTGCGATTCCTTTCACCGTAGGTTCATTTTGATGTAGGTACTCATATAATTCATGAACGTCTATGAGACTTAAGTCCTTGTGTTGCATCGCACTGTTGCCAAACATCTCCCATTCCGGTAGTATGAATTGAATAAATTTGATGTTAATTTCAAGTTTCCCTATGTTTAGATTTTTCTTCCTGAGATCATTGAGCATGTTGCACGATCTGTGGTACGTTTGCTCCAATTCTTCTCGTAGTTTTAAATTGACCGTAGGTGTTTAGGGTGGATACCATCTTTGCTTTGTTACCCAGGTCAGTACCTTCCATCTGCTTTTGGATCTCATCCCAGAGCTCTTTACCCGTGTTGAAACTATCAAGGTTGCTGTAAATTTCATTCGTAAGGCTTTGTAGCATATAGGAGTGTGCTTACACGTCAGCCCTAGCCCTATCCTTCTGCTCTTGGGTGTATTCCGACGGGGGAATTTCAATTACACCACCAGGCACCGCTGGTTCAGAGTTTGGGGCTGCTACCACAGCACGGTAGAACTTTGCTGGTCCGGTTTGAAGGGAGTCAAGGATATCTGGACCGGCATGTTGACTCAGGATGAAATGGAGAAACCGTTTCTTCCATTGCCCGTATTCTCCTCGGTAGAGAACATGTGGTTTTGTATCTGATCCAATGGACAAGGCGTCCTTGGAAATCATTTCGTAGTGGTAAGGTTAAGAACTCGACGGGAAAAAATTTAAAATTGAAGTGTGGAGAAAGTGTTCGGGCCGAACAGTTGGGAGAGTTCGGGCCGAGGTGTTTGAAGTGTTCGAGTCGAAGAGATTGAATGTGTTCGGGCCGAAGAGATTGAAGTGTTAGGGCCGAAGATTAGATCGTGTTCGGGTCGAAGACTTTGTGGTGTTCGGGCCGAAGACTGTATATTGTTCGGTTCGAAGACTTTGGAAGAAGTTCGGGCCGCAGAGGTTATAGAGTTCGGTTCGAAGACTTTGGAAGGTGTTCGGGCCGAGGAGATATTGAATGTGTTCGGGCCGAAGAGGTTACTGTTCTCGGGCCGAGAACAGTAGCATCGTTCTTGAGCAGAACTGTTCCGAATAGCCTAGAAATTCCACTAAATTGATCCTAAAACGCTCGTTTCTTAACCAAAATTGATGATTCTTTTTGCAAAATGACCCAAAACCGTTTCCCTTCAATCCATTTCAACAATATTCACCAAAAACAACCTAGATCTAATAGAAAAATTGAATTTTGAAGGTTTTTGAAGCTTTAATGGTGTTTACTAAAAATCACAATTTCTTCATCAGAATAGATTGGATTCGAACTTAACTCGATTCTAAGCTTAATATAAACACAATATGAAGCTATTTAACTCATAAGAACAAGTATTAATACCTCAAATCCGTTTTTTGATTTTTGACCCCTTTTTTCTTCAAAAACTTGATAAACCCTTTTGATCTTCTGATTTGGGCAGCAAGCAATGGAAATGGATCGTTTTCAGAGTGAAATTAAGCTCTGATACCAATTGAAAAGCTTAAAACAACACAATCAATCCATTACTTGATGTTTGATGATGAATATGGATGAAAAACTTATGAAGATGGTTAGGGTCTTAGTGGGAGAAAGAAGAGAGAGGGAGAGAGAACAAATGCAGAAAATGATTCTTTGTTAATTGCAAGAGTTGGGGAATTAAGGTTTACACTATGGTTTATAAACCATGACCTTAATTCCCTAATTATCTTAAGACTAATCATAAGCCTAACTAAACTAATATGCAATGTTACACATTGCCCCCTAGACTATTCATTACAACAAAATAATACCTAACAAACCCGACCCGCGGTATTTAGACCAACCGCTAGAAACGGTACATGACACATTACCCTTTTGAAAAACAAGTTTTAATCCATACTAACAACCCAGACCAAGGACAATTATCTAACCCGATTTATGTTTGATCAAGGCATCAAAAGGACAAAACAAGACATCTTAGATGAGTCCCAAAATTACCGAGGTCACCCCCAGGCTCAGCCTAGGATTCCTGGTTTACAAATAGTCTAAAATCCCACAACATATGAAAATCACAGGAAAGAACTTTATACAGAAAAGAGTTTAAGGACGCGACAAAACAACTAAAAATAGAGGACAATCCGAGTCCGTACAACCCAACTCCCGAACAGCCCTGCGCAGATTGGTTAGAATGCAATTCACACACCCAAGCCCGCACGAAACAGTTTAGACTTCACAACAAATAATACATGAAACTGAGGAACGAATTAAGGAACAAGAATTACCGAAATCGATTAACTCTACGGCTCGTGAATCACTCCTCGTTGCTCGATCAATGGAGAAGACAACGTCTGCGCACCCAACACTTGATTTCAATCTATGCTTGCTGCTCGATGGTGAAAGGAGTCCAGAATCGGGATATCAAAAGCATACCAGAAACGGAAATTGCTTAGTAATTGGTTCAACAAAACGAGTGGGAGAATGAAAAGAAAACAGTAACCCATACCGATACCTTCAAGACGTGACTTTTACTCGAGAACTGAAGATATTAGACTGCTTTCTCGATTGACACATGCAGAAGATTGGAGATGCTATAGCTGCCGTCGAATGATGAAGCTTGAGGAAAAGGGAAACAGTCGAAGGGTATGGGGATTAGGATAGGATTAAGAGGATACTGGCTTATGTACGTATTAAACTTGGGCCCTTAGCCTTTCTCTTCAATTGGATTGGGCTCTAGCAGAAAAAAAATAAAGAAACGGGATGAAATCAGAAAACAAATGGAAGGCACAGTTTTAGGGAATAAAGCCAAGATGGTAACCACTCTGAATGCTTACCAATCGTTTAAAGCTTCCACCGGGGAAGAATTAGAAAGCACATATCACCGTTATTGCAACTTGTTGAATGAACTTCGAAGGAATAACTTGAAGAAGGAAAATTTGGAGATTAACATCAAGTTCATCAACAGTCTACTACCAGAGTGGGCCACATTTGGTAACAGTGCTATGCAACATAAAGATCTGAGCTCAATAGATGTGCATGAATTGTATGAGTACTTACTTCAAAATGCTCCAATGGTGAAAGATATAGTCAAAACCAAACAGGAAAATGCAAACACTCTTGATACTCTTGCGCTTCTTACAAAACAATACCAGTCAAATTCATCTGGTAAACTGAAAGAAAAATCAGAAGAACCTTTTAAAGATACAAAAGAAGATACGGAGACAGAATTAGAACAACTGTTGCAAGCTATGTCTTTCATCTCACGGTATGAGAAGAAGTATTACTCAAATCCTACAAACAACAATCAAAGATCTTCATCCACTTTCAAGTCTGCACCATCTGCATCACACACATCTGATAAACCCACTATAACACCTTTGGATCCGACCAAGAAATGTTATAACTGTGGACTTCCTGGTCATTTCTCCCGAGACTGTAAGAAACCTAAAGTTCGGGATTCTGAATACTTTAAACGCAAAATGTTAATGGCCAAGCAGATCGAGTCAGGCAAGGTATTATTAGCAGAAGATCTTCAATGGATGGAAGATTCTGATCCCGAAGATGAAGAGCATTCAGCAAATCTATGTTTTATGGCTCGTGAAAATTCTGAAATTTCTGAACGTTTATCTGATGATGCCAACAAATAAATAGAGGTAATTAATTCTTTCTTATCACATTCTTCACATTTAATTGATTCTGAAAATTGTTTTGTAACAAACCAGGATTCTGAAATTGAGTCTTTAAAACAAAACCTTTTGAATGAAAAAGAAGTAAATACTTTACTTCAAGAAAAATTAGCCAATTTAGAAAACGAATATGAACAATATCTTGATCATAATGCACAACTTGTTCATTTTATTAAACAAAATAAAAATTTTGAGAAAAAGAATCTGACGTTACAAAATCGAATTTCAGAATTGACTGTTAGATATGAGACTGATATCCAACATTTGTCTCATACTATTTCTGAACAAGAAACTGAATTGACCATTCTTAAAAATACACAAAGTTCCACAACTAATGCTGAAAATGATAAATATTACAAGTTATACATTGAAGCATGGAATGACTATCAAATTACTAAAAATTGGTTAGAACGTAAACAAAAAGAATTTGATGATAATGAAAATCAATTTAAATCCTTAAATACACAAATAAAAGAATTATCAGAAACCCTTCATGAAAATGACTTACAAACATCACAAGAATTAAATAACAAACAAAATGTCATTAATCAACTTCAAAATGACAAAATTCAACTTTCTTTCCACGTTAAAAATCTTGAAGAAATAATTGCCAAACGAGGACAAACTGATCAAACAATTCACTTGAACAAGCCTAAAGATTTCAAATATTTCAATTCAAGAGAAGGACTGGGGGCGAATAATCCAGAATATCTGAAGATGGCTTGTAATGTGCTTCCAACATTGTATGATTCCAAATATATACATGTTGATGTTTGGCAAAGTTTCCTTCGCATGACCGATGAGGAAGAAGAAATTGAAGCATTCAACAGAGCTAAATCGGAAAATGCACAAATTAGTTTCAATTACAATGAATTAAATAAAACTTATGAAACTAAAAAGGCAAATTTTAAAAATGATGAATATTTTCCAATTATTACACCTGCAGAATTTGAGATAAAGGACAATGCGGTACTTCAACAAAAAGTAACTCGTAAAGTTTACATTCCTTCTCTAATTCTAGAAAAGAAAATTTATCAATTGGAAACTGAAATAGATGAAACCCAAAAGGCATTTGACAAAGAAAAATCTGCTTTACAATCAAAAATTCATGATTTAGAAGATAAAATTGTTGAAATAAAATCTGTTTCAAGTCAAAATACTTCTCCAAAACCAAAATCAGTCAATGAGAATTCTTCTTCTCCTAAAACTCCAATTCTTTTAAGAAGAAATTTTAATTCTCATGTTTTAAACTTTTCAGATAAAACTTTAAATTCCAAGTTTAAGACGCCGGTGAAAGACAGGATGAAAGAAGTTGAGCGGTCCCAAAAGTCGAAGTCGTGTAAGTCTGATGAACTTCAGAAGTCTAGATCTTCTTCGTTTTTAGTTTCTTCTTTTTCAAATTCCAATAAATGTAATAACTCAACAACATTTATTTCTCCTGCTACTAGTTATGGAATTGTCTATGATTCAGCAATTTATCGACCTGTTAATCACGCTGTTAATGGTATAAATTTGGTTGTTAAAACAGATACAAATGGAAACAAAGTTCATTTTGATAGAAAAACTAATAAACCAATTTCTCAATATGATACACGATATTTTGTAAGAAAAGATGCTCCATGTGGTATTCGTCATGATGTGCTTCATAAAAACGGCTCAATCATTCATTCATGCAAAATTTGTTATCCAGAACCATGCAAAACCATTCTTGCTGGATCTCAAACACCTCTACCTACAAAATCTGTTTCAACTAAATCATCAAATAAATCTTCAAAATCAGTTCACCCTAAATCATCTGCTTCACCTAAACCAAAATCTGTTTCTCAATCACAATCTAGGATTACACCAAAATCGACAAAATCAGTATATCGTGTGGTTTCTACACTTAAACCAACCAAATTAGTTTATAGAACTGTGACTCCAACTACATCATCAAACTCCAGTTCTTCGACTTCTTCTAAAAAGCATTCAAAATTTGTTAAATATACATGGATCAAAAATGAACATTCAAAATGGATTTTACATTCTCCTGACAAATCTTTTAAATGGTCTATCAAACTAACACACTCAGAACTGCCTCCCTGCAGTTCTCCAAATCTCTAAATACAAATTATTTCACCTAATTCTTCATAAAACAGGTTTTACTAATCGTGTAGGACCCATAACTGATTGGGTACCTTTTTGTTTTAATTGTTTTATGTAGAATTTATGGTATCTTGATTCTGGTTGTTCAAGACATATGACCGGAAACAAGAATTTATTAACAAATTTTAGAGACAAATATTTGGGCACTGTTAGATTTGGTAATGATCATTTAGCTGCTATAATGGGCATTGGAGATATCATCCGACACAATCTAATCATTCGAAATGTAACCTATGTTGAAGATCTCGCTCATAATCTTTTTAGTATCGGTCAATTTTGCGATAAAACTTTAGAAGTTAATTTTCGTACAAAGAAATGTGCTGTTCGTACATATGATGGAGAAGAACTTCTTACTGGAACTCGAGAGACAAATCTGTTTACTATCAATCTAAACGATGTAGTTTCACTTGAAGAAGTTTGCTTAATGTCGACAGCTTCATCAGATGAATCTTGGTTATGGCACCGTCGCCTCTCTCATCTTAACTTCAAAACCATCAATAAGTTGGTGAAAGGTGGACATGTCTCTGGTCTTCCAGATCTTAAATTTGAAAAAGATCATCTATGTTCTTCGTGCGAGATGGGAAAAATGACAAAGAAACCTCATAAGTCTAAACCAGTTCAAAGTACTTCAAAACCGCTTGAATTACTTCACATGGACTTATGTGGACCTATGAGCGTTCAATCTTTAGCAGGCAAAAGATATATTTTGGTTATTGTTGATGATTATTCTCGATACACATGGGTTCATTTCTTACGAACAAAAGATGAAGCAACTAATATTATCATATCCTTCATCAAGAAAACTCAAACCAATTTGGACTTAAAAGTAAATACCATTCGCACTGATAATGGAACTGAATTTAAAAATCAAGTTTTAGATTCTTTTCTTGACTCAGTTGGTATAACTCACCAATTTTCCGCTGCCAGAACACCTCAACAAAATGGGGTTGTTGAACGAAGAAATCGAACTCTTGTTGAAGCTGCTCGTACCATGCTTTCATATTCAAAACTCCCATTATCTCTTTGGGCAGAAGCTATAAGTACAGCATGCTTCACTCAAAATCGTTCAATCATCAACAAAGCATACAACAAAACTCCATATGAACTGATCAATAACCGCATTCCAAATATTAAATTTTTACATATCTTTGGGAGTCGGTGTTTTATCTTGAATGATAAAGATAAGTTGAACAAATTTGATGAAAAAGCTGATGAAGGAATCTTTGTGGGATATTCAAGAGAATCTGCTTCTTATCGTGTTTATAATCGATCAAAGCGTACGATCAGAGAAAGTGTTAACGTTAATTTTGATGAGACGTTTCCTATCAATTCAGTTACTTCAAATGCTGAAAATCCTTCACCATCGTCAACGCCTTCAACATCTGAAAATGACTTAGATATTTTATTTCGTCATTTTTATGATGATTATCATAATATTCGACATACTTTACTGGAGGAGGCTGGCGTTCCATTTTCAACAGTAGCTGAAGTTCAATCTATTTCTGTTCCTGATATTCATACTTCAAGTTCTACGGATTCTCCTTCTCCAACTTCTACTACTCCACATAATGATTCTTCTCAATCACCTTCTGTTCCACAAAATGAAATCACATCATCTCCGGAAACTTCTTCACCTTTACTACATCAAGCATCTCCGGACGATTCTCCACCCACGAATAATCAATCATCACCTTCTGGTCAAGCTGCTACTTCTTTCGATTTATCTTTAGTTCCAGCTCAACCTCCACCATTGGTGATAGATTTTTCTAAATTCAACGTTCAACGGGTTGATCCTCCACCGTTTATATCAAATACTCAAAATGCGATAATTCCTCATCCTGAATTCACAGATACCTCAAATATTAATCCAGGTCAAATTCCACTTCCTCATTCTCTTAAATGGACAAGAGAGCACCCTTTACATCAGATAATTGGTGATCCTGAATCTTCTGTACAAACCAGACGAGCTACTGCTGATGAATGTCAGTATACTGCATTTTTAAGCTCAAATGAACCAAAGAAGGTCAGTGAAGCTCTTTCAGACCCAGACTGGATTATTGCTATGCAAGAAGAAATAAATCAGTTTGAAAGATTAAAAGTCTGGCGTCTTGTTCCAAAACCTCCTGGCAAATCTGTTATTGGTACAAAGTGGATTTTCAAAAATAAGAAGGATGAAAATGGAATTGTAATTCGGAACAAAGCACGTCTAGTTGCAAAAGGGTATGCTCAGCAGGAAGGCATTGACTTTGAAGAAACTTTTGCTCCTGTTGCCCGGATAGAGGCCATTCGAATATTCTTAGCATATGCAGCACATAAGAACTTTACTATCTATCAGATGGATGTAAAAACTGCATTTTTAAATGGCATACTCAAAGAAGAAGTATTCGTTCATCAACCTGAAGGGTTTGTAGATCCACACTTGCCCAACCATGTTTATATTCTCGACAAAGCTTTGTACGGTTTAAAACAAGCTCCCCGGGCGTGGTATGATGTCTTATCAAAATTCTTAGTAGAGTCTGGTTTTTCTAAAGGAAAAGTCGACACAACTCTCTTCATCAAACGTCAAGGGGAAGACATTGTTCTTATTCAAATTTATGTCGACGATATAATTTTTGGTTCTACAAATCCCAAATATTGCAAGAAATTCTCTGCTCTTATGGTCAAAAGATTTGAGATGAGCATGATGGGTGAGATGAATTTTTTTCTGGGTCTTCAAGTTCGCCAATTACCAACCGGAATTTTCATCAATCAATCCAAATATATCAATGATTTATTGACGAAATATCATATGGATGATTGTAAACCAATCTCGACGCCGATGTCGCCTGGTTCGAAATTACATGCTGATCCGGATGGCAAACTTGTTGATGTTACCCACTATCGGGGGATGATTGGATCCTTACTATATCTGACTTCGAGTAGACCAGACATTATGTTCTCGACTTGCATCTGTGCTAGGTATCAGGCAGCACCTAAAGAATCTCATCTTCAAGCGGTTAAACGAATATTTCGGTATCTGAAGGGCACTCGAGATCTTGGTCTCTGGTATCCTAAAGAAACTTCCTTTGATTTAACTGCCTTTTCTGATGCTGACCATGCTGGATGCATGTTGGATCGAAAGAGTACGTCTGGGAGTGTTCAATTTCTGGGAGATAAACTGGTGAGCTGGTCTTCACGGAAACAAAATTGTGTGTCTCTTTCAACTGCAGAGGCAGAATATGTTGCTGCTGCAAGCTGTTTATCCCAGGTAATTTGGATGAAATCACAATTGAAAGATTACGGCTTTTTATACAGTCGTATTCCTTTGTATTGTGATTCTCGAAGTGCAATTGCAATTTCATGTAATCCTGTTCAACATTCAAAAACTAAACATATCGATCTTCGATATCATTTTATAAAAGATCATGTTGAACATGGTAATGTGGAATTGTACTTTGTTTCTACAGATTATCAATTAGCTGATTTGTTTACCAAGGCATTAGATGAAAAACGTTTTAATTTTCTTGTGTCTAAACTTGGTATGCTAAATCTAAAAGCTTAAACTGTTTTATCTTTCTCCACAAAAGAATGACTTATATACACTTCAGTATATAACTCGTGCTTCAAAAGAATGACTTATACACATATCAGTGTATAACTCGCTTTTCAACATGATGGCTTTCAAGTACATAAGCTTGAAACCCGCTCAAAACCAGTTTTTCACATAACTGTTAAAATTCTTTCCCACTCCTCTAAATCTGTAAATTTTCATACTTTATTTTGTCGAGGGGGAGAAATATTAATTCAAGGGGGAGAATTAGTATTTCCAGGGGGAGAAACTCTATTATATCAATACTTTTATACCCGTTTGAATTTTTTTTTAATCGAACTATTTTTTTTATCAAACGACAATATCTTCCTATGGTTTGCCAGTACCGGCCTAACCTTCCAAGGGAAATATTTTTTAGCCAAAAATTGGTAAATGTGAGGGTATAAGTCTAGGGTATAGATTTAGGTGAGTGCAAGGTGATGTGAAAACATGATAATATCAAGAAAACACACCTTTGAGTGCATCTAAACCGACAATAAACCGGGCAATCTCACAAATTTGTGATCATTCATGTGTTGAATGTATCATCAGACTTAACTGGCCCAGTCAAGCATTTGCACTCCACCACCAACCACTCAGATTCCTCTCGAAAGGAATTTGTTTCAATTCATCAGGGGACGTAGCACATAATCTATCGACTGCTCATTCGGAGTATGTTGGTATTGAAATAATTAACCTTCTGCCCCGGGTTACGTCTTCAATTGAATGCACAATGTGTCTAGATCTCACCGACAAATATTTCCAATTTAGGACACATACACTTTTATAAATGAATCTCCGTGTATTCATCGGAACACTCATAGTGGCATCACAATCTGGTGTTTCACGAGGATTGAGTGGAAATCCTGCTAGAGCTAAAATCGCGCCAACTCTAAACGCAGGTCACACGTTTGAATCACCGGTTGTGCAAACGACTATCGATTCATACCGTGTGTTAACGGATACTCTATGTGAGTCCGGTTTTACCTAATTTTTTCAAGTTGCTGTGCCTAAACTTCTATATCTTATAGGCAACAACTTATGCCGGAAACACATACTTTTCCGATGAAAAATCCATGTTATTCTTAAAAAGTAACATCATATATGCTGATAATTTGCACATGAGCGTTATAGTTCACTCTCAAATTACTCCTATGATCTGCTATAACCGGCATGATCTTCCCCAGGAGCCACCTACAATATAGGACAATATGTAAGGGTACATAGGTCTAGGTGAGCAGAATCAAGTATCACGGGATCTTGATTGGGGTGCGCTGAGATAAAATTTGAGAGGGGGAATGTAGTTTGGGGTGCAATTCAGCTATACATGGTAAAATGAAATGAGGGAGTAGTCGAAAAATGAATTAGTAAGCTTGTGTGAGGAGGGTGTGACAGGGTTAAAGAAAACGAAAAACCCTTCCCAAACTGATAAAAAGCCGGGTAGCCACGTCTCTATCAGATTGCATGTGTTGTTCTCTGATATTGAAAAAGACATCATGGAACCCAGTGATGCAATGCACAACCCCCCCAGCCACTCAAGTATTTCTTAAAAAGTACTTGTTTCATTTCCACGGAGATTAGCTCATATGCTATCGACATCTCACTTGGAGACTGTTGATATTGAAATAGAGGACAAGCCTCTCCAGTCCTCGCCTTCGTTTGTCCACTAATTGAGTCTAGAACCGTCATACAATTTTAGGACACAAGGCATAATACCAAGCTTATCTTTGTGATAAAGCCGGAACATTCATAGTGATACCAACATTCTTGGTATTCCACGATGATTGAATGGAAATCCTACCAGTGCTAACATCTATTCCAACACTGAACGTAGGTCACACAGTTTGTGTAACTGTTGTGTTAACGGGTAATCTATGTGATCCCGGTTTGCCCTATTTGATTTGATCATTGAGATTCAATGCCAAACTATTTGATCGGATATCTACGTTATCAACATTGGTTTGGTTTTCGATAATACAATATGATGTATATTGATTCATTCAAAATATGAATATATCATTATTCATCATATTTGTATCCATGGGCTTCGAAGATTTTCTTCATTTCACCTCGACGAACTTCGCATTTTTCATGATGATTCCGATAAATCTTAGATCATCATGAGGGGGAGAAAAATTACTAAGAAGTTCAGTTTATGAAGAAAATGCTTACAAGACTTAAGAAGATATATGAGCCCAGTTTACTCCACATCAAAAAGACATATGCACAAATTAAGGGGGAGTAAACAAGAAACCGAAGATTCGTTAAGACATAATTGTTTGTTCGAGGGGGAGCGTAAACTTCAAACAACATTTTATCCCTAGCAACAATTATCAATAATCTCAAATCGACAAAGCCACAACTTCAACAAAAGACTTCCGCTACAAAACAACTCTATCCATGGGTCTACATTTTCGTCGATTTACATGAAATAGTTTGTGAAGAAAAAGAAACCGACTTATCTTCAGAAATTTCTCACAAATCCTCAACATTTCCATTTCAAATCTTAAACTGACAAATCATTCTATCCAAACCACAAATTCACATTCTTATCCATTCCAAAATCTAATCGAATAAATCATTCTTTCCAAATTCTAAAACAACCATATCCATACAAAAGCTTAACTGTACAAATCTTTTGTATCATACAAAATACACATTATCCACATTCATTCAAATCTTAAATGTATATATTATTCTTTCCTATATCAAACATTCATACACACACACACATTCAAAACCTTTAGCTTTCAAATCATTCTTTCACACTACAAACCATCATTATCCTATCCTCACAAACCTCTATCCAAAATTAAATCTCCTACATTTCTAAATCCCAGTCAAATCCTTACCAAACAGATGTTTCATTTCCAGAATTTTCAAATTTTTAAATATACTTGTTTGAAGAAAGACAGGGATGTTGTCTAAATGTTCGAAAAGAGGGAGATTGGATAATGATCAAGACAAATTAAGTCAAGACTCCATGAAATCTTCTGAGATACTTTATATTGGTTGAAAAGCCGATTAAAAGTTTCATTCTTATCTGATTATCATAAGCTGAAACTAATACTACATCAAAACTACTTAAACGATTAATTCAGTTTCAGACTTTGCTCGAAAAGAAGATTTCAAGAACATGCTATCCCAACTATTGATACAAAGGGGGAGATTGTTAGGGTCAAATATATTGTATCTAATAGTGTAGGGACTAGTTATGTAACATTGCCTAATGGTAAACTAGTCTTAAGGCTTAATTAGATGGTAATTAAGCTTGTATAGTTAAGAGGTATAAATACCTTGTACTTAGGCTTAATTTGTAAGCTTTCCATTTTACTAATTGAATTAACCATTTGAAAGCTAACCTTTCCCTCTCCATCTTCTACACACACTCAAACACCAAGAACACACACACTTAAGCAAATCTTCCATTTCTCACCTTGATTCATGTTGAATTAGCTCAATCTATGTTGATTATGATCTAACAGGAAGGAACACATGATGGCAAGCTAGGGGGCTTCCAGTTTAATACTCAAGCACGCTTACGGGAATATACTGATTCGAGATTGGCCTTGGCCTACGACCGGCCTCGACCGGCCTCGACCGGCCTCGACCGGCCTCGACCGGCCTCGACCGGCCTCGACCGGCCTCGACCCGACACGGGAACTAGACAACCCCGATTCATAAGAACCCGGGATAATAAAACGTCACAATAGTCAACGTCTATGTATTAAACCGTCACATGATTAATTAACTCGTATAATCGAAACGTCACATATTTATTTCGTCAAATAAATAATACAATAAGTTCTAATAATAAATAAAACGTAATTAAATTACTTTCTAAAATTTTGGGGCGTTACATAATTTGTCAATGTTTTGCAACTCCAACATCAACGCATGGTCGCATGGTATGCTTATAGCAGAAAAAACTATCTTTATTCTTGGTTTGCTAATTTGTTAATATTATCAATCTCCTCACTTATTTGTTGGTAAACTGTGTTGTTCAGGCAAGTTGTTAAACAATAGCAAGTATGTCTATTTCGCTTGCTTTTTTACAATTCCATAGTTGTTAGAAACACAACTGAAATTAAATAATTTGAATAGTACTGAACATAGGATAATTATTAGTTTCTTTTAATCATATATTTTCTATATACTTGCATTTCATTTGTTAAAATGTTGTATTGCAGGATGTTGATGCCGTTTGCAGTGGGTTTCCAGCCCTTACATCACTTAATTTACTGGAGATTATCATTTTGCCCTTTAAGTTAACATGTGAGTCATCATTTAGAAGGCTTTTGATTGGGTGTGAATGACATGTAGGCATTATACAGTCATCAAAGGCATTATAACAATTGAAATTAATTTAATTTGAAATCATGTAAAGCATCCCAATGTTGTGCCGGTGATCCATAATAAAGCACGGAAATTACATACAACTAGGGGTGACCATTTTGACCGATAGAACTAACCCAAATAAAAAACCAACCGAAATCGAACTAAATATTTTTTTTATCATATCATAATATTTTACTATATAATTTTTCTATGTTTTTTTTCCACTTTAAGCATTTTGTTTTCCGAAGCCAGCCCACCCATCAGACGGGTTATGAAACTAGTTATATATATGTGGCACATAGGACTTGGTACATTTAATACGCCTAAAAACAGCTTTTAAAAGGTAAATGTGAGTCAAGTTGAACTTTAACATATGACAAGCCTTAAATCAAAGCATTGGACTATTTAACAATATTAAATATTAATGATTTTTAAACGACTATATGACCATTTAACATAAAATTCTTTTCTTTTTTTTAAAATTTATTTCTTTGTCTCACCAAATAAATATATACAAAGTGCAAACAACACAACCAAAAATACCAAAAATGTCAATCCCACAATTCCACGAGCACACAATCGAGCATCAATTCACATGCCTCGTTTTGGAATACTTTCAAATAGGGAGCATTTTTTCCACCCCTCGAATTCAACCAAGAAATGTTCAACCTAATGTAATTTTAACAAAAACTCAAGCAACAATTATTCAATGATCTTCAAAAAAGACAGAAACCATAATGAGCAATTTGAACAAACACAACAACCCGAACCTGAAGTTGTAGCCAAACCTCGAAACAAGGCAAGACACTAATTCCTTCGACTAGGAAAACATATTGGAACCAAGAAAAATGTTTGACACAATATTAGGTTAACGATTGTAAGGACATGGCGGTCGGCATCTCACAATCCATTCAAGATGAACTTGATGTACGATGGTGAACGGTTACGATTTTATCCAAACACTGAGCTATAAAGGTAACAATAATCACATAACCAACTCCAAAACAAACATCCAAACACCTCCTAATTTTAGATTTCATATTATCATGTACAACTCAAAATTTCAAAGAAAGCTAAAAACACTAAACGAAATAAAATAAAGTTTTTTCATGACTTTACTACCCTAATTTGGGACCATTCACCATGGTACATTAAGTTCACCTTGTGATTCAACCACAATACTTAAAAGCCTATGAATCCTATCACGTAAAAACCCGACTTTCATTCCCATGATAGCAAATGAACAGAGGGTTTTATCCCACGTCTCGAGTTCCACTGTAGTTGTTGCGAACTTGCAGTTTTTGATCTCGCTTGCGATCTTTACAGTTTCGCCAATCATACCAACAACTAATGTGTTGATCAAGTTATCACGAACTGAATCATGAAGAAACTCTTTCCTATACATGCAGAGTTTGTAGTAAGTTATTCTCATATCTTCGGGAAGCTCGGAGTCAACGCACACGCCTTTGACCATGATGTGAAAGTTTTGGAAGTTTTGGAGTTCTTCCAATGAAAGGTTGGGTCTTGAAACTTCTAAACCATCTGCTTGGTTTTGACCATTCACCCTAACTACATAAACCTACAAAATAGAGATTCGTAATTTTCATAAATAAAGACTAAATTATAAAGAGTTTTGCAGTTTTGCGTAACATTATATATGTCGATTCGATCTATAGACAAAACTAAAGAGAAAGTGAGTAATTAATAACCTTAAATTTGTTGGGATGAAGTAAATGAAAGACCATAACATCTCCTTCATGCAAATTACTTGCAGCTATAAATTGTTTCCATCCTGCGCTAAGCCCGGTTTTCAGAGCAACATATCTAACACGATAAATTTGTCCATTTTCAGCTTCAATCTCCATTCCACAGTCTTGTCTCGGTAAAAATGATTTCCCGAACATTTGCGAAAACCCCTGCATATATGAACAGATAAAAAAGATTATATAAACATAAACCAAATTGCAAGTGGTTGAAATGACAAGTATATTCGTTACCATCCAATGACCAGGGTCAACATGCGGTTTGACCACCATTTTTATACAGCTTGGGCGTTCAGTTCCTAATCTTGATTGAATCTTCCCTGCCCGTAACATGGCGGGCATGATTCCGTTTGAACTTGAAGATTCCATTGCAAAAAAAAAATATAAAATTTCAGATGTTTTCTTACAAAATTGGGCTGCAAAGTGTTTCAGGGGAAAGAGAGAAGTAATGTGAGTGAGCAGGTACGTGAAAGCCGTCAATTTATATATAAAGGCTTGGTGTCCACGTGTCCCTCATGTTATTGGTGAAGCCATGCGTCATAAAAATAAAAGCAATTTTTGTGACGTCATGCATTTCGTAAAATGATATAAAAGATAAGTTTGGCCGGTGTGATTTTAGATTGTTATTGCACTTAGTATTTGTATAACCGTTTAAAGAGCATTAATATTTCAATCAAACCCAATTTATATTTGTAGAAATAACTTATATTTTTTAATAACATAACTATAACTTATATTTAATAATAATAATAAGAATATGGATCAAGAAATAAGCATCCTTATTTGAAAAAGTTGAAGAAGTAATGCATTTTCGTAAAATACACATATATGTATACATATACATACATATATGTATATATACATATATATTCATACGATAGATATACATACGTTCATATTTATACCGTATATATGTATATATATACACATATATATACGGTATGCATATGTATTTTCGTAAATGAAAATGCATGTTCCGATTGAAAATGCAAGTTACGACTGAAAATGCAAGTTACGTAAAATGCATGTGTATGTATATGTGTATATATAGATATATATCGGGCATGAATATGCACATATATATCTATGATATGAATATATATGTATATATACATATATGTATGTATATGTATACATATATGTATATTTTACGAAAATGCATTGCTTATTCAACTTCTTCAAATAAGGACCCTTTTCTATTGATCCATACTCATAATAATAATATAATTATGACTCATACTTGATAATAACATTATACCTTATAATTCCTCCGATTCAAAATAAGTCACACACTTTAGATTTTACGGGTATTGAAACAAAAGATTATAATGATGATTAAATTAGATTAATTTGATTATGGGTGTCCAATTTGTACCGAACAAAACCAACCAACATGTTACCAACCGAACCAATTAAAGTTCGTAGCCACTATGTTGGTAGCCAACATGTTTGGTTGGTGGTACCGTACCAATAAGGTATTCATGGTACGGTAATGGTACAAATATTTAAATACCATGGTAGTACCGTACCAACCAATATATATATATACATAAATATAAATTAATTCTTACAATATATACATACATAAATTGTGGTCTAATTTATATCTTAAAAAATCTCTCTACCATACAATATATATATAATTGATTCTTTAACATAGATAATTTTTATATGAGATTAATAAATCATTGTTTTATTTATCTTGTTTCCGAGTTTGGAAAATTTGCTAATATGTTTTAAATGATAGATGACGGTAAAATATCATATTATAAAACATATCTTATTTTTAATATTTTTATAGTTTCGTATTAGTTTGCAATCTTGGTATACGATACCAATTTGTACCAACCAACATTGTCGGTAACCAAACAAATTGGTACCAGGTATAATTGGTACGGTAACGGTAGTCAAATTAGTGTACCAACTACGGTACACGCTATAAGGAAAATACACGTAGTACCGTACCATGTTCACCCCTAAATTTGATGGTTAGTAGGGAATGAATCTCACACCTTTTAAATAAAGTGAGGTTAATACGTTTTAAAACTAAAAAGTAAGGGTAAATGAGTCATTTAACTTTGTTAAAGTAAATAGTTAGTGGGTGTGAGTCCCACTATATTTTGCCAAATAAGATAATTTTTCAAAGTGTATCACTTATTTTAAATCACCAAAAATAGAAAGTGTGTCACTTATTTTAAATCGGAGGAAATACTTTATAATGATATAATTATAAGTTATACTTAATAATTAGCCACTTATAACTTATAATTAATAATAATCCAATTATAAGTTATACTTAATAATTAACCATTTATAACTTATACTTAATAATGATTCATTTATGAAGTATACTTCCTCCGATTTAAAATAAGTGATACACTTTCCATATTTGGGTATATCAAAATAAGTGATACACTTTAAAAACTTACCTTATTTGGTAAAAAGTAGTGGGATCCACACCACTAACTATCTACTTTAATAAAGTGAAATGACATCTTTACCTTTACTTTTACATTTTAACATCATTAATCTCACTTTATTCAAATTTTGTGGGACCCATTCCCCACTAACCATCCAATTAATCTAATTTAATTATTATTATCATCATATTTTGTCTCAAAAACCGTGAAATCAACAATGTATCACTTATTTTAAATCCGAGGAAGTACTTTTTTTTAAGGGCAAGAAAAGTTTTCATTATAAATAACTAGCAAGAAATTATGACTTATACCTAACAATAATAATCCAGTTATAACTTATACTTAATAATAATAATACAATTAAGATTTATACTTAATAATAATCCAATTAAAATATGCTTTAATAATCCAATTATTAAGATTATGATTTATACTTTTTTTTTTTAAACAGAATGAAAAACTTTCATTAGAACCAACTAGAAAGAAATTATATATGACTTATACTTAATAATAATCTATTTATGACTTATAAATTATAATAATAATAATCCAATTAAGACTTATATACCTTAATAAATTTCCAGTTATAACTTATACATAATAATAATCGAATTATAACTTATATTTAATAATAATAATGATACAATTAATACGTATAGTTAGGGGTTGTTTGCGAAAGCTTATTAGCTTATAAGCTTATAAATGTAAGTTTATTTACGTTTAAATAAGCTTATAAGCTAATAAACTCCTTAAAAAAGGTTTTCCCAAATAACCCCTTAATAGTTTTCCAATTATAACTTATAGTTAATAATAATCCAAATATGACTTATACTTTTTTTTTCTTGAATGGCAGAAAAAACTTTCATTGGAAACAGCTAGCAAGAAATTATGACTTATACTTAATAATAATCCAATTATAACTTATACTTAATAATAATAATACAATTAAAGCTTATACTTAATAATTTTTCAATTATAACTTATACTTAATAATATCCAGTTATGACTTATATTTTTTCTTATCAACAAGAAAAACTTTAATTAGAAACAACTAGCAATTTATATTTAATAATAAGGGTTTTAAATAAGAATGAATATTCTATTTTAAAAATTAATAATTAATTAGACCATAACCCATTATTCCATTAATCTATATTTATCTTCTTTAGTCAAATTTTTAACATCCTTTTTTAGAAATATTGAACTACTAATTTAACTAATTTCAACTAAAGATTCATTTTCAAAATAAAATATTTATCCTTATTGACAGCCCTTAAGGCTGTCATTATCAAATCTTAATATTAATACAATTAAAGTTTATACTTAATAATTTTTCAATTATTACTTATCTTTAATAATAATCTAATTATAACTTATATTTAATAATAATCCATTTATAACATATACTTAATAATAATCAAATTATGACTTATACTTTTTTTTAAAACGGCACAAATAACTTTCATTAGAAACAACTAGCAATAAATTGCGACTTATACTTAATAATAATCAAATTATGACTTGTACTTTTTGTTGGGTTGCTAAAAAGCATCCCCCACTAAAGAGATTTAATGAAGACAAAAAGACAAATAGTTAGAAGAAAATCTGAGGATCAGTTCTTCAGATTGTGGGTAACTATATCTGATTAGTTCGGATTTCACTTACCCAGTTGCACTATCTGATCACTATCTGAAACAACGATCAGTTCCCCGTGCGAAATCAGATACTGATTAACAGATCAGACAGTGTAACAGGTTCAACGCATTGGACAAAACGCTGAACCATCAAACATATACTTCTCTAAGCAAAACTCTTAGTGAAGTTCGCTGAAGCTGAAGGCCATCTGAAGAAGCAGACTATCCAAAATCTCATGACGATTAAATGTGCACATAAGCCCAAAGCTTCAGCGTTACAGAAAGACACAAATAAAGCACAAGTTTGAGTATCGCTAATTATGAGAATATCTTGCAAATCTTCTAGAAGATATCAGCGATCACAAGACGACAGAAAGTATTGTCAGAATCTCGTTAGTCGTGCGCGTCCCATGATATATCCTCTGCACCAACGAAATTCTCACACGTGGAATCGATCAATCATTCATGTGGCTCTACATTTCCCAATGATATAAATTGAGGACTTAGACGATCGATTCCAGTGTGCCCCAACAAGGTTACACGCTGCTGAATTTACTCCATAACTTTATTCCCTCGAGCAGAGTGTACACCACCAGTTAACTCGAGTTATCTGATTCGAGAATTGAATCTGTATAACGAAAGTGTCTGGTCTTGTGCTTGATCATTTTTTGATCATAAACTTGTCTTAGATAATATCTGTTGTTGTCTATCACATGCAAGCAGTTTAGTTAGGATTTGTTCTTAGCTATTCCGCAAACTGCTTGCATCTTTAATGTATCAATTATTGATTAATAACGAAAATTTTAAAAAGTGTTGAGTGTCTCCATAAATTTAAATTGGTCAGTGAGAGCATATAGGTGTTATATTTCACTTATTACGGGACTAACAATTGGTATCAGAGCGGGAAAATTAATTCATAATTGTTGATCTACTCACTTGCTGATCAAAATGAGCGATGTGGTGTCCAAACTGAACCTCGATTCAAAATCAAATGCTCCAGTCTTCACAGATGACGACTTTGGAATGTGGAAAGTGCGATTTCTGGAATTTGCCAAACACCAACACGAACTTTCTCCTAGCATTCTAGAAGCTGGTCCTTTTGTTCCACACTTCCTCAGTGATAAACCTGTCATCTTCAAAAACAGAAGAAATTTCCTCTGAAGATAGAAAAGAAAAAAGTTCTCACTCAACAGAAGAAGAAGAGTTTCTTTCTCAAGATGAAGAAAATTTTGTAAACGAATCTAAGGAAGCAAAACCCAAAGAATTATGGAATGAAGATGAGAAAAAAAAGGCAGGATTAGACGCAAAATTGAAGTTTCTTCTTCAAACCTCTCTACCGAATCACATTCTTATTACAATAAAAAAATGTAAAACTGCCAAAGAAATTTGGGATATAATGGTGACGTCATATGAAGGAACTGACGCCGTTAAAACAAGTAAAAAATCTATGTTAAATCGAAAGTATGAAGCATATAAGGTCATTCAGGGTGAATCTCTTATGCTGCCATACAGAAGGTTTGTGATTCTAACAAATGAGCTTAAGGAAGCTGATGTTAAGAAAGATACACAAGAGCTGATGCACAAATTTTTAGAAATTCTTCCAAAGGAATGGAGCATCATCTCTACAGTCTTAAGAACAACAGGAATATTGAAAAATTTGAATCTGAGCAGTCTCTACAACACTTTAATGAACTTTGAAAATGAGAATACTATGTATTCTGAACTAAATGGTGATCACTCTGTTTCTCTTATTGCTGATACATCCCTAAAATCATTGATCACTGAAGATGTAAGAGATGGATAGTCGAAATATACAGAAGAAAAGACGTTATCCGAGAATGATGATAGCGACCTGGAAGAAGACTCTTTCAGTGATTACTCCAGCGATAACGCACTCGACCTGGTAGAACAAATGGCCGCTCTCGTGACAAGATACAACAAAGTCATGTAACGGAACGAATCTAAAGCATCTGATCCTCAAATACATGACAAGTCAAATGAATGTTTTAGGTGTGGTCAAACTGGTCATTATAGAGCAAATTGCAGAGTAGATCTGAAGAACAATCAACGAAATTCAAATCTATCCACATATGATTCCGATACATATGTTGAATATAAAAGAAAGTATGAAGAAACTGAACGAGAATTTCAGCTTCTAAAGGCGAAACTTGCAATAGCACAATAAGTGAAAGTCTTAGCCCTTAGAGCTACATGTCAGTCAAAGACATACTATACAGAATGAGATAGTGATGAATCATCTCATAAAGAATCTGAAAATTCCTTAGACAGCAATAACTGCAAGTGTCTGATGGCAAGATCATCTGATTTCTCAGACACAAATGATGATATCTGGTATATGGACAATGGTTGCTCCAGACACATACGGGCTATAAATCACTTCTCAAAAATTTCACAGACAAAGTTGGTCCTAAAGTTGTCTTCGGCGATAATTCATCCGGAAAGGGAGTAGGCCAAGGTGAAATCTCTAACGGGTCATGTACTTTCAAAAGGGTACTCTTTGTGGACGACCTCAAACACAGTCTGATAAGCATAAGCCAGCTGTGTGACGCAAAGTACATGGTACTTTTCACTGATTCAAAAGGCTACATCATTAACGAAGAAGGAATAGTGGTAATGGATGCACCAAGAAAAGATGACATGTACATTCTCGACATGACATTTTCTTCTCCTGAAAAGGTACAATGCTTCTTCGTTGCTGCTCTAGCTGATGTTAACTGGCTTTGGCATAAAAGACTCTCACACCTAAATTTCAAAAATATAAACAACATCAGTAAAAGGTGCTTAGTCGAAGGGCTCCCAAAACTTACTTTCACCAAAGACAAGATGTGCTCTTCTTGTGAGGAAGGAAAACAACATCGAGCATCTTTCAGATCTAAAGTAATCTCCGCCTCTACAACTTGCTTAAACTTAATTCATATGGATCTCTTTGGTCCTGTAAATGTAGAAAGCTTGGGTGGGAGAAAAAGGTATACTGTTGTTATCGTAGATGACTTCTCCAGATTTTGTTGGGTCTTTTTTTTAAGAGCAAAAAGTGATGTTGCTGAAGAAGTCATTAACTACATCAAGAAAACTGAAGTAAGTCTTGGAGTTAAACTTAAAAGTATCAGAAGTGATCGAGGAACCGAGTTCACAAACGTCACATTAGAAGACTTCTGCAACGAGAAAGGCATTTCCCAAAACTTCTCAGCTCCAAGAACCCCAGAACAAAATGGGGTTGATGAAAGAAAGAACAGAACCTTAATTGAAGAAGCCTAAACCATGCTGAACGAAGCCGAACTTCCAAGTCAATGTTGGACGTATGCAGTTCACACAACATGTCACAGTCAAAACCGTGCAGTAATTGTCAAGAGACACAACAAAACTGCTTATGAAGTCGTCAGGGGAAGAAAACCAAACATTGAATATTTCAGGGTCTTTGGTTGTCCATGTTTCATTTTAAACAACAAAGAGCATCTTGGGAAGTTTGATCCAAAAGCTGAAGATGGAATCTTTGTCGATACGCTGAACAGTCCAAAGCATACAGAGTCTACAATCTGAAAAGATCTACATTTGAAGAAACCATTCATGTTACTTTCTACGAAAAACATGTTTCGGATCTTTTCCCTCCCTCTGAAAATGATGAAGAACAAAATTTCAATGAACCAACCTCAACTTATCAAGCTGAAGATACAGAACGCTCTTCCGAAAAGACCTGACACCCATTTGGTCAATAACCCTTCAGAAAGTCAAGACGATATTCCAAGTGATAATCCAACATCTGATAATACCCAATCTGAAAATTTTACACCATCCAAAAATGAGCCTGCTACTCTTATCAGAGATACAGTGTCTGATCAATTAACCCCTGTCCTGATTACCTCTGAATCTCAAGCAAACGAAAACACGTCCTCTCCAGACACCATACCCCTCTACATTCAACTACCCCCAGTTTCTCAAACACAACCTCTTCTCATCACGAATGATGAACCCGGACCATCAAATCAAATATCAACCCTATGGAATAAGAAACACCCAATAAATCAAGTCATCGGGGATCTTCAACAAGGTGTTCGCACTCGAAGCCAACAAGACAGCTCCAACATATGCTTATTTGCTGGATTTGTCTCAATGATTGAACCCAAAAATGTCAAAACTGCTATTGAAGATCCTCACTGGGTTTCTTCAATGCAAGAAGAACTACAACAATTCGAGAAAAAACAAAGTATGGACACTTGTCCCTCCACCATCTAACATTAATATCATTGGAACAAAATGAGTGTTCAGAAACAAACTCGATCAAGATGGAACCGTGATCAGAAACAAATCAAGATTAGTTTCCCAATGATATCGACAAGAAGAAGGCATCGATTTCGATGAATCTTTTGCCCCAGTTGCTAGACTAGAAGCTGTTCGAATGTTTCTCGCATATGCTACTTACAAAAACTTTAAAGTTTATCAAATGGATGTCAAGAGTGCTTTTCTAAACGGCAAGCTTCAAGAACTTGTTTTTGTAAAACACCCTCCAGGGTTCGAAGATCATAGACATCCAAAATACGTCTACCAACTTTATAAGGCTCTTTACGGATTAAAACAAGCTCCAAGAGCATGGTATGACACCTTATCTCAAATTCCGCTCAAGAGTGGGTTTACTAGGGGCACAATTGATAACACTCTGTTCATTCGCAAACACAAGTCAGGTGTCTTGTTGGTTCAAATATACGTTGATGACATCATATTCGGGTCAACAAATGAGAACATGTGTCAAAAGTTCTCCAAACTCATGACAGACAATTATGAGATGAGCATGATGGGCGAATTAACATATTTTTTGGTCTACAAATTAAACAGTCTGCAGATGGAATCTTCATAAATCAAGATAAATATGTTTCTGAACTTCTAAAAAAATTTGATCCCGAAAAATGTTCCTCTATGAAAACCCCAATGGCAACTAATCTAAAATTAACAGAAGATATCTCAGGAAAAGCAGAAAATCCAACAATTTACAGAGGAAGTATAGGCTCACTACTTTATTTGACAGCAAGGAGACCTAATATCATGTTCTCCACATGTTTATGTGCAAGATATCAGGCAAATCCAAAAGAATCTCACATGCATGCTGTGAAACGAATTCTCAAGTATCTGAAAGGCATACCTAACCTGAGTCTCTGGTATCCAAAAGATAATCGGTTTGATCCTGTTGGATACTCTGATGCAGACTACGCGGGTTGCAATCTAGATAGAAAAATCAAAAGCAGTGGGTGTCAATTTTTATGAGGAAAATTGATAAGCTGGTCAAGCAAGAAACAATCCTCTGTTTCAACCTCCACTTGTGAAGCTGAATACATTGCTGCTGGAGCATGTGTTGCTCAAGTTCTCTGGATGAAGAATCAACTCTCAGACTTCGATCAACATTACGAAAAGATTCCAGTCTACTGTGACAACACCAGTGCTATAGCGATCACCAATAATCCAGTATTTTATTCTCGAACAAAACACATTGATGTCAGATATCATTTTATTCGAGATCATGTTGTGAAGGGTGATGTTGAAGTTCACTTCATTCCTACGGAACATCAACTCGCGGACCTTTTCACAAATCCGTTGGATGAAACCAGGATCAATTAGCTAATTGGCAGACTTGGTATGCTGAATGCGTAATAAATAAATAAATAAATAAAAAAGAACTTGTGCCATCTGAAAAATTATAAGATCGAAGACTCATGTATTATCTGAAGACTCTTCAGCACCATCTGATAATTATTAGCCATCTGAAAAGTCTTCAGTGCGTATTAACGTGGCATCGTCTCATATGACCTCATATAAACAGCATACTTGAATGCCATTGGTCATCATCTCTGGTATCTAATTAATGGTGACATTTAGATGTCTTTTCCCGCCAGTTTATCTCTTCCTTTTTGATTAACCTTATCATCACGCCTACCCTATACTCACCCCAACCGTTCGATCTTTCACCGCTTCACATTCAACCCTTGATCGCAAAATCTCTCCACTCTGATACACACTCCGCTCACCTTTCCTCTCTTTTCCCCAAATTACCTCTACACGTTCATCTCCAAACCCTCTCTGCGAATCAATTTATTCATGGCTTCGTCATCTAGAATCCCATTCAATCAATACAAGAAAAATCCGGTATAGCTATGGAAATTGCGACGGAACTCATTTGCGAGGAAGAAATTTGCTACGGAATTTGGCTGATTAGCTACGGAAAATCCTGATTAGCTACGGAAAATCAGTTTTTGCTACGGAAAATCAACTTTTTGCTACGGAATTTGTCCGTAGGTATTCAAGAATTTTTTTGTAGTGAATACATCTTTACCTGCTACAATCAAACCTGACCCTGCGGTACGATGTCATTACACAGATTTGTACTACACCAAAAACAATTCTCGCTGCAACCTAAATCCAGAGGTCAATTAAAACCAGAGTTTCAAGCACTGGTCAGTTTCTTCCGCAATCACCCTCTCAAATAAGCTCATCATTTTGACGCTCCGTTATCCAAAAGCATGCACCTTAAGTTCTGGTACACGTGCACGGCTTCATACGCGAATGGAAAAGCCTCCATCTCTGGCACAATTATGCAAGGACATCATCAGGTATCCTTCGATCTTCACTTTTTCCGAACGACCACAAAACTGGATTATCTTGAGCCGAACCAAGTCTTTGATGTTCTTTCTGAAGTGAGGAAGACAGAGCGATAGTTCTTCCATACATCAAATACCGGGGGTCGTTTTCAGCAGGGGTATCGAGAACTAAAATGGGTCCCCTATGGTCTGCATTTTTCATGACGGTCTCTCAATGCTTAACCAATAAAACAGGGGGATTTGATGTTGTCTCCGACCATGCCTTTATCCTAGGATCTGCCCTATTCATAGATTCACGGATCGACTATGCATCTCATGTCTTTTGCAACTGTATCAAAAAGTTAGTGCTACAAAAAAGGAGAGTCTGGTACCTTTCCCTAGATTTCTCAGTATGGTGTTCTTACAATCTCTAGGGGAAGAGGCTTTCTATGCAAACGTTGGGACCCATTTCACATCAGGTGTCGTAGGTGACTCAAACGTCACTACTCAAGGAAGAGAAGCGGCTCCCAATCTCCCTCCAGGTATGTTAATGTTTATCAACTCTGCTCCTTCCAGTCCTCCCAGAGCAGCAACACCTGATTCAGTAAACAATGCCTCACACACAAACCCTTCTGATTCTGAACATCATAGCTCCCACCACTCTCCACCTCATAAGAAACACTCAGCTCGATCCCTCCATCCAACTCCACAAACACATCGTTACTCGTTTAGAAACTCAACAACCAGGAATCGTCAACCTATGACCGGGTCAGGCAAAGGATGGTCGATCGCTGATCCCATGGATTTGGAAGAAAGTGATGACAACACGGATGAGACCCCATAAAACAATGAAGCCTCAAAATCTCCTCAACCAACATCTGAAAGATCTCCAGTTGATGCAAGAAAATCCGCTGAACGATTGGTTGAATTTCCCGCCGCAAATTCTCCAAAAGTTCCAAACTTAACTCCCACTGACGTTCCTGAAAGCTCTGGGAGACGTAAATGGACCACAATTCTGAAAACATTCAGACGTTGTGGTACTCTTATGAACTATTGCGGAACAATCAATGCAAACATCCGGTTTCTCAACAAAACGCAGAGGGCTCTGAACAAATATCAGGCCATTTTAACAAAGAACCTGCAAACTACATTCGATGCAGTTTCTGACCACTCTGATAAGATCGAGGCACTTAAGTCTAATGTCAACATCATCAGTGCTAATCAGACTGCCTTACTTGCATCAGTAACTGCACTTCATTCCAGGTTTGATATCCTTACCTAGTTAGTTCAAAATCGTTCTGCTGAGTCCCCAGCTGTGCATGTAAATGTCTCCGTGAGTGCCCGCTCTCCTTTACATTTTCAGGGGGAGAACACAAATCCTCAGCAAGGAGCTCCGGAGAAGGTTGTTTGTGAACCCGCCGGAGCTTCTCATCAAAGGAATGAGAAAGCTGGAGAATCAATGTCTAAGAAGCTTGTCTCCTATTCAGATAGTGAGGATGAAAGCATTCACTTAACTCCTCTCATTGACAAAGTTGTGAAAGGTTTCTCCAAAACTCCAACCGTTCAATCACGCATTTCCATCATTTCAAAGAAAACCGCCTGCATGTCTGTCTCACTTGGAGGGAACGTTCTTCTTGGTCCCAAATCAGATGCTCTTCCTCCCTCCCTTGATAAAGGAAAGGGTCTTGCTGGTCCTCCTAAACCCAAAATGAAGAAAAGAGAGGACCAGGTGTGTAATATAACTTGGGAAATGGAAGCACAATTTGGGTCCTAATATAACTTGGGAAACAGAGGATGAGATGAAGACTCGTTATCCGCACTTGTTTACGGCAGGGCAGATTCCGAGGACGGAATCTTCTTAAGGGGGTGGATTTGTAACATCCCCAAATCGGGTCTAGTCGCGAGTGATCGGTACGTAGTCATTTCTAATAATTTAATAAAGAATATATATAATTTAAAAATAATAATAATTAGAAATAAAAAAAAAGAAAAGAAAAACTAAAGTCGGTGTATCTCTCCTTACTTCACGTAATATCCATCTTTCATCTCATATCTCTGTATTCTCATCTTCAAAACACAGACAACAAAAAAAATTGAAGAACAAAATCAACAATCAGACTTACAAATTATCAAATTAAGGATTACAAGTTACACTAGTTCATCTAATCATCTCTACCTTTCAATTTTGGGTAAGTTTCTTCATGTTCACTTCTAGGGTTCTTGAGCTTCAACTGAGTTAAGTGTAATTTTACATCAGTAATTCGATTTTGATGTTAGAAATCCGTTCATACTAATCTTAGATGCACTAGAACACAATAATTAGGGTTAGAAATGAGTAATTTGTGATTTTGGTAAAAACCCATTTATGGTGAAACGGGTCAAACGTGATTAATCAAAAAAGATGTGATTTTGATGTCTCAAATTGATCTCTACAAAGTTTGTAATTTGAAAACAATCCAAATCACTAGTCATTATGGTGAAGTTGGTAAAATTCGATAAAAAAAACCACAAAAATAGGTCAAAATTGGTAAAATCTTGAATAGAGTGTTTGATTAGGTTATGAACATGTTTATAATAATGTTTTGATACTAAATGAACATAGAGTACATGTAAGAATCGATTTAGACTTGTTTGGGTCGAATTTGTAAAAAATACCGAAATTTCAGAAAGTTTGACTTTTGTTGACTTTTGTCGTCTTTTCGAGTTAGGACCTGAAAATTTGCAGATCATCTCTTCATATTAGGGGTAATATTCTGTCTTTAGAAGTTTTGTTCAATAAATGTCGTTTTGGTGTCGATCCGTAAGAATCATAAAGTGGGTCATTTTGACCCGTTTGGTCAAAATGAGCCAAATACTTGGTTTTAATTTTGGAGCAGAATTCTTGGGAGAATATTACACTTTTAAGACAATTTTAATGAGTCTAATAGTGCTAAAGTATTGGTATGGATTAATATTCGATAAACACCCGTAAGTAGTATTTTAACTTAGTATTCGTAAAATGTCTTTAACTAGTAAATTAGTATTTTAAATAATAACGGTGTTTATATATATGTTTAATTAGATACTTCCAAGACTTCATAAAATCAAAGGAGTGTGCACTTGCTAAGCAAATGACCCGAGGTGTGTACCGGTTAACATAATTATCAAAGTAGGAATGTTACATATGTATGTATATGTATAACAACATTTCTTGTGTATAACCTGTTATGAGCTTGGGAATGTACACGACAACAATGAATCTTGATAAAATTGACGGGTTAGCTATGTCATTTGTGATAAACGATGTTACGGGCTTTTGTAGGCCAACTGTGATATGTGATAATATGGCTAGGCCAAATGTGTTGTGTCCGGAACAACACTTTGTTATTGTTGGTTGGGGTCAGCCGTGTCTGGATCGGGTTGGGGCCTTGTGCCGTCAACCATGATTAATGGTGAATGCCGGTTGGGGCCTTGTGCCGTCAACCATGGTTAATGTCGTCCCTCAACATTGTTTGGGCTCTCAGTTTCCCACTGATCCCGAGGAGTTAGTGCTCCCGTAACGTAATGGTGGACCGCTACCCGCTCACCCACCGGCGCGGTTGATGGACCGGTTTCCCCAGTATGGATCA
The DNA here is from genome assembly GCA_963853835.1 of Calendula officinalis. Classification (NCBI taxonomy): domain Eukaryota; kingdom Viridiplantae; phylum Streptophyta; class Magnoliopsida; order Asterales; family Asteraceae; genus Calendula; species Calendula officinalis. The sequence goes on along the minus strand of OY970823.1, from coordinate 27,039,151 downwards.
TTGAGCCGGGCTAGCTACCCTTCAAGATGTGACTCCTACTGATTATACCAGTGCATCGTTATGTGTTAGGATAGCACTGCTTGTTACTACATGATATGATGTTTCTATTTTGATACTTACGTTTAATCGTTACTCACTAGCTTTTATAGCTAACCCCTTTACCCTTCCCATTTGCAGGTAATTAGTTGATGACGGTGAGGTTGGGTGCTATTTACCGGATGATATACATAGATTTTGGGAACACCATTATGCATGCTTTTGTTTATATTAGGTTGTAATGGTCGGTTGATAATCCGGTAACACCATATGGCTTTTGAAAACATGTTTGATGTTCTTTTGTAAACATATTATATAATTTCCGCTGCTTTTGTAAATACGATATATTTTGGAACAAACAGGTTATGGAAAGATTCTATTTTCAAACGAAACCATGCAATTTCAAAACTCAAAATTTAATTTAAAAAAAAATAATTGGCTTTAAAATCGCGGTGTTACAAGGTGTCCCGATCGAAGAAAAAACAAGGATGATAGCAAGGACACTGAAAGCGTCTGAGGCAGAGCTTCAAAAAGCAAAGGAGAAAGAAGAACATGTGTCAGAGCTAGGGAGTCAGAAAAGGAGAAAGGAATGATGGTGATCCTCAGATGATGCTGGGTGATGGTTTCTATTTCAAAAACAATTGTCTGTACTTTAAAACAATTTCATTTCCTGTTGCATGCTACAAACAATTAACTCTCTTATTATCGCTTGGACATTACGCATGAATGTCATCAATAAATGATGATGATTTTGACATACCTGAGTTTACTTGCTTGATAGATACATAGAAAAACTCAAAAAGAAAATATGAGTTATAAACTGTAGTGTGATCATATTCTATCAGATCACCATATATTGTAATGTTTTCTAGGTACGTCGAAGACCCTCTGAATTGTGAAAAATACTCAAGGTTCAGTATAAAACCTTCACATATTCAGGGAGAGTTGCTTAACTATTTGTCTACATCAAATAGGGGGAGATTGTTGGGTCGCTGAAAAGCATCCCCTACTGAAGAGATTTAATGAATACAAAAAGGCAAATAGTTAGAAGGCAATCTGAGGATCAGTTCTTCAAATTGTGGGTAACTATATCTGATCAGTTCGGATTTCAGTTACCCAGTTGCACTATCTGATCACTATCTGAAACAACGATCAGTTCCCCGTGCGGAATCAGATACTGATTAACAGATCAGACAGTGTAACAGGTTCAGCGCATTGGACAAAATGCTGAACCATCAAACATATACTTCTCTAAGCAAAACTCTTAGTGAAGGTCGCTGAAGCTGAAGGCCATCTGAAGAAGCGGAGTATCCGAAATCTCATGAAGACCAAAAGTGCACATAAGCCCAAAGCTTCAGCGTCACAGAAAGACACAAGTAAAGCACAAGTTTGTGTATCGCTGATTATGAGAATATCTTGCAAATCTTCTAAAAGATATCAGCAATCACAAGACGACAAAAAGTACTGTCAGAATTCCGCTAGTCGTGCGCGTCCCATGATATATCCTCTGCACCAACGGAATTCTCGCATGTGGAATCGATCGATCATTCCTTTTGCTCTACGTTTCCCAATGATATAAATTGAGGACTTAGACGATCGATTCCAGTGTGCACCCAACAAGGTTACACGCTCCTGAATTTACTCCAGAACTTTATTCCCTCGAGCAGAGTGTACACCACCAGTTAACTCGAGTTATCTGATTCGAGAACTGAATCTGTATAACGAAAGTGTCTGGTCTTGTGCTTGATCATTTGTTGATCATAAACATGTCTTAGATAATATCTGGTGTTGTCTATCATATGTAAGCAGTTTAGTTACCGCAAACTGCTTGCATCTTTATTGTATCAATTATTGATTAATAAAGAAAAGTTTAAAAAGTGTTGAGTGTCTCCATAAATTTAAATTGGTCAGTGAAAGCTTATAGGTGTTCTATTTCACTTATTACGGGACTAACACTTTTTATAGCAGCACAAAAAACTTTCGTTAAAAACAACTAATAGTTGTTTTTGCAAAGACTTTTTTATGGTTAAGTCTTTGCAAAAACTTATTATAATTTCCAACTAGACTTTCCACCCAATTTTGATAAATAAGCTTTCAAAAAAGCTTTTGCTCCGCCATTAGTTTAGATAAAGTTTTTTTGTTCTAGTGAATGACTTAGAGAATAATAAGTTTTTGGAACAAAAAGTTTTTGTTAGAAGGTCATAAACCCTCAAATGACCTATACAAAGGGTAAAAAGCTTCCATTGGAGATGCTAACAATAAATTAATACTTATACTTAATAATAATTAAATTATGACTTATTAGAATTGACACATAGATCTTCCACTTAATATTGATAAAAAAGCTTTCAAAAAGCTTTTGCTCCAATGCATATAAATGTACATAAATCTTTTTGTGTGTCTTGAGAAAGACTTGTAGAAGAAAAAACTTTAGAAGTAAAAGTTTTTTGCTAGAAGATCATATGCATTTAAATGACTTTCCCAAAATGTAAAATCTTTATAAAAAGCTACCATTGAAGATACTCTTATACTTAATAATAATCAAATTATGATGTGTACTTAATAATAATCCAATTATAGCTTCCTAATAATGTTGGTGTCCTGATTAATTGAATATCCTGGGCTACGGTCGTGAAGGGGTGGTTCGCCCATTACTACCTAATTGCTTGAGTTAGCATAGAGGAAGATGGGCGAAGAACTTCAACGAGATGCTTCTATGATTGAACTTAACATTTTGTAATAACAATGATACGAGTAATAAAATTCTGAAAAAAGCTTATGAGCTTAATTCTAATATAATTCCTCCGATTTATAATAAGTGATACACTTTATATATTTGGGTGTCTCAAAATAAACGATACACTTTAAAACTTACTTTATTTAATAAAAAATTGTGAGACTCATACCCACTAACGATCTACTTTAATAAAGTGAAATAACATCTTTACCCTTACTTTTACTTTTGAACATCATTAACCTTACTTTATTCAAAATTTGTGGAACTCATTCTCCACTAACCATCAAATTAATCTAATTTAATTATCATTATCATATTTTACCTCAAAAATTATGAAACCAACAATGTATCACTTATTTTAAATCAGAGGAAGTATATAGTAAATGCAGTGAGTTAAACCAACAAGGGAACAACTACATAGTTTAAGAACTTAACTACTTAAAAAAAAGTTAAAAACTTAACCAATAATAAGACTATTGGGCTAATAGCTTATAACTGAAACTAAGATCTATTTAAATGAAAAAAATTACTGTTAGAGTCAGGAAGGATTCAAATTACTGAAAATTGAAAATTATTTACTTCAACTCCAAAAGACATACTATCATCAAACAAAGTATATTTATCCAAACACTAATAAACTAAAAGAGTAACAATAATTACATAACCAATTCCAAAACAAACATCCAAACACCCCCTATTTTGGATTTCATACCATTAATGTAAACTAGAAACTTCTTCACTGTTGTTTTCCGGATTGTTCCAGATTAAGATTATATGTTTGTTGTGTGTTAAGAGCACCATCTACTTCATTCACCCTAACTACGTAAACCTACAAAATAGAAATAGAAGTTAAATGTATAATTGTAATTTACTATGAATTTGTGCCTTAAATTACCTTAAATTTGTTGGATTCAAGTAAATGAAAGACCATAACATTTTGGTTTACTGTATTATCATTACCACCCAATAACCAGGGTCAACATGTGCTTTGACCACCATTTTAATACAGCTGGGGTGTTTGGTTCCTAATCCTAATTGAATCTTCCATGCCCGAATCATGGCAGGCAGGATTCCATTTGAAGATTTCATTGCAGAATTTACTCTCATAAAATAACAAAAATGAAAAAGAAATATATATAATTAGTGAACTGTATATACAAGATAAATTAGAAAAAAGGTACAAGATTATCTAATCGAATTGACCTGCCAAAATAAGATTTAGCGAGCACTTGAGATTGCTTATTGCGTTATGATACAATAAATGCGTAATTTTGAATGTGTTTCAAATTTATCGGATTTTTCGTATAATCAACTTGAAGTTGGTTACTTTAATCGGCTTAGTAGTAAAGGCAAAATTACCAAGAAAAGTGTTGGTTCACAGATCTTCCGGATGGTTTGGCGGACGCTTCCCGTTTAAAGATCCTGCAATCAACGAGGTAACCCTTAGTCAGATGCTCCCCGGGAGGTTTCCCGTGAGAACACTCCGACGGTCAAGTTAGTAATCAATTTATGTGACGTGAGGTCGTGACTAATAAAGATCGTATTGAATGCGAGTAATTAATGACAAGAGTATTAAATGTACCGGAAGCTTGATGATCGTAGTTGGTTGCGAGACGGATATATTTATAGTCCACTTCCTTTAGGCGGTAAAAGGAAGTGTTGCTCTTCGGACCGGTCCCTTCTGAGCTTAGGGGATAATAGGTCGCCTCAGGAGGCTTGGGACCGGAGAATAATAACCTTGCTTTACGCCAAGGCCGCCCTAGGGACTTGATCGCATTTAATGCACTTGTACCTGATAGTTGTCTTTCCGTGATTTCCGCGTTTCGCTTGGATCATGATCCTCGGGATCATGGATCCTTCTGCATCCGTTTTCCTTCTTTCGTTCAGGAAGGTCACCTTCGGTCAGGGAGGTCGCCTTCGGTCAGGAAGGTATATTAGATATACCTTGTTAAGTCCCCTAAGTTCAAAAAGGGTTATTCGTGAAAACGTTGTTTGAACTTGTTATCCGGTAATTGGGCGCCTGTCACTTCGAGAAAATGACCGTTACTCTTTTCCGGCCGTTGGATTTTCAAACGCTACCCAATCTCAGAGAAACCGTCCCTTTATATTCTCCTCCTATATATACTTCTTATTCGTTTGTTGATTCCCATTTTCCTTCTCCCACAGATTCCTAAACCGACTTCAATCCTCTTTTTTCACAAAACTCTTTCTTTCAATTTCTCTTCTTGACCATGAGGAAAGTTAAGGCTCCTAAGGAGAAATCTGAGAAATCCGTTCAAAGAACTGCCGCTAATACACATACCGACCTCACTCCCCCTGATCTGAACGCAATCTATGATGATTATCGTATCGATCGCTGTTATCGTCTTATTCTTCCCGGTCCTTCCGATACCATTCGTTCCGCTCCGGAAGGGTTCGAACCGGTATATCTTCAGTTTCTTCTCGGGGGGTTGAGGTTCCCTGTTGATGACTTTATCCTCGTTCTACTCCAAGACCTTGGTCTTCATTTGGCACAACTTGCTCTAAATTCTTTCAGGAAGATTATCGGATTTATAATATCCAATCGTGCCCTTGGTATTCCTCTTTCTACCAAGTTGTTCCGCAATCTGTACGTTGTTACCGGTCGAGGTGACTGGGCTGTATTCACCCATCGACCTGGCAGGAGCGAGCGGATCTATGGTCTAAAAGATTCCATCCGTGATTGGAAATACGGATTCTTTTATGTTGATCGTTTGGCCTTCAATGATATTTCCCTTTCTTGGGGACCCATAACCGGACGGTCTTCTGAGGCTGATCCTGAACTGACTGACGTTGAAAACCAGCAGGTTGAGAGTTTACTGGGGTTGGAGATGGAATGGGAAGATCCTGACGAGTATCTCCTTGGGATGGCGGATCTAAGCCCTTTTTTCTTCGTTCGTCGAGTTCGCCCGGTTTGGCAGGTAGACGAGAAGGATACTTCTTTGCTTCAACGGTTGAAGATGCAGAAGCCTTCCAGAGAATCCATAATGGTGACCAAAGGAGATATAACTCCCTTCCTTCCCCCTTCTGAAGTTGCTCTTAGTTCCGAAGGCACCCCATACGCGTTGGAGCATGAGGTTGAGGGTACTTCAGACATCTCTACACATGTTGCTGAATCGTTAGGCTTTAGGACGGAAGATACCATGATTCCAGACTCGCAGTCGGAGCTTTTCGAACCCGTCAAAATTCGGTCTGTTCGAACCCTTTCAAAGAGGTCACGTGACACATCGACCTCTTCACCTTCCAAACGAAAGAAGAATGAAGGTATGATTTACCTTCTGTATGTCTGACACTTCTTTATTTATATATTAGTCCTTTTCTGCAGGAGAGGAAACTGGTTCCACTCGTCCACCTGTCAGTGCCCCGATTATAGTTTCCTCGGCACCTGCAACGTTGGTTATGCCCACCGTGACGTCTTCCGGGCCCATTCGGTCTTCTTCTGAACCACCAAAACAACCACCGGTGTCATCTGCAGTGTCTCTATTTGAAAGTCTATTGTTTAGTTCAAATTTGCAATCATCTTCTATTGAAAAAGTTCCATCTGTTGTTCGTCCTCCGAAGCCTCAATCTTCGTTACCGAACTTCCCGTTTCTTCGTAAGGCTTCCCTTTTTCATATATATGTGTTTTATCAGTTAATGCTATGTCTAACCCTTTTGCTGCTTACAGCTCGCACAGTTCGCACCACCGTTGCTGAATCTACCAGAGAACTATCTGTTAGCAGCCTACCGGATCCTTCCAATCTTGCCAAGAAAAAACAAATGAAAGAACCCATCCTGCAAGCCACTTTCACTTCCACTCCTCCTATCGTTCATGCTATTGTGGACCCTATTGCTGCTGTTTCTTCTTACGAAAGGTTCTCTGACGAGGGCTTGTTCCTTCGGGCCAAGTCTGGTTTGTCTGATGCTGTTGAATTTCTCACAGAATTACAATCACGAAGCGTTCATAACCGTCAGTCAGCTCTTTGTCTTCAAGATGAGTTTGCTCAGATGAATGAGCTAATGAAGAAAACTAAAATTTTGCACCAGGCTGACATTGAGGAGAAAAATCATCTTGCTGCCCTCTCTGAGCATCTTTCTGAGGAAAACAAAGACTTGTCTGCTGCATTAGAAGGCATGCTGCGTTCGTTATCCGCCAAAGATGCCCGAATTGTTGAAATTAATGTGGAGCATAGTTCTGCGGCTGCTCGTATTGCAGAACTAGAGCTGGCCCTTGTTGAAAAAGATGCTCATGTGGACGATGTTACTCGTTCTCGTATAGAATTGGACGCCCTTAATGATAAATTGAAAGAAGAATTCCCCGTCCAATCTCATCAATTGGGTACCCTTCGTGAGGACATGGATTGGTTGATTCAGAAGGGAATCTCCGGGTTATGTGAAGTTCTTTTGAACTCAACTGAGTTTGTAGGCAGGAATTCATCTCTTCAAATGGAAAGCGTAAGATTTGGTCAGTACCGAGGGTGTCTGGACACTCACCGGGAATATACCGATCTCCTAAAGGACGCCAAGCTCGTACATGAGTATCCGGACGCTCAGGCCAACATTATGAACTTGTTTGGCGCACTGGTGACTCCAGACTATTCGTTGCTTCAATCGATTGAGTCTAGTGCGATTTCTTTAGAAGAGTTGAAGAAGGTTGTGAAGAAAGTGACTCCCGGGTTAGAGGATACCGGTGAAAGTTCCAATCGTGGAGGAGTGCCTCCTGCGTAGCAGGATGTTTGCGTCCGTACGTTACCGAACTGTTATTTTGGTTAATTTGTACGCTTATCGTTTGGTTGTTGAATGTTTTTTCTTTTTATTTCATGTAAGCGTCTGTTTACCAGCTGGTGGTTCGTTGGTTGTAAGTGTTTTGCTTTAGTTTGTGACGGAGGGTCTTGCCCTTCTTAGAATTCGATAGTTTATATCTATTTACTTGTCGTTTTTTTTTTGTTTATTTACCGCATTCGTTCATTTGTCGCATTCGTTCATATATCACTATATATGTTCGTTTTTGAATAGGTCGTAATTTTCTAATGAGGCGTCCCCCATAGAATTGGAATAGGGAATGTCGCTCCCTAACCTTACATATACATGCATGTTTGTTTCGTTGATTTAACCATTCACGTAATTTTCTGGATACCTTCCTGTCGTAAGGAAGCTATCCGTTCGTTTAATCGCCTAAGTTGCTTTAACTTAGAAAGTTTGAAAAAAGAAAAACTTGCTCGGAAGATGTTTCATCAATCATTCGTAACTTTCTATTACATTAGCCGTGGAACACCAAACTACTAGTTCGAACAGCATTCATACCAAAATGTCACCGAATGATTATGATAAACGAAAACTAACTTAAAAATAAAACTTTCGCAGATTCCGCATGTTCCATGTGCGTGGAATAAACGAACCGTCCATTGTTTCCAAGACATAAGAACCATTCCTCCTTGCTTCTTTAACTTTGTATGGACCTTCCCAATTGGGGCACAGTTTTCCAGGCTTGTGCTGGAGGCTTGCTTTGTTCTTGCGTAGGACCAGATCTCCTACCTTACACGCTGTTCCTCGGACCTTCTTGTTGTAATTTCTTTCTGTCATAGACTTGTACGCCGCTTGCTTTAAGGCCACGATTTCTTGTCGCTCATCTACGATATCCAGGTTATGCCTTAATGCCTCTTCATTTTCTCCTAAGTGGAAATTCTCGATTCTTGACGAAGGAATGATAACTTCCAATGGTATCACGGCTTCAGAACCGTATACCAAACTGTACGGAGTTTCATGTGTACCCCTTCGGATCGTCATTCGGTAGGACCATAGCACACTTTGCAATTCATCTACCCAACTACCTCCCGTTCTGCTCAAACGGGTCTTAATTCCTTTCATTATTGTTCTGTTAGTGACCTCCGTTTGACCGTTAGCCTGCGGATGGGCTACGGATGTAAAGTTTTGGTGTATGCTCAGTTCAGCACACCATTTTTTGAACGGATTACTGGCAAATTGCTTCCCGTTGTCACTTACAATGGTATGTGGGAGGCCAAAACGACACACGTTCTGCTGCCATACGAACTTAACAATATTAGCCCCTGAGATACATGCTAAAGGTTTAGCTTCTACCCATTTCGTGAAGTAGTCAATGGCTACTACCAAGAAACGTAACCCTCCGGGAGCCTTAGGGAACGGTCCAACGATATCGATCCCCCACTGACAAAAAGGCCAAGGGCTGTGTATGCTTGTTAGGTTAACGGAAGGAGCATTCAGAACATTTGAATAGGCTTGGCACCCTTCACACTTTTGCACATATTGGTGGACATCCTTGGACATGGATGGCCAAAAGTAACCCATTCGGAGTAGCTTCTGAGTTAATGACCTAGCCCCCAAATGCGACCCGCACAATCCTTCGTGGATTTCCCTTATAGCATCCTTAGCTTCATTGCTCCCCAAACATCTCAACCACGGGGTGGAGTATCCCTTTCGATACAGGACGTTATTCCTGAGGGTATACCTTCCGACATTTATTCTAACCTTCCTAGCTTCATTTGTTTCAGCCGGTAGCAATCCTTCCCCCAAGTATAACCGAAAGGGGGTCATCCAGCAACTTTCATCATTCTCTATTTCTGTCACCTCTTCTTCTTCCACGATGCTTCGTTTTGGCAGCACTTCCACCAGCACTTTCTTCGTCAGGTGATGGTACAACATTGCCGCTAACTTGCTGAGAGCATCGCCTCCTTGTTTTTAGTTCGAGGGATCTGTGTGATCTCAAAGCTATCGAACCAGCTTACATGTGTTGAACTCGCTCTAGGTACCGTTTCATGTGTGTTTCCTTCGCCTCATTGGAGCCTTTGATTTGATTGACGATCAACATTGAGTCTGCGAAAGCTTCCACCTTCCGGATCTCGAGACTTTTGGCTAAACCCAACCCGGCTAGCAGAGCCTCGTACTCAGCCTCATTGTTCGAACATGCGAAATCAAATCTTAAGGAATAGGTGACCCTTTCGTCGTTTGGCCGTGTCAGAACCACTCCCGCTCCACATCCATCCGCTCCTGCCGCTCCATCTGTATACATCTGCCAAACAAAAGAAGATTTTCGGCATGCACTCGTCTCCGGACCCTCTTTTCCCTCAATTGCCAAAACCCTTTCGTCATCCGGCATCTCGACCAAGAAATGTGCTAGTGCCTGGCCCTTGATGCTAGGCCTAGGTTTAAACGTGATATCATACTCGCCCAACTCGATCGCCCACTTTGTCATGCGTCCCGACCGTTCTGGCTGTAGGAGTATGTTTTTTACCGGTTGGTTAGTCAGGACGGTCACTGAGTGAGCTTGGAAGTATCGCTTCAAACGTCTAACCGCATAAATCAAGGCTAAGATCAACTTTTCAATTATTGAGTAATTAAACTCTGCTCCTTGTAACGCTCGACTAACGAAATATACGGGCACTTGCTTTTTGTTCCTTTCGGCGATGAGTACAGAACTGACTGCTTCTCTGTTGGTAGAAAGGTACATTACCAACGGTTCCCCAGGTATGGGGCTGGCCATGGTAGGAAGGTCCTTCAAATGATGTTTAAGTTTTTCAAAAGCTTCCGTAGCCTCCTCCATCCATTCAACTTCTCCTTTCTTCGTGCATCCGTGCAACGCTTTGAAGAAAGGGATGGACTTTTCCGACTTTTCCAGAAATCGTCCCAACGCTGTGTTAGGTCACAAGAACCCTGGTTAGTTTGATAATTGTTAAGATTAATAATTTACTTAAGACAATTAAGGTGATTAACACAGTAATTTAGTCAAACGTATATTATTCCACAAAGTGTGGCTTGTAGCGGAAATACAAGACCACTTGAACAATTACAAAGATAGATAAGTGAACGTGTAAATTGGTGTGTACTCCTTTGCAAGATGATCTCTATTTATAATGTTATAGAGATCTTACATAATGGGCAAAGGAGTAACCGAAGGACTAAGTAAATGAAATGACTAAGATCAAGGGATTTGATCTTAGTCCGTTTCTATACTGACCATGACTCAGTCCTTCTACTCGGTATTGGTTTTCCAATACCGAGTGCTGATACTGAGTGGCCAGTATTGGCCAAACTCAGTATCACTTCTAACTTAGCTATTTTAATCTACATTTTAATCTAAGCTATTCATGATTGTTTTGTTATCCTAAGATTCATACCAGGGGTAAGGCTTTTTGCCTTAACAATCTCCCCCTATCTAATGATAACAAAACAATTACAAAGAGATACTAAACAAAATACACTACAGGCTGCAAAGTCTTCTTCTTTAGTCTTTGTTGATCGATTCAAACTCGTAGAAGACTTCTTTCTTCACATGGATGAACTCTTCTCTTTTCTTCAGTTCATCTTGCCTGTTGTTTAGTACAACAACTATCTTCTTTCTAAACCAAGCATCTTCTCTCTTGGTTATCATCCATTTAAGACCCACCAAATGGCTGATAGGAGCTGTTGCCAAGTCTGCTTCAGTAATGAAGCATTCTTTGTCCTCTGAGTCAGTATACATATATCCAGATGTTGGATATATGGTACTCTTCTGATCCTGAAAAATAAGGTTAGGAGGGACAATATATTTAGGGAACATTCTGAATGTATTCAGGCAGTCAGGTTTGTTGTTTTTCACAGCCTCAGTCATCACACTGAGTGCCCTATAATCTGCTGCATAAAGAATGCCTTGTTCATAGCATACAGCAGATACAGCCCAGATTTCATCCATCATCACTTGGGCTTCAGAAGACCTGGATTTCAATTCCTTAATCAGTCTAGCAATCTTAATCCAGTCTTGTACTCCCATATTCTGAATGTCATGTAGAAAGAACTTCAGTGGAGGACTGACTGGCCCAGTGCATGTTGCAGTAATGCATTTGTCAACGATTTTTACTTTAATTTTGTTGACAAACTCATTCAGCCAGTATGTGTTCTTTACATTATGAAAAACTCTGTTCCTCAGCATGTTCATCCTGTTTTCCCTGTATCTGAATCTTTGAGCAACAATGTTCCAATATTGTTGGAGAACATCATCACCTGTTCTTCTGACAATATGAGGCTTCCATGAATCATCTGTCTCAGTATCAGTTTCAGGATCTTCTTCCTTGACAGGGAAATATCTTTGAGCTTCAACCTCATCCTCAGTATATTGAACAGATCTTCTGGGTCTAATATTCAGTGGAGCTGGATCTGCTTCTTCACTTGATTCTGAGGACATAACCACATTTGTCATTCTTCTGGTTACTGGTCTTCTAGCAATTCTAGAAGGTCCTTCAGCTTGAGGTGAGATAGGTTTTCTTGTATGCTCTTCATCATCTGAGAATGATGATGAAGAGGTTTCTTTATTTGCCTCATCCAGTGCAAAGTTTAAAAAATCTTCTGATGCCACTGGATGTTCTTCATCTTCATCATCAGCAATAGGCCACACAAAAGGGCTATACACAATAATCTGCAAGTTGTTCTGCTCAGTAGCAACTTGCTGAGGTTGATCAGTATCAGTCTCCCCCTGAGCAGATGGCTCAGATGGTTCTTCTTCAAGTTGTTCCAAGACTGATCTTCCTCTCTGTCTGTTTCTTTCATATCTAAACCGAAGAGGTTCAGTATGAGGTGTTTGCTGATGTTGTTGTTGTTGTTGTTGTGGAGGTTGATCTTCATTTAGTTTTCTTCTTTTCTCCCCCTGAGCAGATGGCTCAGGTTGATCAACCTCTTGATCTCTTTGTCTTTTCTCCCCCTTATTGTTATCATTGGATGGGGAGATAATGGGTTCAGTATCACCACCCATGTCCCCCTGTGGATCTTCAGGACTTGGGGAGAGCATAGGTTCAGTGTCAGCCTGCCTTGCACTATGAGTATGTGCAGGAGATGGTGATCTTCGAGGCTCAGTGGCAGGACCTGCTTCATCAAGATTGCCTCCAGTGGAAGGTGGTGGAGGTGGTGAAGGCTGTTGTTGTTGCTGTAGGAGTGCCACTGAGTGCTTCAAGGAGTCAATCTCAGTACTCATTGCATCCATCCTGGCCAGAATGTTATTCTGAGTATTCTGAATGGCCAAGATTTGATTAAGAATTGTTTGTAAAGCTCCATGTACTTCCTGAGACTGAGTAGCCTGTCCTCTTTGACCCTGCACAGATGGTGCTAAAGTAACAAAAAATAAAACTGGTTAGTAAGACAAGTTTATCAAATAGAGTTGTGGTATTGATTAACCCTATAATCATGTAAACAGAATTTGGAAGTCTGTATTTCATCTGGTTCATGATGAAATATTGTGGACTAGTGCAAAGCATGTGTAAGAAGTGTTTTAGTAAAAGTGAGTGTGAAATTTGAAGTAGCTCAGTGTAGGATAAGTCACATTTACTAAAAGGTTTGGTTGGGAAATTCAAAGCCTGGGATATGCTTCTTGTTATTTTCAATGTTTATCACTCGGTATTAGAGTGATAACAGTAATGTGGCTTTGACCCATGGAGAATTTTGGCTAATGTGGCTTAAAGGGTTTTTGATCATTTCTTGAACAATGTTACCCAACTCAAAATAAGTTGGACATCATTCAAGCAGCACCAGTGGGTGTCAGTGTGACATCAACCACTATTGTCCCTTTAAATGGTGGAACAACTGTAGACTGACAATGATCTTTTTGAAAAGCTCAGTATATGAATTTTGCATAGCAGCAGTGGGCTTACTATGTTGGCCATAAGAGTATATATTTGAAAGTTCGATTGAGACTGTGGTCAGTATTGAGTTGGTACTGGCCAATACATAGTCTCTATGGGGGAAATATATATATATATATATATATATATATATATATATATATATATATATATATATATATATATATATATATATATATATATATATATATATATATATATATATAAGTTTAAGGATTTTTAGAAATTCATACCTGAGACTTTATCTAATTCTCTTCTGGCATCAAGAGAGGTCGGTGCTGGATCATTTGGATTCTGATTTGAGGCACCAACACCTTCATGAGGTTCTTCTCTGCCAATATCTGCACCTTCCAATGTATGATGCTCAAATTGAAGTTCTACATAAAGAGGATCATGGGGTTCCTCAATATGTTGAGCTGTTGGTTCTGGTTCAGGACCTGGAAGGTCAGCATTGGCTGCAGCAGCACTTTGTGCTTGAAAAGATGCAGTAAGAGATGGTACATTTCCAAGTTGCATCTCTTCTGATGAAAGGTTTCCCATAATAACCGGAGAAAGATTTCTTCTTCTTCTGTGGAGAACCAGTGGTGTGTCTTCTAAGGTCTCAGTATCAGAAGCAGTTTCAATATGAGGAGCATCAGGATTCTGTGCTGGTGGTGATGAGACTGCTGCTGGTTGAGCTTCCACCATCTCAGTATCTGGATCATCGTTTCCACCATTTCCACTGTCAGCATCAGTATCAGCATTTTCTGATTCAGTATCAGAAGATTGTGCATCATTAATGTGTGCCTGGACTATAGCCCACATAGAGTGACTCATTACAGGCTCTCCTTCTCTTGGCCTGTAGAAGAAAATCTTCTCATGAAGAGGAGGAAGATCCACTCTTGGGCTGTTGAATTCATCATATATATGTGCAGGCATCTCATTCTGAAAAATGAGAGAAAGAAATCTGCAGAAAGGAACATTTAATTCTCTGATTTTAGCCCGAATTAGAGAGGCTAATTCTTCAAAAATTAGTCGAGCATAGTCAATGTCCCTTCCATGGTACATGGCGTGAACCATCTGCATACCAAAATCATTGATTTGGTCCAAGGCTCCAGTCTTGTGAGTCATACACCGAATGATTGTAGAGATCAATATACCCCACATTGGACCAAATTCATTTCTTTTAATGATCCCCGTAGTACCTCTGCGTCCGATAAGTGGTAACACTGATCTAACCTCTTCTCTGTCAACAAATGGCTCATATTTGGCGTGAGCAGGAAGACCCAGAGCTTCCCTAATTATGGCTGTGGAGACGAAGGTTCTTCTTTGGTCACGAATAACCCAACCAGTAATCATGTCTGGTGAGTCAATTTTAGCAGAGTACCAGAACTCACAGAGCATTTCTAGGTAAATGGCTCTAGGATATCTAATCAGTGCTTGAGTGATTGGGCAGTTCTTCAGAAATGTAACCATGTGTGTGAATTCGGGGCACGCCCAAGCTTGAGGAATATTGAAATTTGCGGTGATATTGTTCTTCGCAAATTTGGGTAATTCATCGTTTTCTAAACTGTATTGCCGGTGCAGCCTCCGGTGCGAAGAACGTATAATTTGCCATCTGTGATTTTGATTTTTAAGAAATTTTCTTGCAAAGAAAGATTGAAATCGTTAATCGCAGAGAGAATCGTAATCGTAAGTAAGAAATAACTGATTAAGGAAAATGTTAAAGAAAGAGAAAAACAGTTATTTATACATAAACTAAAGATATTTACGGTATTGGGAAGTTAAACCGGCTGATTTGACAGCCTTATCCTGTATCAACGGTAACTTTCCTATTAAGAAAGGTTACCGTTGGGCAGTATAGAGATTAAAAGTCAGTTGTATCACTCCAGGACTCCAATACCGAGTTAAAAAAAAAAATTAAAAAAAATATGAAAAATAATAAAAACATTTAATTTAAACTATAAATTAATAAAAAATAAAAATTTATAAAATTTGATAAATCAGACGAGTGATACTGAGTTGATCAGTATTGAAAGTAATACTGATCAGTCGGTATCAGAAAAATTTTAGTAAAATTAAGGATTCAGCATACCCAATTGTCCTAGTAAGTACATAAACCTTTCCTCAGAGAGAGGTTTAGTAAACACATCGGCCAATTGGTCATCTGTAGGAACGAAATCTACCTCAACCTTACCCTTTTCCACATTATCTCGAATAAAGTGGTGTCTGATATCAATGTGCTTTGTTCTGGAGTGATGGACTGAGTTTTCAGTGATAGCAATAGCACTCTTGTTATCACAATGTATTGGTGTCTTCTGGAAATTAAACCCATAGTCCATTAGTTGATACTGCATCCACAAGAGTTGAGCACAGCAACTTCCTGCAGCAACATATTCTGCTTCTGCAGTGGAAGTTGCCACTGAATTCTATTTCTTGGATGACCAGCCAACTAATCTTCCACCGAGGAATTGACATCCTCCATTTGTGCTCTTCCTGTCCAACCGACAACCTGCAAAATCTGCATCTGTATACCCTTCAAGGTCAAAGTTTGAGTCTTTGTGATACCAAAGACCCATGTTAGGAGTACCTGAAAGATATCTAAAGATCCGCTTAACAGCTTTCATATGTGATTCTTTAGGATCAGCCTGATACCGAGCACACAAACAAGTTGCAAACATGATATCAGGCCTGCTAGCTGTTAAGTAAAGTAAAGAACCAATCATACCTCGGTATGTGGATTGACAAACTGGTTTACCAGTTTCATCTTTACTTATTTTATCCTGAGTACCCATAGGAGTATGCATGGATGATAAATTTTCAAATTTATATTTCTTGAGCATATCATGCACATACTTACTTTGATTTATGAAAGTGCCATCATGCTTTTGGTCAACTTGTAGACCAAGAAAGTAAGTAAGTTCTCCCATCATACTCATCTGATACTGAGATGACATTATTTTAGCAAACCAGTCACACATTGACTTGTCAGTGGAGCCAAAAATAATATCATCCACATATATTTGAATGAGTAAAATGTCAGAACCTTTTCTCTTTGAAAATAATGTTTTATCAATTTTACCTCTTATAAACTTATTTTCAATTAAGTACTCAGACAGGGTATCATACCAGGCTCTGGGAGCTTGTTTGAGCCCATATAGAGCTTTATCAAGCTTGAAAACGTAATTAGGAAATTTAGGATCAACAAAACCTGGTGGTTGTTTGACATAAACTTCCTCCTGTAGTTTTCCATTGAGAAATGCACTTTTGACATCCATCTGATAAAGTTTGAAGTTCTTGAAAGCTGCGTATGCAAGATACAGCCTAATAGCTTCAATTCTTGCAACTGGTGCAAAAGTTTCGTCATAGTCAATGCCTTCTTCTTGCCTGTAGCCCTGAGCAACCAGTCTTGCTTTGTTTCTGATGACAACACCATCCTTGTCCATTTTGTTTCTGAACACCCACTTAGTACCAATTATAGTTTTACCAGCAGGAGGTGGTACTAAGTTCCAAACATTATTTCTTTCAAACTCTGTCAATTCTTCTTGCATAGCTTCTACCCAGTCTTCATCTAATAAAGCTTCATCAGCTTTCTTTGGTTCCATGGTAGATAAGAAACTCGAGAAGAAACAGAAGTTTGCAGTTGCTTGGGGTTCAAACTCTAACCTTCTTCTTGTTTGAACACCTTGTTCAATGGGACCAATAATATTTGCATGAGGATGGTCTCTATGTTCCCTTAGATTATTTCCTAAGGAAACATTTGAAGCAAGATCAACAATATCTTGTAGTGGTGATGGATTGTCTGCCTGATACTGTGTTGAATCCTGATCAGTATCAGACAATACTGGTTGCTGTTCTTCTGTATTTTGCAGATTTGATGTGGATTCTTGAGTAGTATTTGAAGATTCTCCTTCTTCATAAGTGGAGTTGTTCAGATCAAGAATTGGGACCTCAGTATTGGAGTTCTCAGTAATGGGAACCTCAGGATTTGACATATTGAGGTTAGACTGAGGTGCGTCTTGATCAGTATCACTCGTATCATGATCAACATAGTAGGGGTGAGACTTGGGCTGTTCAGCAATGGATATTTTTGGATTACATAGAATTTCTATGCCACTGATGTCTTCAGTTGCTGATGTAGAATGCTCATTCTGATTTTCATCAAACGTAACATGAATAGATTCTACAATCATCTTGGTGGAGATGATATACACTCTGAAGGCTTTAGAGTGTGGAGAATAGCCCATGAACACACCTTCATTTGCTTTGGGAGCAAATTTGTTGAGATTTTGCTTAGTACTGAGTACAAAACATTTACTCCCAAAGATGTGGAAATATTCCACATTAGGAATCTTGCCATTATATAACTCATAAGGAGTCTTTTGATGACGCTGGACTATTGTAGCTCTGTTCTGATTAAAGTTTGCACAATTAACAGCTTCAGCCCAGAAGCTCAGTGCCAGTCCAGCATGACATAACAAAGTTCTTGCAGCTTCAATTAAAGTTCTATTTTTTCGTTCTACAACACCATTTTGTTGTGGTGTGTAGGCTGCAGAGAAGTTTTGTATGATTCCTTTTTCTTCACAGAAATCAGCCAGAACTGAGTTCTTGAACTCAGTACCATGGTCACTTCTAAGTTGTTTGACCTTGTTGCCTTTTTGAAGTTCTTCTCTTTTAATGAAGGCAATGATTTCTGTTGTTGCATCAGCTTTAGTCTTGAGAAAGATAACCCAAGTATATCTTGAGAATTCATCAACCAAGACTAATGTATAGATCTTTTTGGCCAAAGATGGTGTGCTGATGGGACCAAAAAGATCCATATGAATCATTGTAAGAGGTTCATTTATGGAGTGATTAACCTTTGATTTAAATGAACTCTTCTTCTGCTTGCCCATTTCACATGCTGAGCATAACTTATCTTTTGAATAAGTAATAGTGGGTAGCCCTCTCACCAGTTTCTTGATACTGAGCTCATTTATATTTCGAAAGTTTATGTGAGAGAGCTTCTTGTGCCATAACCAATGCAATTCTGGTTTGACTTTAGACAGCAGGCAAACTCGAATAGTGGGGTCTATTTCAGACAGATTGACCACATAGACATCCTTTTCTCTTCTAGTAACGAGTACAGGTTGCCCTTTATCATTGTAGATGATTCCTGCAATCTTTCTGAACCGAGCTTCATTATCATCATCACACATCTGGCTGATACTGAGCAGATTGTGTTTAAGACCCTCCACATAGGCAACTCTTTTAAAAGTTATATTGCCTGCCTTTATTACTCCATACCCTCTTGTTTTTCCTATGGAATCATCTCCAAACTTGACAGAAGGACCCTTCTTTGGAGTATAGTTTAGAAGGTACTCCATACTGCCAGTCATGTGTCTTGAGCAGCCACTATCTAGATACCATTTTCTGTCACCCTGCACAAGACACAAATAATAAGTTAGTTCTTTTCAGGAACCCATTTTTGAATAGGACCTTTGGTAGGAGAAACAGGGTTTGGTTTGTACTCTTTTGGAGGAGAGGTCAGTATCACTTCAGAAATAACCTTTGAGGTTTTCTTTGGTGATACCGAGTTAGTTTCTCTCCTTTTCTTTGGTACTGAGTACCTAGGACTTGAGAGATCAGTCCAGCATTCATCTCCTATATGACCAGTATGATGACATCTATAACATTTTCTAGGTCTGTTTCGAAACATATTTTCATAAGGAACTTTTGAAAATTGTTTAACTGTTTGTTGATCAGTATTAGTGAATTTTGCAAACTTTTGACTCAAAATTTTGATCTAATCACCAATAGATTTTAAAATGTTATTTTTGTCATTTTTTAATGGAGTTTTAATTTTATTTTTGACTGATTTTGAAGGAGATGATTCTGGTGTCTTAATTTTATTTTGCACAGTAGTCTTTTTATCAATGGACTTCTTGATTGTGACACTTGAAGATCCTGTTGAAGTTGTTTTCTTTTTATCATGTTTTAGAATGACAACTTGAACAGGTTCTTTAGATTCTTGAGTAGTTGACTTTGCTGTTCCTGTGGATTCAGTATTAGTTAAAACACTTTGAGTAGCAATAAGTTTCTTTTCTGTATTCTCAGGTTCTTTATATATCTCAAACGTAGTTGTGTTAAATAAAACTTCAAATGGAGGAACAGCAGAAGTGTCATACTGTACTATTTCGAGGTCAGTATCAAAAATTTCTTTTTCAGGAAATTCAATACTGAGCTCTTGTAGTTCAGTATAGCACTTAGAACAGATGGAAGGACCAATTGGTTTTTTAAAAATAATTTAATCCTCATCATCTGATTCAGTTTGACATCCTACTTCACAAAAAGTTTTTGCTTTTACAAACTGAATAGGGTTCATATCCGAAAACTCTTCAAATAAATCAGCAAAATTATTTCTATTTTTTAATTGAGGATCAACACCAAGTGCAGCCCTTACATTTTCTGGAAATTGTTGATTTAGACATTTATTAAGTTTAATAGATGCATTTCCCCAAGATTTACACTGATTTTCAAATTTTTCTTTTTCCAGTTTGTGTAAATGAGCTTTATCAGCTAATCTTTGTTTAATGTCTTGTAAGTTTAGAAACTCTAATTCTAAATCTTTAAATTTTGCTAATTTATCTAAATGTTCGTTATTTACCCTTTTCTCTCTGTACTAAAGTTTTAAGATCAACAATCATATACTCAAAAATCTTTTCTTTTTCATTATCTGAATTAGTTTGAAAGGAACTCACCTTGTACAACTGAGTGGAATCCCAATCAGTATGGACACTCATTCTCTCAACTTCTTTGATATCTCTCTCAAAGGAGCTCTTCAAATCTTCTTCAGTAAAAGCCATAAAGGCTTTGTTCTCAATTTCTTCCTCATCATCACTTATTTCCTCATACATCCAAGCCTCTGAGTAAAGTGCTTGATGAGGTGCACCATTCCCTGCTGCATTCTTCCCCTTGCTCCAGTTCTTGAGTTTGACATACTTGTCTCGATACCTTTTAGCTCGGTATGCAATCTTGTCATTCTGATCAGTTTCAGTTGACTTGGTATGACAATTCGCAGCAATATGCCCAGGCTTTCCACACCTATAGCAGAGACCTGATCTTGGGTCAGTATTGGAAGAGCTAACACCAAGCCTCTTCTTTTTCAACTGATCCAGCTTCAAGGACATAAGAGCCATTTGTGTTTCAAGCTCTTCTGCCTCAGCATCAGCAAGATCAACTTCTGGTTCTTCAGGTTCAGTTACAGTATATGCCTGTTGCACAACTAGAGCCATACCAGTGGAAGACTTGTCAGTTTTCTTCCAGTTGATCAGTCTTGCAGCATTATTCTCTTCATGATTCAACATTAATCCATACAGAGTTTGAAGAGTGTATGACTCAATGTTGTTAGCAGCATTGACAGAATTTGTCATGTCAAGAAACTGTTGAGGAAGACTATCCAAGAACTTTTGAACAAGCTCTCCTTCTTCCTTTACAATGCCTACACTGATTAAATCATGAACAACAGTATTAAACCTGTTGTAGAGAGTAGTGATGTCTTCATTTGGACTAGAGAAGAAGTTTTCATACTTCCTTCTCATATTGCTTTTCCTCTGCAACTTCACCTTGGGTGTGCCTTCATAAGTGATTGATAAACTATCCCACATAGCTTTTGCTGTTGACAATTTCATAATTGCATTAAGTATTTCTTTGGTAACAGTATTACCAATCACTCCCTTAGCTCTTGAGTCTAGACTGAATAACTGACGGTCAGTATCAGTCCAGGTGTGTTTCAGTTTAGGAACTGTTCTTGTGCTCTCAGGAGCATCATCAGTAGCAGCAACGGGTTCCACAGTTTGTGGGATGATAGGACCATCATTTAGCACAGTAAGCATCTCATGATGAATGGATTCAAGATACCACTGAGCCTTAAGCTTCCATTGGTGAAAGTCTTTTCCATCAAAAATGGGCACTCCCTTACTAGACATTACTGGGGCAACGATTGTAGACATTTTGGATTTTTGAGTAGTGGAAGGATAAGTATAAGGAATGGCTGCCAGGGTTAAAAGATCGACTAAATAAGAATTAATTTAGCCTGCTCTGATACCAGTTGTTAGGTCACAACAACCCTAGTTAGTTTGATAATTGTTAAGATTAATAATTTACTTAAGACAATTAAGGTGATTAACACAGTAATTTAGTCAAACGTATATTATTCCACAAAGTGTGGCTTGTTGCGGAAATAAAAGATCACTTGAACAATTACAAAGATAGATAAGTGAACGTGTAAATTGGTGTGTACTCCTTTGCAAGATGATCTCTATTTATAATGTTATAGAGATCTTACATAATGGGCAAAGGAGTAACCGAAGGACTAAGTAAATGAAATGACTAAGATCAAGGGATTTGATCTTAGTCCGTTTCTATACTGACCATGACTCAGTCCTTCCACTCGGTATTGGTTTTCCAATACCGAGTGTTGATACTGAGTGGCCAGTATTGGCCAAACTCAGTATCACTTCTAACTTAGCTATTTTAATCTACATTTTAATCTAAGCTATTCTAGATTGTTTTGTTATCCTAAGATTCATACCAGGGGTAAGGCTTTTTGCCTTAACACGCTGCCAGTTTTCCTTTCAAACTATGCACATCTTTCACCGCCCGGGGGGTACGCATCTCCAACAACCCCCCACCTTAACGGGATTGGCCTCGATTCCTTCGGTCGTCACCATATGCCCCAAAAACTTGCCTTTTCTCATCCCGAAAGAACACTTCTTCAGGTTTAGCTTCATGTTGATTTTCGAAAGCTGTATTAGTGTTTCTTCTATATCTTCGATCAGATTCAGGTCGCCTTTGCTTTTAATGACCATATCGTCAACATACACCTCCAGATTCCTCCCTATCTGTTTCTCAAATGCCTTATCTACCAGGCGCTGGTAGGTTTCCCCAGCGTTCCGGAGGCCGAAAGGCATCTTAACATAGCAGAAGGTCCCCTTTTCTGTGTGGAATGCCGTTTTTTCCTCATCTTCCCGGGCCATCTGAACCTGATGGTACCCTTTGTAGGCGTCCAAGAATGACTTCCATCGGTACCCGCCTAAGGATTCCACCTTCTGCTAAATCTCTGGAAGGGGGTTACTATCTTTCGGGCAAGCTTTGTTGAGGTCCTTAAAGTCTACGCACATGCGCATGGACCCATCTGCTTTCTTCACCAGAACCAGGTTTGCTATCCATTCGGGGTACTGGGCACTTCGTAACACCCCTGCTTTCACTAGACTCTGTACCTCTTCGTTGACCACCTTGTTTCGTTCGGCCGCCATCCTTCTCTTTGCTTGCTTCACCGAAGGGAAGCTCAGATTGATCATGAGTTTGTGTTCGGTCACCTCTCGGGACACTCCCGTCATATCTCCGGGAGCCCATGCAAACACTTTTTTATATTTCTTCAGCAGAGCTTCCAGCCCGTCCCTTAATGGTTGAGGTAAACCTCCCCCGATTCGAATGGGGGTATCAGGGTACTCCGAGTTGATTATCACCTGCACTTCCTCTTGCTCCGTCCAACTGTCCTGATGCGTGATGCTGTTACATTCTAATGGGGGCATGGGCATGCTCCGGACAGTGATCACCCCTTGATCGGAAGGGAACTTGAGCAAACCATGAATCGTGGAAGCGATTGCCTGAAACTGCCACATTCCCGTCCTTCCCAAAATGGCGTTGTAACGTGAGGGTGCCTCGATGATGATGAACTCTGCCAAGATCGTTTTGCTGTGGAAACTTTCCCAATCGGCTAGCATGAGGGGTAAGTGAATCTTTCCCTTAGGCCAAACGGACTGCCCGGAGAACCCGACAACAGGAGACTTGGGTGGCTTAAGGAGAGCTCGAATATCAGGAGGAAACTTGTCGAAGCAATGACTATACATGACGTTGGCCGAACTCCCTCCGTCGACATAAACTCTACGAACCATCGTTTTAGCCACTATCTCAAAGATAACTAACGGCTCCGTCCCGACATACCCGTCCGGAACAGGTTCCCCCCTTCCGAACTCGACGACTCCTCCCTTCCTTTTGCCTAGGAGGAAAGGTAACGGTTCCTCTTCAATCGCAAAAATCTCAACGTTATAAGAAGCTGCTTCCTTCTTAGGCTCAACCATATTGGCTTCCGTTCTCTCCTTCCCCTGTGCTTCCTTTTCCCTCTTGTAACTTTCACAGGTTGCAGTGGCGTGACCCATAATTTTGTGAAAGTCACAATAAGCATTCGGGTCTCTTGGATATTTCTTCCTTACTACCCTTCCTTCGGTTCTTCGGGTTTCCGTTGCAGTATAGACTTCCGGACGGTAAGGACCGTATCTGTCGCCTTGAGACCTCCCTTCCGGGATTCTTGCTTTGTAGGGCGACCTTCCAGAAAAACTGGGCTTGACGGAGCCCTTCCCTTTATCTCCTTTGAACGAGCTCGATCCGTTGGTGTTCCTTTTCTCTTGAGCCTCAAAGCAAAACTTTTCGGCACTTTCCTCTTCCTGCTTCAACACCTTGTTTACCACATTAATCATGTCATCCGCTTTGTCGAAATCCCTTTTCGACAACTCACGAAATAACTCTCCTTCCCGGAGGCCATACGTGAAAGCTGCAATGATCAGAGAGTCTTCCCGAACCGGCATCTTTCGGCTCTGCTCGTTGAACCTTTTAAAGTATGATTTATTAGACTCCCCCTCCCGTTGTCGACAAGCCATAATGGATTGAGATCGCTGCTGATACTTCTTTTGCTGTATGAAACTATGGCTAAACTGTAGAACCAGATCTTCGAAACTAGAGATACTCCTCTTGGTGAGACTTGACAACCAGTACCTTGCAGATCCTTCCAAGGTTCCTGCAAAGTATAGACACCAAAGCCTAGGATCCATCGGGATCATTCGTATAGCCCACCGGAAACTGGCCACGTGATCGTCGGGGTCTCCAGTTCCATCGTATGATTTGACTCTGGGCCCTTTCAGACCTGGAGGTATGGGCATTTCGTTGATATCATCCGTAAACGGAGACCGAAAGTCCTTTCAACCGGAGGTGGTGCGTCGGTGGGAAATTTCCCTTTCGCTCTTTGGTGGAGGGTGTCTTCCTTCCTCCTGTCTCCTAACTGGGGTAGCCTCCATCCTACGAGTCCTTCTCGGAGGGGATGGATCTCTATACAACTCTTCTATCGGCTCCTCATCGCTTGAGTATGTTAGGTTTCTTTCTACCCCCCATCATCTCTCCTTTCAACTTTGTCTGAGTCTTCTCCATCTGCCTCATTTTTCGAAATTTACAGAAGAGGCTGTACTCTTCCAACTCTTCCGGGGTATGCGCGTTTTCCCCACCGTTAGGTGGTGGACATGTGGAGGTTGATGCCGGCGTCAGCACCCCCTCTGGCGGTTCTCAAGGTCGAATCGGCGTAACTTGCTGTCAATTAGCGTCGTTCGGCGGATTTTCTTGGACCATTTTGTTCAAGGGTCCCACGGATGGCGCCAAATGTTGGTTCACAGATCTTCCGGATGGTTTGGCGGACGCTACCCGTTTAAAGATCCTGCAATCAACGAGGTAACCCTTAGTCAGATGCTCCCTGGGAGGTTTCCCGTGAGAACACTCTGACGGTCAAGTTAGTAATCAATTTATGTGACGTGAGGTCGTGCCTAATAAAGATCGTATTGAATGCGAGTAATTAATGACAAGAGTATTAAATGTACCGGAAGCTTTATGATCGTAGTTGGTTGCGAGACGGATATATTTATAGTCCACTTCCTTTAGGCGGTAAAAGGAAGTGTTGCTCTTCGGACCGGTCCCTTCTGAGCTTAGAGGATAATAGGTCACCTCAGGAGGCTTGGGACCGGAGAATAATAACCTTGCTTTACGCCAAGGCTGCCCTAGGGACTTGATCGCATTTAATGCACTTTACCTGATAGTTGTCTTTCTGTGATTTCCGCGTTTCGCTTGGATCATGATCCTCGGGATCATGGATCCTTCTGCATCCGTTTTCCTTCTTTCGTTCAGGAAGGTCACCTTCGGTCAGGGAGGTGGCCTTGGGTCAGGAAGGTATATCAGATATACCTTATTAAAAAGTAACAATAAATGTTCTCTGTAATAAGAGTTTGATTTGTGGCAGAAATAAGAGCGAATTCAATTTTCACAAAACTTGGGGAAAACCATCGTAAGCGTACTTATTATTATTTATTACAAATTTTGTTCTTCCCCTGCGATGTGAAGATTAAGCTTTTAATTATCAAAAGCTAAACTCTTGATCCCTACATTGAATTTTTTTTGGGATCTTTGTTAATTTTCTTGACAAATTTCACATTTCAAAAGACAATAAGCAGATAAGCTGTTTCAGTTAGCAATCAAAACGCACCCTTACACATAACCCAAAACAATAAAGCTTAAACCCTAAACCATATAAGCAAACTTCAATAGCTATTATTAATACAGATTCTAGAAGGCTTTATGAAGAATTCAATGACTAGATTGAATTGTGTAACGATTATTACAGAATTGAAAACCACTAACGAGTCAATCGGTAATAAATTCACATAGAGAACGCAATAGAAAAAAACTTGAGATATTTTCTTACAAAATTAGACTCAGAAGGAGATTCGCGGTATCTCATGGGCTTCGATTTTTTCCGTTTGCCCTAACAAAACCACAAAACGATGGAGAATTTCACAATTATTGTTCAACATAAACTTTAAGAGAAAAAAGGCAGATATAATTGTATCCATAATTAGGGGGAAAAGTGAAATGATATTTCACATTTTAAACTGGAAAAAGTGATTTATGTTCTTATATTATTTGCGTCTTCGGTCATGGGCCATCTAAATCGGCAAATTGGAATTTATTGATTTTATGTGTAGTCTTAATTGTAATTTGTGTCCAGAATCCTATTGCTATGTCGATAAACCTTTTGCTATGTCGCTATATGAATGTGGATACTCTTCGTATAAACCATTCAATTAAGTTTAAACATTTAATTTGATGATTGTGTTTGGTTAATTAATTGTTGCAAGCATTAAAAGAATTTGTGATTTAAAGCGACAATATTTTGAGTGATTTTGAGAAACATGTGATTTCATGTTGCTCTTTTCGTACCAAAGGTAATTTTATATAATGCATGGTGGTATGTAAAGTGTTAAGTATTTAAATAATCAATTTAATTTAGGCTTTCTAAAATACCTTCACATAATGGCATTTGATAGAAAATGGGCACAAAATTTTACATAAGTAAAGTAGATGTTGAGAAGCTAGGATGAAAAGGCTTATTTATTGGAATGAAGACTCCAATTAAAAGAATGGTAAGAGCAGTCATGGGCTTTGTCGTGGATGGAAGACGAGAAAAAACCGGCCAAAACCCACTGGTTCGAGATGGGGGTGATGACCGTGATGTAGTCGGCAAGCATAACACGCGGATTTCATTTTTAGATTTTCTTTTTCAAAACCCTCCTCCCACCCCACCCCCCACCAACGGCTAGATTTTAATGGTAAGAAATTTCAAAGTTTTTTAAACGGGTATATGACCGTTTAACATCAATTTTTTTCCAAATAACTTTCTTTATCTCACCATATAAATACTAACCGCAACAACAATATAAAATCGCACCAACATTATCTTCCATATCATTCTACTCTCCTCAACACAACCAAAAATGTCTAAACCCCAATCTCTACACGTGTAGGAAAGAGTTTCTTCACGATTCATTTCCTGATAACTTGTTCGCGAGTTAGTTCTAGCATGATTGATGAAACTGTAAAGATTGCAAACGGGATTAAAAATAGCAAGTTCGGTGTAACAACTAAGGTGGAACTTGAAGCGTGGGATAATTCCTATCGCGTTAAAATCCAACTTTCATTACCATAACATCAACGAATTGAGGGAATTATCCCACGCTTCGACTTCCACCTTAGTTGTTGTAGCGAACTTGCTTTTTTTAATATCGTTTCCGATCTTTACATTTTCATGGATCATGCTAACAACTAACTTGTTGTACAAGTTATCATGAATCGTGAATAAACTCTTTCCTACTCATGTAGAGTTTGGAGTAAGTCATCTAACATCTTCCGGAAGCTTGGAGTCAATGCACACCTCCTTTGACCATGATGTGTAAGTCTTGGAAGTTTTTGTGTTCTTCAAATGAAAGGTCAGGTCTAGAAACTTCCTAACCATGTACGTGATATCAAAATCTAAAAAAATTAATTCATACTCTTACTCTGAAAAAGGGAATTTATTTATGTACCATAACTTTTACTTCTTATACCACATTATACAACTTTTACAACATACTGTACAAGTATGTTAAGCAACAGTTGTGGTAAATGAGTTAAAAATTATGGTATGAAAAATTGAAAATCACCCTATACAAAAATCTATGAAGAAGATTTTAAATATATTTTATTCAACGTTTATGAATAAAAAGAACGCATGATGCATGAAACTTTCATGGGGGTTGAATATTAGTATATTATCTATATTAGGTTTCTAACTTATGAAGATTAATAGAAGTGTTAGTTATTGATCTCACCATATTTCACATTTTAAACCGGAAAATGCGGTCTATGTTCTTGCATTATTTGCGTCTGCGATAATCGACCATCGAAAATGGCTTCTAGCCTAGTGGTATTGGTGAAAAGATTAGGTGTTGCTCATGACCTATTGGTCATGTGTTCAAGTCCCGGGGTTTATTCCCCATATGTGAAGGGTTCGAGGGAAGACATATTGTCCCTTGTGGATTTCATTGTCTAGATTCGAACCACTAACTTAACAACTGGGCGTTCAAAAAATAAAATAAAATAAACACTTCAATCGGGTTTAAACTTTTGATTTGGTGCTTGTGTTCGTTAAGAAAACTAAAGAACATGTATTTTGAGCGACAATGTTTGAGAAAGTTATCAGTATGGTATTGATTATCTATCTCTAATAAGGAACATATGTATTAATTGTATCTTATTCTATTTATATATATTTTTTTTCAATTCTAACTTCTTCTATATATGAGGTCTAAATTTGAGATTTATTTCACAACTCATCACGTTTGAGTATTGACTCCCCGATGCCACCTGTAATTGAATCAAAATACGGGATTTTAAACAATGGGAAATAATTTCAAATCATTCGTCGATCGATCTGGATTATGTGATGCATCCGCAAGATACCTTTTGAGGTTTGATTCGTAACATAATATTTTACAAATCGTTTAAACTCACTAATTTAGGGTTCATATTTTGAGCCAGATTGCCAAACGAATTTAGGGTTCATCTTCAACGCCCTATTTCCACGAACGACGACCCTATTTTAGGTAATTCCTTTTTATTTTGTGATTCAAAATACTAAATAATTGATGTTTCGGGTTTGATTCGTAACATAATTTCATTCCCCTTTTAAAAGAAACTGGTTTTGGATACAGGTTTTGCACAAACAGGATTCAATGGAACAATGAGAGGGTTCTGATTCGAAGCCCTTTCATGAAATAATGACAAACTTGGTACTTTGCACATATCCAAACCCGTTCATGAAATTTGGTATTGATGTTTTTATTTAATTGGTTTTGTGTTTCTATCTAATTGCAGTTCGATTACACATAAACAAAAAATCATTTCTTTCATCTCCTAGGTTGTTAGACTTTGACCAATATGTGATTAATTTGTTCTTATTGCATTCTTCACTTGAAATCTATATGACTGTATCTTACATGAAGTTAAATCATATAATGATTATCTAATGTATAAAATGATCACTGTATCTAAGATGAGTTTATATCATTTAATGATTACTGTATATAAATCATATAATGATTATCAAATTACATTTCCTCATTACATCATTATTAATATTCATTTTTTTAATAAAATTATTCTTGGTCTGATTCAATTTTGGGTGGAAATTGAAACAAATGCCTCAATGGCATCCGCATGAGTGTAATGCCCAACCGTTACTGACACTACGTTTTTCAATGCATCTTCAAAGTAACAAACACTTTTTCAAAGCCCGTCACATGAGTGATTTTGAATTTCTTCTGCCTTTTGGTGTACCCGTATTTGAAATTAAAATATATATTTTCAAGATAATCCGCTGTATGTATGATAAGTGTGAATACTGATGCATTACTTTTTTGTCTTAAATTTCAGAAAAATATAGGCGGCGAAAATAAATAATTGTGGAAAGCTGTTCACTGATTCATAGAATTAAGGTAATATTATCATGATTATTCGCTTATTGCTACCTGTAACCTTCACGAAAAGAGTCTTATTTTTTTAATTATTCTTTATTTGGTTTTTAATCATGGAATTGAAAGAACATTATTTAAATTTCTTGCTTTTTTGTTTTGGTTAATTTCAAGAAGCCACAATAGATTCGAGTTCTTTAATTTTAGTGCTTTGTAAATTCTAGGGTTTAATTTTATTTTTCCAGTATTGTAAATCAACATTGAGGGTAGACATTTTGATTGGTGTTCTGTTATTAAGCATCTCTCAGTTTCTCAAATCCATTTTTGTTTTATTTTTTCATCGCTTTTAGCTAGCAAAACTTAAACCATTTCTCTTCGGGTTAAGCAACTTTTGGCGAACAATTGGAGTTGATATTTGGCCTTGATGGTATTTGTGCTATCACGCATAAATATAGAAGATCTTGGTCCTTTGAAAAAGGATTTTCACTGATACCATATTTGTAGGTTGTATAAGATATTATCTACTTGACCTGTTTTGTTATTTTCTATTGTTAACTTATTTTGTTAATTATTATTCAAATATAGATTAGTTTCTAATGATATACAATTATATCACTTTGGGTAGCAGGCGTCTTTAAACAGATTATCTTCAAATCTTCAAGATAATATCAGTGCACAACCATTGTCTACATATTTTTCTGCTCAATCTGGTGCACTGTCACACCCCGCCAAATATGAGTTTTACTTCATTTAAAATGTTTTGCGGAAGAACGAAGGTGTAACGTTCATGACAACATAGCAAAAATTAAGTAAACAAACAACCACGCAATAACGAAAAATAAAGGTTTGTTTCACTTTCCAAAAGTAGAAAGTTTCCAAAAATAGTAAGTTTCCTAAAATAGAAATTGTTTGAAATGAAATGATTGTTCGTAAACTTAATGTTTTAATCATTGCTCACGACAATCCCAATGCTCATATCCTCCAAACTCCACTGCACCTAATTACCTGGAAAAACATAAATAGTAAAAGGGTCAACAATAATGTTGAGTGAATCCACAAGGTTAAAGTAAAGTGTAAGATAAAGTAAATGTTTTTGCTACTCAAAATGTTTGTTATGAAAATGATTTATGACTGAAAATGTATAAGGTTCAACACTCACATGATATGAGAAGTAAATATGAAAAGTGAAGTGTAATTGTAGAATAACTACAATTACTAGTTATGTTTATGAAAATGTGTTGAACAAATTGTTATGTTTGACATCGCATGAACTGTTATCCCCAACAGGTAGCTAGTCTATTGAGTTAATATACCAACTCCTAAGTCCACAATCAACACTTCAACTCCAGTATGTTGTTATTTTATGGATATACACTCCCGAAAGATGTCTTGGATAAACCAAGTAATGATCAAATAATGTTGGGAGGATGAGTGTCAGCCAATAGTACTATCTGCATATCCATGGTCTAGATCCACTAGCTAATGATTGCTGGTAACCTTAGTCCGGTATAATAATTGTTTGTCATGCCAATGCGATAATGAAAATGTATAGATGTTGTTGTACAGTTATAGTAAAACAGTAGCAGTTGTGTTTATGTTTTCCACCCCAAAGTTTATAAAAACAGTAAAAGAGTAAAGGGGTCTGTGGACTCACCTGGCAAAGCTTAGCGACAAGTACTTAAGACAGAGGAATCCTTTGGAGACTCCTAGCTTCCTAAATGATTTAACTAATAATTAGACTAAGCTAACACAGGCGATTCTATACACGATATAAGTTAAATGATATGTATTTCATGTTATGTTTTATGTTTTGTGACATCGAATGAATTTGGGTTATTGGACGTTAAAAGTCGAAATGAAATGAAATGAAAT
The DNA here is from genome assembly GCA_963853835.1 of Calendula officinalis. Classification (NCBI taxonomy): domain Eukaryota; kingdom Viridiplantae; phylum Streptophyta; class Magnoliopsida; order Asterales; family Asteraceae; genus Calendula; species Calendula officinalis. Next base: position 27,007,742 of record OY970823.1, on the reverse strand, counting down.
GGACTTCGAAATGAAATGAAATGAAATGGACTTCGAAATGAAATGAAATGAAATGGGCTTGGGTTAGGCTTATTGGGCCTAGATTGGGCCTAATGGGCTTAATGGGCCTAAATGGGCTTAATGGGCCACTTGGTTGGGCCACTTGGGCCTCTTATTGGGCTTAGGTCCACTTAGATTGGGCCATGAATTGGGCTTGGCCCAATTGGGTTCGGTATGGTTGGGTATGGGCCAAAGGTTTGGGCTTTGGTCCAAATGGGCTTGGATACTAATGGGCCAACTAAGGTTTGGGCCCGATGGACTAAAGTAGATCGATATGGGCCAAGTACGGGCCTTGGCCCGATTGGGTATTCGGGTTTAGGTTGATCGGTTGGGTCAAGATCCGGCCTTGACCCGGTTTGACTTATTGGTCAACATTGGTCAAAATTAGTCAACAAAAGTTAACTAGGGTTTCTAGATTTCGGTTAGGGTTTAGGGTATGATACAATTCAGTCAACCAAGGTCAAATTTGGTCAACCTAGGCTCGGTTTGGTGAAGATTCGGCTAGGGTTGGCCGGCTAGGCCGAAACCCTAAGGGTTTGGTTCTAGTTCGGTCTAGATCGAGTCATGGGTCGAGTTTTGTGTCTAGATTAGGTATAGTTCGAATCTAGGGTTCTAGATCTAAGGTTTTTAGCATAAACAAGTTGAGATCTAGGGTTCTAGGTACGGATTTGGCAACAAATCAAGCAATAAACACACCTATATGCATTCGATCGAGTGTAAGCATGCAAGCATGCTACGGGTTCATGAGCAAGGGACGTATGCCGAGACCATATGGCCTTGGCCATGGTCTCGGGTTCGAGTTTAGGGACCGATCAAACAAGAAAACAAACAAAACAAAGGAGGGATTCGGTATACCTTGCTTGGATGGAACGAACAAGTGGAGATGCTCGAGCTTGCTTGGTATCGGACGAAGGTGATGATGGTGGTGTTGCTTGCGGCCGAGATTAACAAAAGAGGGTAATGGGTTCGGTGATGGTGTTTAAATAGTGGGAAGACAAGGGTTTTGTTGGTAGAGTTTGAGTGTAACTAGGTTTCTTTTGAATCTCAATTAGATAAGGATAAATCAAGAGATAAGACCAAAGAAAAAGAAGCAAGGGATGGCCAACACAATTTGCACCATACCCTAAGGGGTGTTCGGCCGAGTTTGGGGTCAGGCAAGTAGGGGAAGGCCGGCCACTTATGTGGTCGGTCAATCTTGGTGTCGGGTTTAGAAGCTAGTTCCATTCGAGTCACGTTTTGAATTAAATCGTTACTTTTATTGTTTAACCGAAAATGTTATCATTTTAGAAATGTTTTAAGCTCAAAGGTGTCACCATAAGTAAATAATAATGTTGTGTTGACTAAAATAGTCAAACACTAATGTATGGTGTGAAATATGTATGTTTGTTGTGTGTAAGGAATGCCAAAAATAGAAAATGTCTAAAAATAGAAACTTTCTAAATAAGGAAAGTTCTAGAAATGAAATGAAGTTACATACCAGAAATATCGAGTTGTCACATGCACCTCCACCTGTTCTCCAACACAGTGGTTAGTTACATTTCACTAATTACTGTAATTATTTCATATTTAATTAAAGTTAAATGGGATTTGTTTTTTAATGCAGGATATATGGAGGGACAACATAACATACATGGTAGTTTTAGGGGGCGTTTGGCTCGACGTAATCCTCCGTAATGTAATTGAAATCGGTTGTAATTGAATTCGTTTGTAATTGAATACGGTTACGCGTTTGGTTAACAAAATTTTGAGTTGTAATTCAAATCAATACTTATACATTTTTTAAAAAACTTTTTTAAATTGTTTCTTAAAATTTTATTATTTATTATTTATTACTATTATTTTATTATTATTATTTTTTTTATTTTTTTTAAAAAAAATTAATATTTTTATATTATATTTTTAATTTAAAGAAAATAAAATATTTTTATTTTTAAATTTTTCTTAATTTTTTTAAATCTTTATAAATTTTTTAAATTTTTTTTAATTCTTTTAATTTTTTAAATTTTCTTAATGTTTTAAAAAAATTTAACATTTTTTTAATTTTTTTAATTTTCTTAATTTTTTTAATTTTTCTTAATTTTTTTAAATTTTTTTAAATCCTATTAAATTTTTTAAATTTTTATTAAAATTTAAATTTTTTTAAATTTTCTTAATTTTGTTTATTTTTTTAACCGATTTTAAAATCTGAAGCATATAAAATATTCAAATTTGTTACTTTACTAAAGGATCGTAATTGAATTCTTAGGGTTTTGAATATCGTAATTCGAAATTACGTCGTAATTAAATTACGAAAAAAAATGTTCATCCAAACGTCCTCCGTAATACGTCCTCCGTAATATAACTGAATTACAATTACGGAAGATTACAGAGGATTACGTCAAAACAAACGTGACCTTAATGTACCAAACATGAACACTTGGATCAATAAATTCATCAATGGGTAATGTTCCTTCAAGTACCATCAACAATATAACACCAAACATCAATAAATTCATTAATGCACCAATGACACCAAATGGGGGGACACCTGGTGCGCTGCTCTTTGGTGGGTTCAGAGTATAAAGCTGTTTTATTCTCTGAATTTTGATTCAGTAGTATATTGATATATTGAGCTCAAGTTTTATTGAAATGTTAAAGATTCTGGAAATTTATCTTTAATACTTTTGAAATTGAGGATTGATTTAAAATTATGTATTTAAGGGGTGTTTGGATGTATTTATATGTGATCTTAAATAAAGATGAGAGAACTTACTATGGAGAGTCAAGTTACTGAATTTTGGTAACACATCTATTATTTAATTATTCTCATGTATTTCCTAGAATTATAGACCTTAATAGCATTTGCTATGTTTACTAATTGTTCAGCCTCATGATTTAGATACTGGTTATGTTTTTCTTGAATTAATGTTCAACTACTTTTGTTACTGTTATAACAGTTTCAATCACCCAGCAATTGCAGATGCTCACGATACCAAAAAAAAAACATTTACGTATGGAAATATAAGAAATTGTGTAGCATTTGTTTATATATAAAAAAACAGTTTCCATCATTTCAATAATAGATTACTATGTCATTGCATATGTTTTTACCATTATTTTTCCAATTACTTTTCGAAGCTGGGCGGGCTATGAAGCTAGTATATGAATATGTCAATCACGGTCCTAAAAAACATTGAGCTCGGTGTGGCGGTATCATCAAACCTCAAGACATAGCAGTCATGACAAATCATGTCGTTTAAAAGGCGCGACTTAACGCGGCAATTTTGTATATAAATTATAATTATATATATCCAATTATACAAAAAAAAACACCTAATTCTAAATTTATAACATAGTTTATCAATCTTTTTATTCATTTTCAGCGTATTAAATCATTCTTATAACTAAATACTTATATTATACATGTGGCACATAAAACTCGGTACGTTTAATACTCCTAAAAACACAACTTATGAAGGGTAATGTGAGCCACGTTCGACTTTTACATATGCCAAGCCTTAGCCCACGTCGTGACGACATAACAAAAATGACGAATTTGGATATTAACCCCCAGCCAACGGCCATATTTTAAGGGTAAGAAAAGTTTAATGATTTTTTGAACGGCTATATATGACCGTTTAATATTAATTCTGTTTTTATTTTCTTCATTTATGCCACCATATACAGTAAAATCTCTTTAAATTAATACTCGTTAAATTAATAAACGCCCTAAAATAATATATTTGTCCGGTCCCGGACGGGCCAATGTAAATTTGAAAAAATCGATAAAATAATAAGATAATAATTGTTTTGGGAGATCCCTTTATAATTTTCAGTACTAAGAAAATCTTAAATTAATAATTCATATAAACTGAAAATAAATAAATTACACCCTATTGAAATATAATTCAATATTTATGTTTTCCTTTAAAGTTCACATATCTAAGTTTTCTTATAATTGAATCCAATAGCTCAGGTGTTGTTTTCTTTTATTGTATCATAAGGTTGTGAGAAGTGTTCGACTTCGTAAGTGTATCCTTTCGCGTAACAGGCTACAAAAACACCATATTATCTTCGTCATCATCCTCTGCATTGTTCTCAATTATAGTACACACAATTTCTTCTAAACTATGAACCTCCGAACTTGCTTAAGAATACGTTGAACACATTTGTTTAAAATTTAATTTGTACTTCAAAAGTCATTATTGATTTTCAATGTATCTTCGTCATCATCCTCTGCATTGTTCTCAAATACAACTACGGAAGTTGTTTCAATCTTTTGGTACCAAAGGTAATTTTATATAATGCATTGTGGTAAGAGCAGTCATGGGCTTTGTCGTGGATGGAAGACGAGAAAAAACCCGCCAAAACCCACTGGTTCGAGATGGGGGTGATGACCGTGATGTAGTCGGCAAGCATAACACGCGGATTTCATTTTTATATGTTCTTTTTCAAAACCCTCCCCCACCCCACCCCTCACCAACGGCTAGATTTTAACGGTATTAAACGGGTATATGACCGTTTAACATCAATTTTTTTCCAAATAACTTTCTTTATCTCACCATATTATACTAAGTGCAACAACAATATACAATACACCAACTTTATCTTCCATATCATTCTACTCTCCTCAACACAAGCAAAAATGTCTAAACCCCAATCTCTACACGTGTAGGAAAGAGTTTCTTCACGATTCATTTCCTGGTAACTTGTTCGCAAGTTAGTTCTAGCATGATTGATGAAACTGTAAAGATCGCAAACAGGATTAAAAATAGCAAGTTAGGTGCAACAACTAAGGTGGAACTTGAAGCGTGGGATATTTCCTATCGCGGTAAAATCCAACCTTCATTACCATAACAATAACGTATAAAGGGAATTATCTCACGCTTCGACTTCCACCTTAGTTGTTGTAGCGAACTTGCTCTTTTTAATATCGTTTCCGATCTATACATTTTCATGAATCATGCTAGCAACTAACTTGTTGTACAAGTTATCATGAATTGTGAATAAATTCTTTCCTAGTCATGTAGAGTTTGGAGTAAGTCATCTGATATCTTCCGGAGGCTCGCTCAAAAGGCACTTCGAACAAAATAAAAGCAAGAAGGTCTTCTTTATTTATCTTTCTATTTGGATCTTTCGAGCATCTAAATGGAATTCCTAATTATATAATAACGATAAAGAATGTGAAAGAAATACTTTCTTTAATCCTTACTTGATGTGTAATGTAACATAGTAATTATCTTTTTCAATTGGGAGAGATGGCTGAGTGGACGAAAGCGGCGGATTGCTAATCCGTTGTACGAGTTATTCGTACCGAGGGTTCGAATCCCTCTCTTTCCGTTTCCGTTGATGACTTTCTATTTTTTTCTTTCAAATTTTGCAAACCCCTTTTTCTTTTTTCCTAGTTAAACGCGTGGAATACCTTCAATGCACACCTCCTTTGACCATGATGTGTAAGTCTTGGAAGTTTTTGTGTTTTTCATATGAAAGGTCAGGTCTAGATACTTCCGAACCATGTCCTTGATATCAAAATCTAATAAAATGAATTGATAATATTACTCTAAAAAAATCTGAGAAGAAGATTTTAAATATATTTTATCCAACGTTTATGGATAAAAAGAACGCAGGATGCATGAAACTTTCATGGGGGTTGAATATTGGTATATTATCTTGTTAGTCCCGGACAGGTGAAATTTAACACCTATATGCTTTCACTGATCAATTTAAATTTTATGGAGACACTCAACATTTTTTAAACATTTCTTATTAATAAATAATGATACAATAAAGATGCAAGCCGTTTGCGGAATAGCTAAGAACAAATCCTAACTAAACTGCTTGCATGTGATAGACAACGGCAGATATTATCTAAGACAAGTTTATGATCAACAAATGATCAAGCACAAGACCATACACTTTCATTATACAGATTCAATTCTCGAATCAGATAACTAAAGTTAACTGGTGGTTTACACTCTACTCGAGGGAATAAAGTTCTGGAGTAATTCCAGCAGCGTGTAACCTTGTTGGGTGCAGACAGAAATCGATCCTCTAAGTCCTCAGTTTATATTATTGGGAAACGTAGATTCAAAGGAATGCTCGATCGATTCCACGTGTGAGAATTTCGATGGTGTAGTGGATATATCATGGGACGAGCACAACAAACGGAATTCTGACAGTACTTTCTGTCGTCTTGTGATCGCCGATATCTTCTAGAAGATTTGCAAGATATTCTCATAATCAGCGATGCACAAACTTGTGCTTTACTTGTGTCTTTCTGTGACGCTGAAACTTTGGGCCTAAGTATACTTTTGGCAGCCATGAGTTTTTCGAATACTCATGCTTCTTCAGATGGCCTTCGGCTTCAGCGACCCTCACTAAGAGTTTTGCTTAGAGAAGTATATGTTTAATGGTTCAGCGTCTTGTCCATTGCACTGAACCTGTTACACTATCTGATCTGTTAACCAGTATCTGATTCCGCACGGGGAACTGATCATTGTTTCAGATAGTGATCAGATAGTGTAACTGGGTAACTGAAATCCGAACTGATCACATACAGTTACCCACAATCTGAGGAACTAATCCTCAGATTGTCTTCTAACTATTTGCCTTTTTGTCTTCATTAAATCTTTTCAATGGGGGATGCTTTTCAACGACCGAACAATCTCCCCCTATTTGATGTCGACAAATAGTTAGGCAACTCCCCCTGAATATGTGAAGGTTTTATACATAACCTTGAGTATTTTTCACACTTCGGAGGGTCTTCAACGTACCTAGAAAACATTACAAGATATGGTGATCTGATAGAATCTGATCACACTGCAATTCATACCTCATTTTTTTTTTTTTTGAGTTTTTCTAAGTATCTAGCTAGCAAATAAACTCAGTTATGTCAAAATCATCATCATTGATTGATGATGTTCATTCATCACAAAGAGTATCTAAAAAACGACATATATGTAAATTGTTTTGGTGAGCATGCGGAAAAGTAAATTGTTTTAAGATTACAGACCATTGTTTTTCAAACATAAACATAAATTCTTCAACCACCGGTCTTCTGCCACCGGTGCCTCCCATTGTTTTCCAGCGAATCACTCCTTCCTTCCCTTATGGCTTCCCAAGCCCCTCCTCTTGCGCTCTTCCTCCATAGCTTCAGTAACCTCTTCGATAGGCATCCCTAGACGTCTGGCAGTCCTCCTGAGTTCTTCTTCCTCAGGAGTCATCTTACTCTTCCGCTTTTTCATTTTTGGGGGAAATTTGACCCTTACCTTTATCAAGGGGAAGATTTTGGATTTTACCCATGGGAGCTTCTGCAGAAACCCTGACAAGGGGATCTGAGGACGGAACGACTGGGATTCTGGTAATACCACCACCATGAGTGATTGTGATCTCTGGGAACTCTTCAAACCTGATCCCTAACCTCCTAAAACGTTCTGAGGTCATCTGATAGGTTTTCCCACCCTGAACACTTTCATTGGCTACACGATTCAAACCACTACCAACATTATGAGCTCTGTTGTCTCCAGCGATTCTCTTCCCTTTGCTCTGGTTGCTCCGGTCTTCAGCTCCCATTCCGGCCGGTCTAACGACCCTCTCCGCTGTGCCTTGATGGGACACAGATTTCTCCCCCTGAAAATGAGGGGTGGGATTGACACCTTGAGCATTTTCGTTATTCATCAGTGGCTCAACAAGGCTAGAGATGCGAGATAACAAATTATCAATCGTTTCACTAAAACTTCTAATCAAAGCAAGTTGTTTGAATGTTTTATTAAAGTTTTCCATCATGCCAGGGAGATCTCTCGCAGCTGGTACACCTCGGTCCATCGGACCCTCTGGTGTGGCAGCTCTCCTTGGGGGGGGGGGGGGGGACTTGCTCGGCTGTGGGGGCGGGTTCTTCAACAGAGCTATCTGTAATGACCCGAAATTTGTAAATAAATAAATTGTACAAAAATATGATAAATAAGGATAAATCGTTTAAGGAACGTAGGAATTGGTTTCGTGTCGTTTGGACACCGTACGAGAAAATTATGGGCGAAACCGGGTCGAACCAAAGATTAAAAAGTGCAGCCTTAGTTGCTCAAGAAGTTCACGGCGTGAACAATAGTTCACGATCGTGAACATGGTCCAGCCATTTTGACGTTCTGGCGTGAAGAAGTTCCCGACCTGATAACGATCGCGAACTTCGCGTGCGTGAAGAAGTTCACGTCGCGAACTCCGGGTAACGATCGTGAACTTTGGCGACACCAGCATTTAATTCAGGAACCTCATTTATTGCACAAAAAACCCTAGTTTTGCTCCTCTCAATTGGTGTGTGCGATTTTTGAGTGAAAAGTGACGATTGGAGCTTAATCTTCACTAGTTTTTGGAGATTCTTGCTCACATTTGAAGATCAAAGATAAATCTTCATCCCTCTTGTGTTATAAGTCTTAGATTCAAGTAGGGAAGCTTGAATCATAAACCCTAGTTATGGATTTGTACATAAATGGTTAAATGGAAGTAATATAACTTAGATCTATGGTATTTTAACAAGGAAAATGTATTCATAATATGAATCTACGAAAAGATGGTGATTTATGGAATTAGGGTTTTGATAATTAAAAGGGAAAATGGTGCCAGTAGTTGACTAGTCATAGATTATGTGGTTAGTATTAGTCATTTATGCAAACCATTGTATTGGTTTTGATAATAGGTTATCGATTGAAGGATTTGAGGCATTCAAATCTTGAGAAGTGAAATTGGTGTTCAAGGACACAAAATCGGTTAAGCTTAGCTAAGGTGAGTACATGTGAACCTTCAAAACTGAGTACATAGTTAGTAAATGTTTTATGATTAAATGTTTTTATCGAGTCTTTAAGTAATTTAGTTATTTATGTGATTTATGACGAATTGCTTACATGATGATGAAATGATTACTTGAATGAGAAATGATGGAGCTATAGGCTCATAATGATAAGAGAAAAGTGATGATGATGATGTTGTTGTCCCTAGGGCCGTAGTAGATTGGAGGCATTCCGGTTATTACGGTACCTTTAGGTTAGTGGTAGATTGGAGGCATTCCGATTACCCAATACCTAAGAGTCCCGGTAGATTGCAGGCATTCTAGTTACCGTGGATATGATGGTCTTGATAGATTGGAGGCATTCCGATTATCTTAACATTGGCCAAATAATGAAAGTAATGAAGTGACCCAAACGAACCTAGTAATATTATTTTAAGTTTAAATGATATTATTTGACTAGTTGTTTATCGGGTCTAAAACCCATGTATATCACGAGGCAATTTTGTCTCACGTACTATGTTTGTGTTTTTGCTATGTACTCAGGTTCGGGATCGAAGATCTAGGAGGCCCGTTTAGAAGAGGCCTTGTTGAGATTAGCTCGGTGTTGATGATTAGAGTTGGGAACGAAATTGTGGTTGAGTACGACTTACCACCCGCAAACCGATGGTCAAAGTGAAAGAACCATTCAAACGGTTGAAGATATGCTAAGATCGTGTGTGCTAGATTTTGGGGGTAAATGGGATGAACATTTACCGTTAGTTGAGTTCTCCTACAATAATAGTTACCAATCGACCGTTAAAATGCCGCCTTATGAGGCGTTGTATGGAAGGAAATGTAGGACTCCATCGTGTTGGCTCGAGGCGGGTGAGACGAAACTCACGGGTCCCGAAATTGTGAAGATGACCAATGAAAAGATTGGGATAATCCAAACCAATATGAAAATCGCCCAAGATCGACAAAGAAGCTACTCGGGTTTGAAAAAGAGACCGTATGATTTGAATGTTGGGGACATGGTGATGTTGAAAGTATCGCCTTGGAAAGACGTAATGCGGTTTGGTAAGAAAGGCAAATTGAGCCCAAGGTATGTTGGCCCGTTTAAGATTTTGAAACGGGTCGGTTTACAAGCCTTCAAGTTAGAACTCCCACCCGAACTTCAAGGTGTTCACGATACGTTTCATGTAAGTTATTTGAAGAAGTTCGTGGGTGAGGTTGAAAATATAATCCCATTGCCAGAATTGCGGGTTGATGCCCCGAATCGATTGATTGAAGAACCCGAAGCAATATTAGAGACAAAGACCAAGAAACTTCGGAATAAAGAAATTGAATTGGTGTTGGTCAAGTGGAAGCATTCCCTTGGACCGAACTTGACTTGGGAAGTCAAGGACGAGATTCGGAAAAGATACCCGAACTTCGTGAACTATGATGAGATTCCGAGGACGGAATCTCCTTAAGGGGTAGATAGTTGTAACGACCCGAAATTTGTAAATAAATAAATTGTACAAAAATATGATAAATAAGGATAAATCGTTTAAAGAACGTAGGAATTGGTTTCGTGTCGTGTGGACACCGTACGAGAAAGTTATGGGCGAAACCGGGTTGAACCAAAGATCAAAAAGTGCAGCCTTAGCGGCTCAAGAAGTTCACGGCGTGAACAATAGTTCACGATCGTGAACATGGTCCAGCCATTTTGACGTTCTGGCGTGAAGAAGTTCCCGACCTGATAACGATCGCGAACTTCGCGTGCGTGAAGAAGTTCACGTCGCGAATTCCGGGTAACGATCGTGAACTTTGGCGACACCAGCATTTAATTCGGGAAACCTCACTTATTGCACAAAAAACCCTAGTTTTGCTCCTCTCAATTGGTGTGTGCGATTTTTGAGTGAAAAGTGACGATTGGAGCTTAATCTTCACTAGTTTTTGGAGATTCTTGCTCACATTTGAAGATCAAAGGTAAATCTTCATCCCTCTTGTGTTATAAGTCTTAGATTCAAGTAGGGAAGCTTGAATCATAAACCCTAGTTATGGATTTGTACATAAATGGTTAAATGGGAGTAATATAACTTAGATCTATGGTATTTTAACAAGGAAAATGTATTCATAATATGAATCTACGAAAAGATGGTGATTTATGGAATTAGGGTTTTGATAATTAAAAGGGAAAATGGTGCTAGTAGTTGACTAGTCATAGATTATGTGGTTAGTATTAGTGATTGATGCAAACCATTGTATTGGTTTTGATAATAGGTTATCGATTGAAGGATTTGAGGCATTCAAATCTTGAGAAGTGAAATTGGTGTTCAAGGACACGAAATCGGTTAAGCTTGGCTAAGGTGAGTACATGTGAACCTTCAAAACTGAGTACATAGTTAGTAAATGTTTTATGATTAAATGTTTTTATCGAGTCTTTAAGTAATTTAGTTATTTATGTGATTTATGACGAATTTCTTACATGATGATGAAATGATTACTTGAATGAGAAATGATGGAGCTATAGGCTCATAATGATAAGAGAAAAGTGATGATGATGATGTTGTTGTCCCTAGGGCCGTAGTAGATTGGAGGCATTCCGGTTATTACGGTACCTTCAGGTTAGTGGTAGATTGGAGGCATTCCGATTACCCAATACCTAAGAGTCCCGGTAGATTGGAGGCATTCCGGTTACCGTGGATATGATGGTCTTAATAGATTGGAGGCATTTCGATTATCTTGACATTGGCCAAATAATGAAAGTAATGAAGTGACCCAAACGAACCTAGTAATATTATTTTAAGTTTAAATGATATTATTTGACTAGTTGTTTATCGGGTCTAAAACCCATGTATCTCACGGGGCAATTTTGTCTCACGTACTATGTTTGTGTTTTTGCTATGTACTCAGGTTCGGGATCGAAGATCTAGGAGGCCCGTTCAGAAGAGGCCTTTTTGAGATTAGCTCGGTGTTGATGATTAGAGTCCTTATCCTATGGTTAAGATATAATTGGTAACACCGTTTTTTGTAAACTCTGATAATCTCGAACAAGAAACCTTTTCGTTTTTGTAAAACCGGTATTTGACACCGATACGATATTATGTATTTTGGATTAAATGTTATTTAAATATTGTTTTGAAAATTGAGGTGTTACAACTTGGTATCAGAGCTATAGTTTAAGTGAACTAGGCTGAGTTGACCATCCTAGACTTAAACTGAGCTAGTAGGACCGTAGGTTCCATTGGATACTTACGAATTGGCTATTGAGACCTTAAGTGTAGGTTCGATAGGGTTGACCTTAAGGGAATAGGTCATGTTTGGTTTTGGAACGGTCAATGCTACCGTTACATTGATAAATTGACTTCTAAATGATTGATGTCTTATTATAGCAAAATGGTGAGAACTAGAAGTGCAAGAGGCCCACTCGATCAAGGGCAAGATTCGAATAACATTGTTGAACCAGTATTTGGCCCTCCACCTCGTGATGAAGTGGAGAATTCGGGGGTTGAAAGGAACACTCACACCCCGGTCACCGTAGAGCACCTCCAAACTATGTTCAACCAAATGAGGGACATAGTGAATGAGGATGAGAACCGAATCCTCAATGAGCATAGGGCACGTGAAAGGCGGGAGGAATCTCCACCCCGCACAAAGAGCAAGTCAAGTAGCGTTGCTCAAACCGAGAGGTCTTCGACGGAAGAAGAGGAGAGTGACCCCGAGCCGAGGGAAAGGAAGGGGTGCACGTACAAAAATTTTGTGGCTTTTAAGCCCGATAACTACTATGGTAACTCCGAACCAAAAGTCACGATCCGTTGGATCCGTGAAACCGAACAAGTCCTTGAAGCTAGTAAATGCAAGGAAGGTGATATGGTGATTTATGCTTCTCGGTTGTTGAAGGATGAAGCCCCCGTGTGGTGGGATACCATGTACGAAACTTTGGGAAAGAGGGCGGTGTACAAGATGACTTGGGATGAGTTTGTGAAACGGTTTAAGGCAAAGTTTTGCCCCGAAAGAAATTTGGAGAAGCTTCAAGAAGAGTTTGTCCACTTGAAGAAGGAAGGGATGAGTGTCGATGAGTACACTAAAAAGTTCACGGGATTGATCCCGTTTGTAATCAAATTGTATCCGGATGAGAGGTCCTGGATTGTTAGGTATGCTAATGGACTCCCGTGGGAGTATGAGTTGGAAGTGAAAAGGGCCGCCACACTCGATGAGGCTATCGGTGCGGCGAGGAATGTTGAGGAGGTTGGCCAAAGGAAGATCAATGAAAGGCCAAAGTTTGAAAAGAGAAAGTTTGAAGGAAGCTCGGGAGCGGTAAAGAAGGGAAAGTCTATCCCGGCCTATTCTAGACAAACGAGTGTTGGTGCTTGTAAGAAGTGTGGCAAAGACCACAAGGGGGAATGTTTGGCGGATTCAAAGTCGTGTTTTAAATGTGGAAGGCCGGGGCATATGGCGAGGGATTGCCGGGCCAAACCGTTGGAGGAAATCGAGTGCTATTCGTGCCATGAAAAAGGGCACTATAGCAACTCCTGCCCGAAGAAGGGAAGCGAGACCATGGTGTCGACCGCTCAAAAGAAAGCGGAGCCGACAAAGGTCAAGGGACGGTCCTTCCAACTTACCCGAGATGAAGCCAAGGAAGTCCACGATGTCGTTTCAGGTACCCTACTCGTAAATTCTATTCCCGCCCGGATCTTATTTGACTCGGGTGCTACTTATTCGTTTGTGTCGCATGATTTTGTTGTGGTGTTGAAAGTGCCGTTAGAACTCCTTGATGAGATTTATGATATAGAAATTGCGGATGGTAAAACCTCCATAGTTCAACATATGTGTCGAAATTGTGAATTGGAGATAGACGGGAAAAAGTTTAAGGTGAATTTATTACCCATGGAAATTGCGGGTTTTGATATAGTTATAGGTATGGATTGGTTGGGTGAAAATCAAGCAAAGATTTTATGCGGGAAAAAGATAGTCTCAATTAGGACTTCCGACAACGAAAAAGTTTATGTGTATGGTGAAAGACGACACCATTTGCTATGTCTTATGACCGCGGTTAAAGCTAGGAAATGTTTAGCCAAAGGGTGTTCGTCCTTTTTAGCGTATGTGTTAGATGGAAGGAAGGAGAAGAAGACGGTGGAAAATGTGAAAGTGATTCGGGACTTTCCCGAAGTATTTCCCGATGATTTACCGGGATTGCCGCCGGAGAGACAAGTAGAATTCCGTATTGATTTGGTTCCGGGAGCGACGCCGATAGCTCGTGCTCCATAGCGTTTGGCTCCCACCGAAATGCAGGAATTGATGTCCCAATTGCAAAGTTACTCGACAAAGGATTTATTCGTCCTAGCTCGTCTCCATGGGGTGCGCCCGTATTGTTCGTTAAGAAGAAAGACGGTTCAATGAGAATGTGCTTCGACTACCGAGAGTTGAACAAAATGACTATTAAGAACCGATACCCGTTGCCTAGAATCGACGACTTGTTTGATCAACTTCAAGGTGCCGACTATTTCTCGAAGATCGATTTGAGATCGGGTTACCATCAAGTTCGAGTGAAAGAGGGAGATGCCGAGAAGACGGCGTTTCGTACACGTTATGGACATTACGAGTTTTTGGTAATGCCATTCGTGTTGACTAATGCACCAGCCATTTTTATGGACCTTATGAATCGGGTTTGCAAACCATTCCTCGACAAGTTCCTTATCGTATTTATTGACGATATTCTTATTTATTCAAAAACCGAAGAAGAACACGAGAGCCACCTAAGGCAAACGTTAGAAGTGCTACAACGAGAGAAATTGTATGCTAAGTTTTCTAAGTGTGAATTTGGGATTCGAGAAGTCCAATTCCTTGGTCATGTCGTATCCCGAGAAGGAATCAAAGTCGACCCGTCGAAGATTGAAGCGGTTATGAAGTGGGAACCGCCACGAACTCCAACCGAAGTGAGAAGTTTTCTCGGCCTTGCCGGGTATTACTGTCGATTTATTCAAGACTTTTCTCGAGTGGCGACTCCACTCACGTTGTTGACCCGAAAGAGTAGTGAGTTTGTGTGGGGAGAAAAGCAAGAAAATGCATTTTCCATATTAAAGGAAATATTGTGTAACGCCCCGGTTCTCACGTTACCCGAAGGGATGGAAGACTTTGTCGTATATAGTGATGCTTCACATAAAGGTTTGGGTTGTGTTTTGATGCAACGGGGGAAAGTGATTGCCTATGCCTCGAGACAACTAAAGAATGCGGAAGAAAGGTGCACGACTCACGATTTAGAATTGGCGGCGATAGTGTTTGCTTTGAAGTTATGGAGACACTATTTATACGGTACGAGGTGTACGTTATATACGGATCACAAGAGTCTTCAATACGTTTTTACTCAAAAAGACTTAAATATGAGGCAAAGAAGATGGATCGAATTGATACAAGATTATGATTGTGAGATTGTTTACCATGCGGGGAAGGCCAACGTGGTAGCCGACGCCTTAAGCCGAAAGGTGTATGAAAAGCCGAATAGGGGAAAGCTAACACGTATTGAAGTAGTCTCGAGTATAGTAGAACGAATCAAGAATGCCCCACGGGAAGTGATGGAAAAGGATGAGTTAAGGCAAGAACGTTTGGGGAAGAACCAACATTTTGTGGAAAACAAGCAAGGGTTGAAAACCGTTGGTGGTCGAATATAGGTTCCCAAGTTCGGGGGTACCCGAAAGGAGTTACTAACCGATGTTTATAAGTCTAAGTATTCGATCCACCCGGGGAGTACGAAAACGTACCAAGATATGAAGAAGATGTATTGGTGGCCCGAGATGAAGGCAAGAGTGGCAAAGTATATTTCTAAATGTGCCACGTGTGCACAAGTAAAAGCCGAGCATCAAGTGCCTTACGGGGTAGCTCAGTCGTTACAAATCCCGGCCGGAAAATGGGATGATATAACAATGGATTTTATTGTTGGGTTGCCAAAGACGAGCAAGAACCACGACGCCATTTGGGTCATTGTTGACCGGTTGACCAAGAGTGCATTATTCTTGGCAATTCGGGAAACCATGCCACTTGAGAAGTTGGCAAAGTTGTATGTGGATGAAGTAGTGAGACTTCATGGAGTCCCGTTGTCAATTGTGTCCGATAGAGATGTGAGGTTTACCTCAAGATTTTGGAGATCGTTGCAAGAGGAGTTGGGAACGAAATTGCGGTTGAGTACGACTTACCACCCGCAAACCGATGGTCAAAGTGAAAGAACCATTCAAACGGTTGAAGATATGCTAAGATCGTGTGTGCTAGATTTTGGGGGTAAATGGGATGAACATTTACCGTTAGTTGAGTTCTCCTACAATAATAGTTACCAATCGACCGTTAAAATGCCGCCTTATGAGGCGTTGTATGGAAGGAAATGTAGGACTCCATCGTGTTGGCTCGAGGCGGGTGAGACGAAACTCACGGGTCCCGAAATTGTGAAGATGACCAATGAAAAGATTGGGATAATCCAAACCAATATGAAAATCGCCCAAGATCGACAAAGAAGCTACTCGGGTTTGAAAAAGAGACCGTATGATTTGAATGTTGGGGACATGGTGATGTTGAAAGTATCGCCTTGGAAAGACGTAATGCGGTTTGGTAAGAAAGGCAAATTGAGCCCAAGGTATGTTGGCCCGTTTAAGATTTTGAAACGGGTCGGTTTACAAGCCTTCAAGTTAGAACTCCCACCCGAACTTCAAGGTGTTCACGATACGTTTCATGTAAGTTATTTGAAGAAGTTCGTGGGTGAGGTTGAAAATATAATCCCATTGCCAGAATTGCGGGTTGATGCCCCGAATCGATTGATTGAAGAACCCGAAGCAATATTAGAGACAAAGACCAAGAAACTTCGGAATAAAGAAATTGAATTGGTGTTGGTCAAGTGGAAGCATTCCCTTGGACCGAACTTGACTTGGGAAGTCAAGGACGAGATTCGGAAAAGATACCCGAACTTCGTGAACTATGATGAGATTCCGAGGACGGAATCTCCTTAAGGGGTAGATAGTTGTAACGACCCGAAATTTGTAAATAAATAAATTGTACAAAAATATGATAAATAAGGATAAATCGTTTAAAGAACGTAGGAATTGGTTTCGTGTCGTGTGGACACCGTACGAGAAAGTTATGGGCGAAACCGGGTTGAACCAAAGATCAAAAAGTGCAGCCTTAGCTGCTCAAGAAGTTCACGGCGTGAACAATAGTTCACGATCGTGAACATGGTCCAGCCATTTTGACGTTCTGGCGTGAAGAAGTTCCCGACCTGATAACGATCGCGAACTTCGCGTGCGTGAAGAAGTTCACGTCGCGAATTCCGGGTAACGATCGTGAACTTTGGCGACACCAGCATTTAATTCGGGAAACCTCATTTATTGCACAAAAAACCCTAGTTTTGCTCCTCTCAATTGGTGTGTGCGATTTTTGAGTGAAAAGTGACGATTGGAGCTTAATCTTCACTAGTTTTTGGAGATTCTTGCTCACATTTGAAGATCAAAGGTAAATCTTCATCCCTCTTGTGTTATAAGTCTTAGATTCAAGTAGGGAAGCTTGAATCATAAACCCTAGTTATGGATTTGTACATAAATGGTTAAATGGGAGTAATATAACTTAGATCTATGGTATTTTAACAAGGAAAATGTATTCATAATATGAATCTACGAAAAGATGGTGATTTATGGAATTAGGGTTTTGATAATTAAAAGGGAAAATGGTGCTAGTAGTTGACTAGTCATAGATTATGTGGTTAGTATTAGTGATTGATGCAAACCATTGTATTGGTTTTGATAATAGGTTATCGATTGAAGGATTTGAGGCATTCAAATCTTGAGAAGTGAAATTGGTGTTCAAGGACACGAAATCGGTTAAGCTTGGCTAAGGTGAGTACATGTGAACCTTCAAAACTGAGTACATAGTTAGTAAATGTTTTATGATTAAATGTTTTTATCGAGTCTTTAAGTAATTTAGTTATTTATGTGATTTATGACGAATTGCTTACATGATGATGAAATGATTACTTGAATGAGAAATGATGGAGCTATAGGCTCATAATGATAAGAGAAAAGTGATGATGATGATGTTGTTGTCCCTAGGGCCGTAGTAGATTGGAGGCATTCCGGTTATTACGGTACCTTCAGGTTAGTGGTAGATTGGAGGCATTCCGATTACCCAATACCTAAGAGTCCCGGTAGATTGGAGGCATTCCGGTTACCGTGGATATGATGGTCTTAATAGATTGGAGGCATTTCGATTATCTTGACATTGGCCAAATAATGAAAGTAATGAAGTGACCCAAACGAACCTAGTAATATTATTTTAAGTTTAAATGATATTATTTGACTAGTTGTTTATCGGGTCTAAAACCCATGTATCTCACGGGGCAATTTTGTCTCACGTACTATGTTTGTGTTTTTGCTATGTACTCAGGTTCGGGATCGAAGATCTAGGAGGCCCGTTCAGAAGAGGCCTTTTTGAGATTAGCTCGGTGTTGATGATTAGAGTCCTTATCCTATGGTTAAGATATAATTGGTAACACCGTTTTTTGTAAACTCTGATAATCTCGAACAAGAAACCTTTTCGTTTTTGTAAAACCGGTATTTGACACCGATATGATATTATGTATTTTGGATTAAATGTTATTTAATATTGTTTTGAAAATTGAGGTGTTACACTATCAGTCCAGCTGACTGGTAGCGTGTACTCCTGTTCGGGTTCGGTACCAATATTTGTTTGAGTAGGGTCACTCGTGTGCTCCACCGATTGATTCACATCAACAACTTCTTCTTCTACAAACTCACTAATGAGTCTGTTAACATCATCGAGTTCAGCTTCTAACCTGGATTCCTGATGGACCGGAGAATGGTCCATGTCAACACTTTCTGTCCTCAGAGAGACTGGTGAAGGGGTGGATGAAATTTCTCTTATTTCAATTGGAGTTGGATTGGGCACAACTCTGGGATTGGAACTCCTGGTTCTATATCTACGGGATTGGTTTGGAATTCCTAGTTTTATATCGAGTTTGACTGCTTCCTTAAATGTAGTGAGGTTGAAGGAGACGGTGTGTTTACCTTGTAGAATTGTTCTGGTTATAACGTCTTCTCCGGATTCTTTGGAGGTGGTGCAGGTATACCAGAATTCGAGCAACATCGATTTTGACAAGGGGATACCAAAGTTTAAGGTGTCTCTGATTGGGTGTTGATCGAAGAATTTTAGCAACTCCTTAAACTCTGGTCTCAGATTTCTGAGACGATAATTTATGAAGCTTCTTGAGTTGTTCTTTGTAAAGTATATGTTTCGGTATGGATATAAAATATTTGGAGATGGTTGAATCGAGGCAGGAAGGGGAACCTTGAGATAAGTTCTTTTTGATTTCTACATTTTTAGAACTGAGAGATTTTTCGAGGAGGACGAAAGGGTGTTTAGAATTGTAGGAGAAAAGTGTTAGTGAAAAATTTGCGAAATGATGAAGTGTAGAGTAATTTGGGGAAGATCGTGGGAGACGATTTTGATCAACGGTTAGAATTTGAACTGTTAAAATTGATAGTGTGGTGGGGATGAGAAGTTATTTGTAGGTAGTCTAGGAATGATGAAAGAAGTCACTCAATTGGCAGGGTAGTGTGGCGGGAAATGATATCGTGCAGTCGCTTTAAATGTCAGCGAGACAGACGTGCCCAATAGCACTTGAGTGTCAGTTATGAAGATAGGTCCAACGAGATTGCTCCACCTAGTGACTATCTGATGAAGTCTAGTAACTGATACTTCATCAGATGGTCATTACCATCAGATAGTCTAGGACAAAGTTTGACTATCTGAAATCATTTGACTATCTGAATTACCTAGCTGTGAAGATGTATCTGAAGGATTTATGTGCACAATTAGTCAACCTATGATGATACATCCATGCCTACGAAACACTTAAGGGTCACACCGGTGAGTGCATGTAATACGAGTAAGATATGCAATGATACTACGAAGAGGAATGATTCATAATATTCATTATGAATCAGTTAAGTATTAAGTTAAATTTAACTTATTACTAGATTAGTTTAACTAACTAATTAATACAAGTACATTACATTTACTAGTTAAGAAAATATACAATGTGTTAATTAAAGATTATCCATGATATGATTTAAAGCTATTAAATCATATAGTAATCGGAAAATATTATTGTATAAATTATATAAAGGTTATTATATAATTAATTATTACAAGTATAAATACAAGTATATATTTCGTGTATATGGGTACCGAATTATATTAGTGTATTAATACTAAACATTTAATAGTTAAGTGCAACAATAATAAACTAATTAAACTATAAGGGATGGAAGTGTAAAAAGGATAAGTTTAATTAAGTGTTTAATCTTAATTAAACTAGAAGGGCCCTAAGTGAAAGTCCTTCTATTATAAATAGAAAGCATGGGGTTCCCTTATTGTTGTTCAACAACCCTAGACGAAATCTTCCTCATCCTCCCTCTTGGCTTCGGCCGAACACAACCCCAAGAACACAACTCTTTGTGTTCTTCGTGTTCTTCGTGTTCTTCGAGTTTCGAAGATCAAGATCGTTGCAAGTTATCATCTAGAGGATCGCTCGTCGTGTTCATCATCAGTGGACTTATCTTAAGCATTAACTAATGTATGATTCATGTAACACTCTTTCTCCTCTCCCCTCTTGTTCGAAGTCGAACCAAGAACCCTAGGGTTCTTGGTTAGTTCGTCGAACACCACAAGTGCGCGTGTCTGTTCGAGTTTTTGTACAAGGTTTCTTTCTTGTTAATCTAATCTAGATTTCCAACATCCCAATCCTTTAAGGTTTAAGGATTAGGTTTAATCCGACTTCCGCTTTTATGGATTAAATCAGCTAGTTGGTTTTAACCGGTCAAGAACAAGTTCATGTTCTTGGTTAGTATGGTCGAACCAAGTATACTAGGAGGTTGACCTAAGTGGTCGATCAGTCAAGTGAAACCCTTCAGTATCTGAAGTATGTGACGTCTGATTTTTGTTTAAATTTTTTTTATATATATGTCTTATATCTGAATATAATGAGATACGAAGATATGGCTGATAAATCAGGTAATATGTTTGTATGTCAATAAAGACAGACTCATGCAAATTAAAACATTAAACTGATCATTTAAGAACAGAGTTTTGCATGAACATGAGTAGCTGAACATGAAGAGAATTGAAATAACTTCTACCTAATATAAAATTAGTCATCAGACTTGGGAAGAGAAGACAAGAGATGACTTCATATGATAAAAAAATAGCTGCAAAAGTGGTTGGCGATAGGTAGGATCTGATGAGAAAACTTTCACATTGCCTTATTGGTGATGTGGTGGAGTCGCATGGGCTTACAACAGATCATATATCAGATGCCATCATGTTGTCTGCCCTGCACTGTCCTTCAGCTCATTTTTGGATTTTTGAGTATCCATCGTTGGAGAATGGATACTGGTTGTCAGTTAAAGTAGCCAACCTTTTTGAAGCACACCTTTCAGTTTCTGATGACCTTTTTGAGCTCGAGGCTATATTTTCTTCATAGATGAGATTGTAACAGTTTTTGTGTTTGTAATAGTTACATTTCTTTTTACTACTTTCGAGTTTATTGTTTTGATCTGAATGGCTTTCATCCGTCTCCATTTCTTCAGTTACTTCCATAATGATGTTCTGTCTTACATATTGTTCCATTGATAGTTTTTGAATACCTGGATCAGCTTGAGTTTCATCGACCTGCATTTACTCATCACCTTCAAAAATAACATTTTGGTTGATATAGTTTTCTGTTGAGATATTTTGGGATTGCTTGAGGTCATGCATCTGATCAAAGAATGTCATCAGACAGTCACCGGTGATTGATTCGTCTGATATTTCCTCTGGATGAAACAGGAGATGTTGAAAAGGATAACTTGCATAATCTTTCAGAGTGACTGGAGGAGTGGCACTGTTTTCTAGTTGGTTGAAAACTGTTTGCAGTTGATTGTTAATTTGTGTGAATCCTTCATTCATCTCAGCCTTGATTTCGGTTGTGAGTTGTGCAAGATCAGCTTTAGTATCATCTATTGAGGATGTTAGCAAGCTGATGTGAGTGGTGAGATTTACTATTGTTTGGTCGTCGGAGCAATCAACTTCAGTGGTTCTTGCTTGTCTCTGATGACAAATGGATTCTATTTCTTCATGTGGAGTAGTAGCCTGAGACATTTCTTCATCCTGAATCTTTGATTCCTCTGAAGTATAATCTCTGGTGATGATCTGATTTCCGCTTGCAGCCTGAAAAACTTCTCTTTCATAGCGAGCTTCATGGGATTTAGACAATCTGGATGTTTGGTTTTTAACGTTTAATGTTCCAGATGTAGGAGTTCTGCAGATTGGATATTGCTCATACTTCTCAGAGAGACCTTGAATGGAATTCTGTCTTCTAGGACTTGCTTGTTGAGATTGAATGATTTATTCCATGAGTTGCACGATTTCTGAAGAGCTTCAATTTTCTGAGCTAGCAACAAGTTATCTTCTCTTAGGATATTGTTGAAGCACTGAAGCCTGATTACCTCAAGTTTTGAATTTTCAGCTTTTGAGGATTCTTGAGTGAGTTCTTCTAATCTTTCTTTCATCGTGGAGAGTGCGGTTTTTAACTGAGCATTTCTCTCGTGAGTGAGCATCAGATCTTTAACAAGTGATCTGACTAGCGATGGATAATCTTCTGGAGAAGCTGTGTTAGGCCCTTTTCCCTTGTTTGGAAGTTCGTCTTCCCGTTCCTTTGAAACAGGGGACATTGGGGTATCGATTTCAAGAGACCCTTTTTCTTTCTGACGAATATTCAGTATCTTCAAACCTTGCCATCAGACATATACAATTATGTTGATCCTCAGAGTTTGGCTCAGATTCTTCTTCTATTTTTGCGAATAGACCTTTTGTGTTGCAAGTAATTACTTTTCCTTCACTTTTCTCTGAGTCACTTAACCAAGCTTCAGCAGTTGCTTTTAATGCTTTTGCATCTTTCTCAGCCTTGGCTAGCTGAGCTTTCAGCTCCTGGTATTTCTTCTCAGTATCTTCATATTTCTTTTTATAGTTTGACGAGGAGCTTAAGCTTGATTTTTCAGATCCAGAGTTCTTTTTAACTCTACAATCTACTCTGATGTGACCCGTTCTTCCACACTTAAAGCATACCATCTCTCCTCTATCGTTTTGACCTCATGATCTGTTTCTATTTAAAAATCTTTTGTACCTTGTGGCTAATAAAGCCATACTTTCAGAGAGTTCTTTTATATCATCATTTTCACCTTCTCCTGGATTGGATTCACGTTCTTCGAAATCACCGTCTTCAGCATCTTCAAATTTTTCATCATCAACATCGTTTGGATCGACAACGTTTTCCACCTTTGCTTTCAGTGCTCTGCAAGATGACTTGGAAGAGCTTGCAATGAGGGCAGATGAAGTAGAAGTTTCATTCAGATCATCATTCATCTTGTTTTCATTTTCAAAGTTCATCAATGTACTATAGAGACTTCTCATGTTCGTATCTCTCATCTGACCAGATGTTCTTAGTACTGTGGACATGACAACCCAATCTTTTGGAAGAATTTCCAAAAATTTGTACATTAACTCTTGAACATCTTTGTGAATGCCGAACTCCCTTAATTCATTTATAAGGATGGTGAATCTTCTGTAGGACATGTTGTGAAGGATTTATGTGCACAGTTAGTCAAGATATGATGATACATCCATGCCTACGAAACACTTAAGGGTCACACCGGTGAGTGCATGTAATACGAGCAAGATATGCAATGATACTACGAAGGGGAATGATTCATAATAGTCATTATGAATCAGTTAATTATTAAGTTAAGTTTAACTTATTACTAGATTAGTTTAACTAACTAATTAATACAATTGTTTGTACATTTACTAGTTGAGTAAATATACAATGTGTTAATTAAAGATTATCCATGATATGATTTAAAGCTATTAAATCATATAGTAATTGGATAATATTTTTGTATAAATTATATAAAGGTTATTATATAATTAATTATTAAAAGTATAAATACAAGTATATAATTCGTGTATATGGGTACCGAGTTATTAGTGTATTAATACTAGACATTTAATTGTTAAGTGCAACAATAATAAACTAGTTAAACTATAAGGGATGGAAGTGTAAAAAGGAAGTTTAATTAAGAAGTTAATCTTAATTAAACTAGGAGGGTTTTAAGTGTAAGATCTTCTATTATAAATAGAAGGCTTATGGATTAAACCTAATGTTGATTCCTTACACCAAAATCACGAAATCCCTTGCCCCCTTTCCACCAAATCGGCCGAAGCCCCAAACACAAGAACACAAGCTTGTGTTCTTCGTTCGTTCTTCGTGTTCTTCGAGTTTCGAAGAACAAGATCATTGCAAGTGATCAACTAGAAGATCGCTCGTCGTGTTCATCATCAGTGGATCTATCTTAAACATTAACCTAAGGTATGTTTCATGGAACACACTTTCTTCCTCTCCTCTTGTTCGATCGAACAAGAAACCAAGAACCCTAGGGTTCTTGGTGAGTGTTCGACGAACACACACAAGCATGTGTGTGTGTTCGAGTTTTTCGTACAAGGTTTATTTCTTGTTAATCTAATCTAGATTTCCAACATCCCAATCCTTTAGGGTTTAAGGATTAGGTTTAATCCCACTTCCGCTTTTAGGGATTAAATCAGCTAGTTGGTTTTAACCGGTCAAGAACAAGTTCATGTTCTTGGTCAGTATGGTCGAATCAAGCATACTAGGTGGTCGGTCCTATGGGTCGATCAGGTTATATGAAACCCTTCAGTGGTATCAGAGCGTTGGTTTAGAAATCTAAACTAGATTAACAAAGGTTGTTTGTTTACTTTAATTACATGTTTTTTTTGTTCCAAATTTTTCTTCTTCTTCTTCTTAAGTTTTCGAAATCTAGTAAGAACCCTAGGACCAAGAATATTAAACTAGTCTAGTTTAATTGGTCAAGAGGTTTCTAAGAACCCTAGAATTTTCGAAAATAGTATAAGAACCCTAGGATCAAGTATATTAAACTAGTTTAGTTTAATTGGTCAAAAGGTTTCTAAACAACCCTAGAAATTTTGTGGTTAAGGAAGAACCTTAGTGATCAAGTATGTTAAACAAGATTTGTTTAGTTTATCAAAATGATTCTTTCCTTTTTCCCATGGAATTCGAAATCTAGGAAGAACCCTAGGATCAAGTATGTTGAACAAGATTTGTTTAATTGATCAAAAGGATTCTTTCCTAATTACTTTTAGATTTTCGAAATCTAGAGGATACTTGGACACCAAGTTTATAAAACTAGCCTAGTTTAATTGGTGGAAAAGTTTCCTAGGCTTAAGATTTACGAAACCCTAAAGAACCCTAGAACCCTAGAACATTAAACTAGTTTGAGTTTAATTGTTTAAAAGAATTAATTAGGATAATAATCTAAAACCTAGATAATTAAACAAGTTTATGTTTAATAGGTTTAATTATTATTTTGATAGATTTATTAAAACTAGTTCTTTAAACCTAGTAATCTAGACAAAGTTTTATTGTCTATAAGGTTTAAATTAAAAAGTTTAAATAAATTTATGAAGGTTATAATCTATCTTAGAATTTAAACAAAGTTTATTATTTAAATAGGATTGATTAAAATTAATCTTTTAATAAAATAATGTCTTTAATCAAGAAAGTCAAAAACCCTAGTTTTGATTAATCAAGAACGAGATTAAGGTTTAACTAATTAATAAGAAGTGTTAATTTTTAAGTTCTAAAATTAACAAGATGTATTTATTTGTTTATATATATATTTTCGGAATTTTTATAATATTTAAAGGAAAATGAATTTTAAAGGATATAATAAGTTTATACGTATTTTAATTAGATTAAGTTAAAATACATACGTATAAATTAGATGTAATATTCTTATTAGAATGTTACACGTTTACGATAAATAATATATATATACGAATATATTAAATACAAGATAAATTGGAATAATTAAAAAGGTAATGTTATTTTGATCTTTAAAGGATAATAGTATAACTAGTTATTGTATAAAGATATTATATAATTAAACTAGAAAGTACAAAGTTATGATTTCATTATAACTAGAAATTGTACAAGTTAAGATTATATGATGAACTAGAAATATACAAAGTTATATATTATTATTATAAGGTGTATAAAGTTATAAGTTATTATAACTAGATAATTATACAAGTATAATATAAGTATTTTACAAGTCATGTAATATGCTAGATTAATGATCAAGGGATAAATAACAAGAAAAACTTTATAACCTATATTTAACTAGTTCAAGTTAAATATAAGAAAGGTTTAAACAAACTAAGAATTATTATATATAGTCTTTATAAACAAACTAAGTTCCATCATGGTTGTTGGAGCTAGTGGGAGCTACACAAGAAAATCACAAAGTTTATAAATGTGTCGCAAAGACATAAGTTTTAGTCGAATCTAATAAGTCAAAACAAATGTTCAATTTTATTATAAGACATGTGAAAAACAAGATGTGTTAAACTAGATTTATGATTCAAGTTTATGAACCATAAAAGAGTTAAAAGTTTAACATAAGTTTTAAGTTTTTCAAGAAAGATAAAACAAGTAAGTTTTATTATAAATAAGGTTTTCACAAAAAAACCTAGTAAAACGTTTTGTACACCTCGCACAAATTCTTGAAACTATATGTTTTAAGGAAAAGTTCTTAAGTTTTAAAAGGGTGCCTTGTTGAATTCTTAAATTCACAAGTCACACATTTTAAAAGGATTAAGATTGGAATAAAGGTTTAAGTTTAGTTTAAGACTTAAACAAACCCAAGAAAATCTTAGATCGAAGTACTATCCACCTAATGGAACATCTCACTTGTTAAACGATATTCATATTGTAAGGATAAAGAACCTTAGATATGGATTCAAATCATTGCGAGTGTCAGGGTGCGTAAGGTTCTGTGATAATCGGGAGTCCCGGCGCAGAGCATCGCACTATCTTAGATGGTCTGATCTACTTTGGTGATAATCGGGAGCCCCGGCCCAAAAAGTACTTGAGTAGAATAAACATACTAGACTTTATTACTAACTTAGAACTGTACAATTCGATTGTACAAGGTTGTAATAAATTATAAGTATAAAGATTCTAAGACCCCTAGGAATCGTGTCAAGTCTTGATACAATCGGTAAGGATGTTACCTACTAGAAATAGCATGTCTCGTCGGGAAGTGCCCAAACCTTGCGGCGAGAATGTGATATATGGATCATAGGCCTAAGATATTAATTATGGGTTTATAATATATTTTAGAGAATTTTATTGACGATTACTAATTAAACTGGGTTTGATTTGTAGATGGCGGCAACAACCATAACGACACGTACCAACAATCTCTCACTACGCTTGTTTCTAGAAAAGGACGAATTGACTAGGTCAATGTTTCTCAATTGGAAGTGTGATCTTTGGATTATGCTTTAGCATGAGAGAAAAGGAAATGTCCTAGAAAAAGCAATACTAAATGCTCCTACCGCGAATGCTAGAAATGAACCAGGGCAAGCATATTACGCTTATAGGGTGTTCAAATCTCGCAAGGTGGTTAAAGGATCATCGGTGAGTGCTCACGTCATGGAAATGAAAGAGCACCTGGATCATCTTGAATGAATAGAATACCCAGTACCGTTGCAGTTAGCAACAGTAATGATACTCAACTCGTTGTTAGATGACTATAAGTCTTATGTAGTCAACTACAACATGCATAACATGGAGCAATCCGTTGTTGAGCTACATTCCGTGCTCAAGACTACTAAGTTGATTTGGGGACCAAGTTTAAGAATGATCTCGTAGTAACCGATGATGGTAGTAATCAGAGAAAGAGGTGCAGTGGAAAGGGAAAGGATAAAACTGATCCCAGCCACAACGTGGCTAAAGAGTAATGGAGTCAAACAAAAGGGTCAAGAAGGTAAAGCCAAACAAGGACCGAGAAACGGTTTCTTGGTTGTGGCAAGGGTCAAAGGGTAGGAGGCAATGCTTGCTCCTTAGTTGACTTGACCAACTTCTAGATACTCGCTTCCCACTTGTAAAAGTTTATTACAAGTTACTCAACTTTAGAAATCGTTTATAGCATAAGATGATAAGTGAGATGACCGGCATGAGATGGTGATGATCCCACGAGCACCAAGATTTTATAATTCAGTACGTTTATGGATTCTATAAAAACAATTTTATTTTATTGTTTGAATAATTTTTTTTTTTATGTTAAAAACAAAGTTTTTGGTTTTAATCAATTTGAATCCATGGTTGAATTATATTGTGTGCATGTGTGATAATTACACTAGTCAAGGTTTATGACTAGATTTTAAGTCAAGTTTTTGATTTACTAATATTTCATGGTTTATACTTGTTTGATTGTTGTATGAATGAATAATGTCTTGATAGCTCAAGGTACTTAGATACTAGTAATTAGAAGTATTTCTAATACAAGTATTTAAGAGTTTTATGGAAGCATAAGGTTCAAAAGTTATTGAACTAAGTTAAAACATCTTAAGTAAAAGTCATTACTCATGATAGAAAGTTTTAAAGTATTAGTATTAATATAGTATGATTATATTGGATATAATCAAGATAGACTTTAAGAATATTATTACAAGTCTTTCATACTTGTAATAAAGAATTTGATGAGGTCATAATTCCCTAATAGGAATAATTGGATATTCGTGAAATCCAAGAGAAATGACTTAGACATTAAATGAACTCTTAAAAGGGACAAACTATATTAAAGTATTTAAAAATTAAAAGGTATTATTGCAAGTCTTTTATACTTGTAATAAATACATTATTTAATTAAGTCATAATTCCCTTATAGGAATAATGGATATTTGAGAAATCCAAGAAATGACTTTGACATTAAATAAAGTTCTTATAGAATACTAATATGTTTAAGAATTGGAAGTATCATTTTCAAGTGTTTTATACTTGTTAGATACTGTAATCAATAAAGGTCATGATTCCCTAAATAAGAATGTTGGATATTCGCAAATCCAAAGGATGATCTTAATTGTTGATAGAATTCTTGAAAGATTAAACTACAAGTTATTGACTAGGTCAAAGTAGTTTAAGAGATGCTTAAATTCCATAAAAGTAAGTGGGAGCTAAGACTAACATAATTCATTAAAGATGTTAATGAATTTAGTAAGTTAGTAAGACATTAACAACAAGGTTTTACCAAGTCGTTAGCCAAAGAGTTAAGAGAAATAATAAATGATCGTTAATTAGACTATTGCAAACCTAATAGCATGATCACAAGTCTTGTGATTAATTATTGCATATCTAATAGGTTGTTCACACTCCAGTGGATAACATAATCATTTAAGGAATATCTTTAACTAGTAATGATATATCTACATATCAAGTAACTAAAAGAGGCTTTAGTTACAAGGAGAATTTTATGAATTCAAGAAACTAAGGAGTTAATTTCCAGTCCTCCTATGTTTACCGAATTGCATAAAAGGCAAGACTGGAATATGTTCTAGATTGTTGCAAGAACAAAATCTAGCAAAGGCAAAAGAAATAGTATTTTTCAAATACTTGTCTTATGTCTTTAGTTTAATAGAAATGATTGATTTAGTGATAAAGTTACAATTAAGATTGTAAGAATCATTAAGTAATCAACACGAACAAAAGGAATAAGTAATAATCCAGTAATAATTCAGTATCTATGTCCAGTGAGGAATAATACATGAGTTAGTATCATTGTTATTCAGACTTTGTATGTTTTACAATATCCATGAATAAAAAATTTCTTTATTCAAAAAGATACAAAATCCGTGACTACTTGTCTTGGTGGGAACCTCGATGGGACGTTAACGTCATCGCGATGTTTTGGTGGTAGATTCGAAGTTTTTCGAAGATAGCTACACAAGTGACAATACTTCGTGGTTGAAAAGTTCGGTGATATTCTGTTGGAGCTCGACGAATATTGAATTGACCACCGTGACAATACTTCGTGGTTGAAAAGTTCAAAAGTATTGTTCACTAGGATTGTCCTTAAGCCTGAGGTATTTGGTTTAGGATACAATGACTAATGTGCTTTGGTTCGTCTTAGACAATTCTAAAATATGTTTGTCATACGAGGCGATACCGGGTACAGAGGGAGTTGTATTTTGAATCGAGATATAACAAGATGGTAATTGCACCTCCTGTTTAGGAGAGATATTTATGGGTCCTTTGACATGATGAGATAACTGGAAAGTGCATGGCCATGCCCAAACGAACTGATTTGTTCTTTGTCGTTTATCAAAACAATTTGAATCAAGAAGTCATGAAATGATTTCAAATACAGGAGTTGATCATTTCTACCATGCTCGTATTCATTATCACAAATATCGTGCTGCAAGGGATAAGCCTAACATAGTTGCCCAAGAAGTAGAGACATAGTGTTCTTTACTAGGAGACGCTATTAAAGAGTTTTTCATAAACTATCCCTGGGTTACATAAGCTGTTTTTATGGGGTTGGTTACCTACATGCCCATTTAGAAGGCCACTGTAGCTCGTATCATTAAGACAAAGGTTACGAACTTGCACAAGTGGGAGTCTGAAGGATTTATGTGCACAGTTAGTCACCCTATGATGATACATCCATGCCTACGAAACACTTAAGGGTCACACCGGCGAGTGCATGTAATACGAGCAAGATATGCAATGATACAACGAAGGGGGATGATTCATAATAGTCATTATGAATCAGTTAAGTATTAAGTTAAGTTTAACTTATTACTAGATTAGTTTAACTAACTAATTAATACAAGTGTTTGTACATTTACTAGTTGAGTAAATATACAATGTGTTAATTAAAGATTATCCATGATATGATTTAAATCTATTAAATCATATAGTATTTGGATAATATGGTTGTATAAATTATATAAAGGTTATTATATATTTAATTATTAAAAGTATAAATACAAGTATATAATTCGTGTATATGGGTACCGAATTATTAGTGTATTAATACTAGACATTTAATAATTACGTGCAACAATAATAAACTAGTTAAACTATAAGGGATGAAAGTGTAAAAAGGAAGTTTAATTAAGAAGTTAATCTTAATTAAACTACAAGGGTTTTAAGTGTAAGATCTTCTATTATAAATAGAAGGCTTATGGATTAAACCTAATGTTGATTCCTTACACCAAAATCACGAAATCCCTTGCCCCCTTTCCTCCAAATCGGCCGAAGCCCCAAACACAAGAACACAAGCTTGTGTTCTTCGTGTTCTTCGTTCGTTCTTCGTGTTCTTCGAGTTTCGAAGAACAAGATCGTTGCAAGTGATCAACTAGAAGATCGCTCGTCGTGTTCATCATCAGTGGATCTATCTTAAGCATTAACCTAAGGTATGTTTCATGGAACACACTTTCTTCCTCTCCTCTTGTTCGATCGAACGAGAACACCAAGAACCCTAGGTTCTTGGTGAGTGTTCGACGAACACACACAAGCATGTGTGTGTGTGTGTTCGAGTTTTTCGTACAAGGTTTCTTTCTTGTTAATCTAATCTAGATTTCCAACATCCCAATCCTTTAGGGTTTAAGGATTCGGTTTAATACCATTTCCGCTTTTAGGGATTAAATCAGCTAGTTGGTTTTAACCGGTCAAGAACAAGTTCATGTTCTTGGTCAGTATGGTCGAACCAAGCATACTAGGTGGTCGGTCCTATGGGTCGATCAGGTTATATGAAACCCTTCATGTTGAGTGTTTCACTTTTGATGACCTTGAATGCTTCATACTTTCGATTTAACATCGCATTTCTGCTAGCCTTAACTTCATCGGTTCCTTCATAAGATGTTATCAGAATATCCCATATCTCTTTGGAAGTTTTACACTCTTTTACAGTGATAAGAATGTGATTTGGGAGGGATGTTTGAAGTAGGAACCGGATTTCAGCATCTAAACCCGCTAGCTTTTTGTTTGTCTCTGACCATTGATCTTTTGGTTTGGGTTCGTCAACATTAGAAAGATCTTCTTCTTCATCTTCGTCTTTATCGTCACTCTCCTCTTTTTCTTCTTCGAAACGGTCGTACTTAGAACGAACATTTTTGGAATGTATGGACCATTGATAAGAATATCTGGTCCCATGTCATTTTGATGTTCGACAAATCCCAGAAAACGGATTTTCCACATACCAAAATCGTCATCAGTAAACACAGGGGCATTTGTCTTCGAACCAAGATTCATTTGAGATAGCTTTTCACCCATTTTTGATCAGTAAGTAAGCAGATCAACAATTATGAAATAATTGTCCCTGCTCTGATACCAATTGTTAGTCCCGGACATGTGAAATATAACACCTATTCACTTTCACCGATCAATTTAAATTTAATGGAGACACTCAACACTTTTTAAACTCTTCTTTATTAATCAATAATGATACAATAAAGATGCAAGGAGTTTGCGGAATAGCTAAGAACAAATCCTAACTAAACTGCTTGCATGTGATAGACAACAACAGATATTACCTAAGACAACTTTATGATCAACAAATGATCAAGCACAAGACCAGACATTTTCGTTATACAGATTCAATTCTCGAATCAGATAACTAAAGTTAACTGGTGGTTTACACTCTGCTCGAGGGAATAAAGTTCTGGAGTAATTCCAGCAGCGTGTAACCTTGTTGGGTGCACACAGAAATCGATCGTCTAAGTCCTCAATTTATATTATTCGGAAACATAGAGCCAAAGGAATGATCGATCGATTCCACATGTGAGAATTCCGGAGGTGCAGAGGATATATTATGGGACGAGCACAACAAACGGAATTCTGACAGTACTTTCTGTCGTCTTGTGATATCCGATATCTTCTAGAATATTTGCAAGATATTCTCATAATCAGCAATGCACAAACTTGTGCTTTACTTGTGTCTTTCTGTGACGCTGAAACTTTGGGGCTATCTATACTTTTGGCAGCCATGAGTTTTTCGGATACTCATGCTTCTTCAGATGGCCTTCAGCTTCAGCGTCCTTCACTAAGAGTTTTGCTTAAAGAAGTATCTGTTCAATGGTTCAGCGTTTTGTCCATTGCGCTGAACCTTTTATATTATCCGATCTGTTAACCAGTATTTGATTCTGCACGGGGAACTGATCGTTGTTTCAGATAGTGATCAGATAGTGTAACTGGGTAACTGAAATCCGAACTGATCAGATACAGTTACCCACAATCTGAGGAACTAATCCTCAGATTGTCTTCTAACTATTTGCCTTTTTGTCTTCATTAAATCTCTTCAGTGGGGGATGCTTTTCAACGATCCAACATATCTATATTAGGTTTCTAACATATGAAAATATATTAATAGAAATATTCGTTATTGATCTCACCATATTTCACATTTTAAACCGGAAAATGCGGTCTATATGTTCTTGCATTATTTGCCTCTTCGATAATTGACCATCGAAAATGGCAAATTGCAATTTATTGGTTTTAATGTGTAGACTGTGATGGTAATTCACATGAAGAAGCCTATTGCCGTGATGTTTTATGAACGTGCATCATCTTTGATCAACCCAAGGCTTCTAGTCTAGTGGTATTGGTGAAAAGATAATATGTTGCTCATGACCTATTGGTCATGTGTTCAAGTCCCGTCGTGGACGTGGGGTTTATTCCCCATAAGTGGAGGGTTCGAGGAAGACATATTGCCCCTTGTGGGTGTCACTGTCTAGGCTCGAACCACTAACTTACTAACTGGTTGTTCGAAAAAAAAACTAAAAGAAACACTTTAATCAGGTTTAAAATTTTGATTTGGTGCTTGTGTTCGTTAAAAAAGCTAAAGAACATGTATTTTGAGCGCAATGTTTGACAAAGTTATTAGTATGGTTGATTCGCTATCTCTAATAAGGAACATATGTATTAATTGTATCTTATTCTATCTATATATTTTTTTTTTCAATTTTATATATGAATATGTCAATCAAGGTCCTAAAAAAACATTTAGCTCGGTGTGGCGGCATTATCAAACCTCAAGACATAGCAGTCATGACGAATCATGTCGTTTTCAAGGCGTGACTTAACGCGGCTATTTTGTATATAAATTATAATTATATATATCCAATTATACCAAAAAAAACACCTAATTATAAATTTATAACATAGTTTATCAATCTTTTTATTAAGTTTCGGTGTATTCAATCATTCTTATAACTAAATACTTATATATACGTGGCAAATAAAACTCGGTCCATTTAATACGTCTAAAAACACAACTTATGAAGGGTAAATGTGAGCCACGTTGGACTTTAACATATGTCAAGTCTTAAACCCAAGCCTTAGACCACGTCGTGACGAAAAGTTCAATGACTGTTTAGTATTAATTCTTTTTTTACTTTCTTCATTTATGCCACCATATATAATAAAGTCTCTTTAAATTAATACTTGTTAAATTAATAAACTCTCTAAAATAATATATTTGTCTGGTCCCGAGGGCCAATGTAAATTTGAAAAAATCGATAAAATAATAAGATTATAATTTTTTTGGGAGATCCCTTTATAATTTTCAGTACCAAAAAAATCATAAATTAATAATTTATATAAACTGAAAAATAATAAATTACACTCTATTAAAATATAATTCAATAGTTATGTTTTCCTTTAAAGTTCAAGTATATTTAGAGCTAATCTATAACTTTTCTTATTGAAACCAATAGCTAAGGTGTTGTATTTTTTTATTGTATCATAAAGTTGTGAGAAGTGTTCGTAAGTGTATCCTTTCGCGTAACAGGCTACAAACACACCATATCATCTTCGTCATCATCCTCTGCATTGTTCTCAATGATAGTACCTATAATTTCTTCTAAACTATGAACCTCCGAAGTTGCTTAAGAATACGTTGAACACATTTTGTTAAATTTAATATTGTACTTCAAAAGTCATTATTGATTTTCAATGTATTATGAATTGAAAGTCATTCAAAAGTCATATGTCAAACATGCTTAAAATTGCATTGAACTCTATAAATTGATAATTATTAATTTAACGATAAATTTATAATTCTCTTAATTAATAAAATTCTCATTTCCCGACCTTATTAATTTGAATTTGTTTTTACTGTAAATACTAACCACAAAAATCATTTAAAATCAGACCAACTATCTTTTATATATCATTTTACTTTTTTTCAACACCATAAAAAATATCTTAACCCCACAATTCCACAAACACCCAATCGAACATCAATTTACCCGCCTCATTTAGGAATACTTTCAAATCTAAGAAATTAATGTTCAACCAAATGTGGTTTTAACAATATGCAACACCAATAAATGATTATGTTTTGACAAATTTTTACTATTGTTTGTTTCTAACCTCTAAATGGATGACTTTTCACTGGTTAATATGACTTGGGCATTTATATGGCTCACATGAGTAAAAGAATACATACATAAATTGAAGAACTACTATTTACTTGATAACATCGAATACGTTAAATAACAGTGCAAGCATATAAACTTAATTATCATTTAAAGGGGAAAAAAACATTAACGACGTTAGGCACATGAAGGATTCTAATTACTCAAAATCGAAAATTATTTACTTGAACTCCAAAAGACATATCATCAAAAAAAGAAAACTAAGTTTGGTTTATCCAAACACCACCTAATTTTGGTTTTCATATTGTTAATGTACAACTCAAAAGGTTAAAGAAAACAAAAAACTAAACAAGACAGAAAACTAAGTTTTTTTCATTATAGCATTCACCATGGTACATTAAGTTCACCTTGTGACTCAACCACAATGCTTAAAAGCCTACGAATCCTATCACGTAAAAACTCTACTTTCATTCCCATCATAACAAACGAACTGAGGGTTGTATCCCACGTCTCGAGTTCCACCACAGTTGTTGTAGCGAATTTGCAGTTTTTGATCTCGCTCGCGATCTTTACGGTTTCGCCAATCATACCAACAACTAAGGTGCTGTTAACGTAAACATGAACTGAATCATGAAGAGACTCTTTCCTATATATGCAGAGTTTGTAGTAAAACAATCTGACATCTTCAGGAAGCTCAGAGTCAACGCACACTCCTTTGACCATGATGTGAAAGTGTTGGAAGTTTCGGAGTTCTTCAAATGAAAGGTTGGGCCTAGAAACTTGTAAACCATAAGCTACTTGGTTTGGACCATTCTCCCTAACTACATAAACCTACAAAATAGAGATTCGTAATTTTCATTAGAAAAAAGACTAAATTATAAACATTTTTGGTTAACTTTATGTTGATTGGTAAATGACCTTAAATTTGTTGGGTTGAAGTAAATGAAAGACCATAACATCTCCTTCATGCAAATTATTCGCAGCTGCAAATTCTTTCCATCCTTCGCTAATACCGGTTTTCTGAGCAACATATCTAATATGATAAATTTGCCCATTTTCAGCTTCAATCTCCATTCCACAGTCTTGTCTCGGCAAAAATGATTTCCCGAACATTTTCGAAAACCCCTGCATATAAAAACGGATCAAAAAGATTATATAAACAGAAACCAAATTGCAAGTGGTTGAAATGACAGGTATTTTCGTTACCATCCAATGACCAGGGTCAACATGTGGTTTGACCACCATTTTTATGCAGCTTGGGCGTTCGGTTCCTAATCTTGATTGAATCTTCCCTGCCCGAAGCATGGCGGGCATGATTCCGTTTGAACTTGAAGATGCCAT
Organism: Calendula officinalis; assembly: GCA_963853835.1. NCBI lineage: Eukaryota > Viridiplantae > Streptophyta > Magnoliopsida > Asterales > Asteraceae > Calendula > Calendula officinalis. Next base: position 26,971,291 of record OY970823.1, on the reverse strand, counting down.
TGCAGATTTTCCTTTCTTGAAATAAATAAAATTAGGGATCTGCAGGGAAATTGTAAGAAAAAAAGGCATAAGATTATCTAATCGAAATGAACTGCCACAAGAAGATATAGCGGGCAATTGAGATCGCTTATCGCGCTAGATACAAATTCACATCAGAAGAAGGATTCAGATATTTTCTTACAAAATTGGGTTGCACTGGTGAATCAGAACTTCGAGCAAAGGGTTTTGGGGGGAAGAGATAAATAATGTGGGTGAACTGTACGTGAAAGCCGTCAATTTATAAAGGCTTGGTTGGTATGTTTCTACTTTGTGTGAAGTCATGCATTTCGTCATTTTTGAGAATTGATAAAGGCTCGGCCAAGATGCCAGAGTCACTAGCTTCGAGTTCTTCCTTAGTTGTTGTAACGAACTTGCTATTATTAATCTCGTTTGCCATCTTTACAGTTTCACCCATCGTGCCACCAACTAACAAGGTGCACAAGTTATTAGGAAGTCATGAACCGTGGAGAAACTCGTTCCTACTCATGCAGTGTTGTGAGATTTAGACATTTTTTGTTGCGTTGAGAAGAGTAGAATGATATAGAAGATAGCGTTGGTGTGATTTTAACTTGTTGTTGCACTTAGTATTTATACGCCGAGATAAAGAAAGAATGCGAAAAATAAATAATGTTAAACGATCAAATAGCCGTTTAGAGAACATTAATATTTTTTAACGGAATGAAAAATTCTCATTAGAAGCAATCCAATTATAACGTATACTTAATAACTAGGGGTGTCCATCGGGTTATCGGGCCGGGTTTTGATTTAAAAAAATACTAACCCGGAACCTGACCTGATAACGAATCGGGTTAGTCGGGTTTGGGTTGGTCACGTTTCGGGTTTATTGAGTTGACCCGACCACGTTGGTCAGCTTACACCTAAGCAATGGTTTTTGTTAAAAAAATGAAAAATTATCTAATAATATATTGAAGTTTATTGGTTTTGATTTTACAAGTATAATTGTTAATTGACTTGTATCGAATGATATATACTTATTAATCATTAATTTAATGGTAGAAATATAAAAAAATGTAAGGAAAATACCTTTTAAACATCAATCGGGTCTAATCAGGTCAACAAGAAATCCAACAAAGCTAAAAGTTCTAACCCGACACCAGACCCGATAAGGAGTCGGGTTTGACGGGTCGGGTTGAAAAAATTATAACTTACGGGTTTTCTTAACAGAATGAAAAATTTTCATTAGAAACAACTACCAATAAATTATGACTAAGACTTAATAATAATCCAATTATAACTTATAAATAATAATAATAATCCAATTAACACTTATATTAAATAATTTTCCAATTATAACTTCTATTTAATAATAACCTAATTATGACTTACTTTTTTTTTTAAAGACAAGAAAACATAATAATCCAATTATATCTTATAAATAATAATAATAATCCAATTAAGACTTATACTAATTAATAATTTTCCAATTAAAACTTATACTTAATAATTTTCCAGTTATAACTTATAATTAATAATAATTCAATTATAACTTATAGTTAATAATAATCCAATTATAACTTGTACTTTTTTTTTTCTAAAAGACAAGAAAAACTTTCATTAAAAACAACTAGCAAGAAATAATGATGCATACTTAATAATAATCCAATTATATCTTATAAATAACAATGACTTTCCAATTAAGACTTACACTTAATAATTTTCCAATTAAGACTTATACTTAATAAATTTCCACTTATAACTTATACTTAATAATAATTCAATTAAAACTTATACTTAATAATAATCCAATTATATATAACATGTACTTTTTTTGAACGACAATAAAAACTTTCATTAGAAATAACTAGCAAGAAATTATGACTTATACTTAATAACAATCCAATTATAAGTTATAAATAATAATAATGATCCATTTATGACTAATATTTATTTTTTTGAACGGCATAAAAAACTTTTATTAGAAACAACTGACAAGAAAATTATAATTTATAATAATAATAATCCAATTATAGCTTATACTTAATAATGATCCAATTAGGATTTCCTACTAATGTTAATATCCACCCATGTCCCCAATATCATGAGCCATGAGCTCAGGACTTAGAGCGTCGTGAAGGGGTGGTTTTCGGATTACTTGCGAATTGTATTTATAGTTTGTAATAATAATGATAATAAAATCTGAAAAAGGTTTAAGAATTTAATTGCTAATATATAGCAAGTGCAATGAGTTAAACCAACAAGGAAGCAACTACATAGTTCAAGGTCATTGCTACTTGATAAAAGCATAAAAAACTTAACCAATAATAAAGAGACTTTTAGTCACGGATTTATACCTTTCTGAATAAAGAGACTTTTATTCATGGATATTGTAAAACATACAAAGTGTGAATAACAATGATACTAACTCATGTATTATTCCTCACTGGACCTAGATACAAAATTATTACAGCATCATTACTTATTTCTTTCGTTCGTGTTGATTACTTAATGACTTTTACAATTTTACTTGTAACTTTATCACTGATCTAGTCATTCCTATTAAACTAAAGACATAAGACAAGTGTTGGAAAAACACTATTACTTTTGTCTTTGCTAGACTTTGTTCTTGCAACATTCTAGAACATATTCTAGTCTTTCCTTTTATGCAATTCGGTAAACATGGAAGTATTGGAAATAACTCCTTAGTTTCTTGAATTCATAAAATTCACCTTGTAACTAAAGCCTCTTTTAGTTACTTGATTTGTAGATATCTTGTTACTAGTTAAAGAAATTTCCTTAAATGATTATGTTATCCACTAGAGTGTGAATAACCTATTAGATATGCAATAATTAATCACAAGACTTTGTGATCACGCTATTAGGTTTGCAATAATCTAATTAATGATCATTTATTACTTCTCTTAACTCTTTGGCTAACGACTTGGTAAAACCTTCTTGTTAATATCCTACTAACTCACTATATTCATTAGTACCTCTAATGAATACGTTAGTCATAGCTCCCACTAAATTTATATTTAAGCATCACTTAAACTATTACTTTGACCAAGTCAAAACCTTATAGTTTTACCTTTTAAGAATTAATCAATTATTAAAGTCATCCTTTGAATTTTGCGAATATCCAACATTCCTGTTTAGGGAATCATGACTTTCATTGATAAACGTATCTAACAAGTATAAGACACTTGAAACGATACTTCCAATTCTTATATATATTAGTATCTTTTAAGACTTCATTTAATACCATAGTCATTTCTTAGATTTCTCAAATATCCATTATTCCTATTAGGGAATTATGACTTGATCAAATATTGTATTTATTACAAGTATAAAAGACTTGCAATAATACCTTTAATTCTTAAATACCTTAATATAGTTTTATCTTTTAAGAGTTCATTTAATGTCTAAGTCATTCTTCTTGGATTATACGAATATCCAATTATTCCTATTAGGGAATTATGACTTCATTAAATTCCTTTTTCACAAGTATGAAAGACTTGTAATGATACTCTTTAAAGTCTATCTTGACTACATCTAATATAATCGTACTATATTAATACTAATACTTTAAAACTTACTATCATAAGTAACCATTACTTAAGATGATTTAAATAAGTTCAATGTACCTTGAACTTTATGCTTTCCATAAAAACTCTTAAATACTTTCATTAGAAAAACTTTCTAATTACTAGTATCTAAGTAATTTGAGCTTCTAAGATATTATTCAACAATCAAACAAATATAAACAATGAGATCATTATTAAGTCAATACTTGAATTTATAATCTAGTCATAAAACTTGACTAGTACAATCAACACACATGCACACACAATATAATTCAACCATGGATTCAATGATGATAAACTTAAAACCAAAAATTTAAATTTATCATAGAATATAAAAATGTAATTTTGTTAAAAAAAAAAAAAACCACTAAAACCAAAAATTGTTTTACTGAATCCAAACAAAATATATTGAATTAAAAAACATGGTGCTCGTGGGATCATCATCTCATGTTAGTCCATCTCACTTTCCATCATCTCATGCAATAAACGATTGCTAAAGTTGAGTTACTCGTAATAAACTTTACAAGTAGGAAAGGAGTATCTAGAAGTTGGTCAAGTCAACTGAGGAGTTGCCTCCTACCCTTTGACCCTCGCCACAACCAAGACACCGTTTCTCGGTCCTTGTTTGGCTTCACCTTCTTGACCTTTTGTTTGACTCCATTACCTTAGGTACATCTTGGCTGGGATAGGTTTTACCCTTTCCCTTTCCGCTGCACCTCTTTCTCTTTTCACTACCATCATCGGTAACTACGAGGTCATTCTTAAACTTGGTCCCTAAAATTAACTCAGTAGTCTTGAGCACGGAATGTAGCTCATCAATGGATTGCTCCATGTTAACTATATAATGCTTATAGTCATCGGACAACGAGTTGAGTATTATTACTGTTGCTAACCACAATGGTAATGGGTGTCCTAGTCATTAAAGATGATCCATGTGCTCTTTCATTTTCATGACGTGAGCACTCACCGATGATCCCTTAACCACCTTGCAAGATTTGAACACTCTACAAGCGTAATATGCTTGTCCTGGTTCATTTCTAGCATTCGTGGCCGGAGCATTTAATGTTGCTCTTTCTAGGACATTTCCTTTTCTCTTATAGCTAAGCATAATCCGAAGATCACGTTTCCAATTGAGAAACATTGACCCAGTAAATTCGTCCTTTTCTAGAAACAAGCATAGTGAGAGATTGTTGGTACGTGTCGTTATGGTTGTTGCTGCCATCTACAAATCAAACACAGTTTAATTAGTAGTCATCAACAAACATTCTATAAAATATATTATAAACCCATAATTAATATTTTAGGCCTAGGATCCATATATCACATTCTCGCCGCAAGGTTTGGACACTTCCCGACGAGACATGCTGTTTCTGGTAGGTAACATCCTTACCGATCGTATCAAGACTTGACACGATTCCTAGGGGGGCGTAGAATCTTTAGACTTATAACTTACTACAACCTTGTACAATTTTAATCGTACATTTTTACGTTGCAATAAAGTCTAGTATGTTTATTCTACTCAAGTACTTTTTGGGCCGGGACTCCCGATTATCACCAAAGTAGATCAGACCATCTAAGACAATGCGATGCTCTGCGTCGGGACTCCCAATTATCACAGAACCTTACGCACCCTAACACTAGCAATGATATGAATCCATATCTAATGTTCTTTATCCTTACAATATGAATATCGTTTAACAAGTGAGGTATTCCATTAGGTGGATAGTACTTCGATCTAAGATTTTCTTGGGTTTGTTTAAGTCTAAACTAAACTTAAACCTTATTCCAATTTTAATCCTTAATTTTAAAAGACTTGCGATTCGTGTACTTAATTCCACAAGATGCCTTTCTAAAATTACCTTTAAAACTCTAAGTTTTAAATTTGTTCGATTTTATTTGTATACCTTAAAACGAGGTGTACAAAAAGATATTACTAAGTTTTGTGAAAAACCTTATCTTAATAAAACGTACTTGTTTTATTTACTTGAAAAACTTTAAACCCTATGTTAAACTTTAAAATAGAGATTTTAATTCTTTATGACTTACGAACACAAGTCATAACTCTAATTTAACATAACTAGTTTTTCTATGTTTAATAATAAATTAAAAATTTACTTATTAGATTCTCCAAAATATGTCCTAGGGACACATTTACAAACTATGCAATTTTCTTGTGTAGCTCCCATTAATTCCAACAACCATGATGGAATTTGAGCATGAACACAATCACTAGTTTGAATTTGGTAAACACTAATAAACTTATTATATAAAAACTATATATAATAATCTTATTTGTTTGAACCATTCTTATATTTAACTTAGACTTAGTTAAATATAGGTTCTTCAAATTTCCTATGTTATTTAACCCTTGATCATTGTTCTATTACTTTACGTAACTCGTAATATACTTGTATAATTAACTAGTTATAATTACTTTTAACTTTATACAATCTAATATTTATAACTTTCGTATTATTATCTAATTATAATAAAACCTTACTTTGTACAATTTCTAGTTGTTTACAAATTTGTATATTTCTAGTTTAATTATAACTTAATACAAATTTCTAGTTATTTAATATTACACCTTAAATGATCAAAATAACACATATATTTAATGTTCCATTTTGTCTTGTATTTATATATATATATATATATATATATATATATATATATATATATATATATATATATATATATATATATATATATATATATATATATATATATATATATATATATATAGGGTTGAATTATTTTCAGAACCAATTAAGGCTACAGGACCAGCAGAACTCAATCTAAACCATTGATTTTTGAAATGAAATGATCATGGAAGACACATTAATGTATTTGATGAGGGACCCCCCAAATATTGGTTTGCATGGATGTCATTCATGCATCTATACATATATGTATATGTTTCCGAGAGATTTCCGAGGAAATAACTCCTAGGAATAGAAGCCTTTTTCTAGTAGTAAAAATGCAACACCAATAAATGCTTATGTTTTGACAAATTTTTACTATCGTTTGTTTCTAACCTCTAATTGGATGACTTGTCACTGATTAGTATGACTTGGGCATTTATATGGCTCACATGAGTAAAAGAATACATACATAAATTGAAGAATTACTATTTACTTGATAACATCGAATACATTAAATAACAGTGCAAGCATATAAACTTAATTATCATTAAAAGGGGGAAAAACATTAAGGACGTTAGGCACATCAAGGATTCTAATTACTCAAAATCGAAAATTATTTACTTCAACTCCAAAAGACATATCATCAAAAAAAAAAAACGTTTATCCTAACACTATAATGTATAAGCTAAAAAGGTAATGATACTCACATACCCAATTCTAAAACAAACATCCAAACACCACCTAGTTTTGGTTTTCATATTGTTAATGTACTACTCAAAAGGTCAAAGAAAACAAAAAACTAAACAAGACGGAAAACAAGTTTTTTCATTATAGCATTCACCATGGTACATTAAGTTCACCTTGTGACTCAACCACAATGCTTAAAAGCCTACGAATCCTATCACGTAAAAACTCTACTTTCATTCCTATCATAACAAACGAACTGAGGGTTGTATCCCACGTCTCGAGTTCCACCGCAGTTGTTGTAGCGAATTTGCAGTTTTTGATCTCGCTCGCGATCTTTACGGTTTCGCCAATCATACCAACAACTAACGTGTTGTTAACGTAAACAGGAACTGAATCATGAAGAGACTCTTTCCTATATATGCAGAGTTTGTAGTAAAACATTCTGACATCTTCAGGAAGCTCAGAGTCAACGCACGCTCCTTTGACCATGATGTGAAAGTGTTGGAAGTTTTGGAGTTCTTCAAATGAAAGGTTGGGCCTAGAAACTTGTAAACCATAAGCTACTTGGTTTGGACCATTCTCCCTAGCTACATAAACCTACAAAATAGAAATTCGTAATTTTCATAAGCAAAAAGACTAAATTATAAACATTTTTGGTTAACTTTATGTTGATTGGTAAATGACCTTAAATTTGTTGGGTTGAAGTAAATGAAAGACCATAACATCTCCTTCATGCAAATTATTCGCAGCTGCAAATTCTTTCCATCCTTCGCTAATACCGGTTTTCTGAGCAACGTATCTAATATGATAAATTTGCCCATTTTCAGCTTCAATCTCCATTCCACAGTCTTGTCTCGGCAAAAATGATTTCCCGAACATTTGCGAAAACCCCTGCATATAAAAACGGATCAAAGAGATTATATAAACAGAAACCAAATTGCAAGTGGTTGAAATGACAGGTATTTTCGTTACCATCCAGTGACCAGGGTCCACATGTGGTTTGACCACCATTTTTATGCAGCTTGGGCATTCGGTTCCTAATCTTGATTGAATCTTCCCTGCCCGAAGCATGGCGGGCATGATTCCGTTTGAGCTTGAAGATGCCATTGTAGAATTTCCTTTCTTGGAGTAAATAAAAATAGCGATCTGTAGAGAAACAAGTTAGAAAGGCATAAGATTAGCTAATCTAAATGAGCTGCCAGAAGATGATATAGCAGGAAATTGAGATCGCTTATTGCGCTAGATACAAATATGTTTCAGATTTATCAGATTATTTTTAAGTGTATAAAAATAAGGTAGTGGTTTATACACCACAACTTTTGATACATATACCACAAGTGTTGCATTAAGCAGATGTACAATTAGCTGTAAAACTTGTAACTTGTGGTGTGGAGTTGTAGTTTAGAAATGAACTCCCACAAAAATATGTTTTGTATAAGCAACTTGAAGTTAGTAAAAACAAACTCTAATAATAGCTTTATGAAGAATTCTATAACTAGCTAGATTGAATTGTGAACCATTAATCATTACAAAACTGAAAGCCATTAATGAGTCAATCGGTGACAAATTCACATCAGAAAAAGAATTCAGATGTTTTCTTACAAAATTGGGTTGCACTGGTGAATCGGAACTAGCTGCGTGCAGAGGGTTTTGGAGGAAAGAGGGAAATAATGTGGGTGAGTAATACGTAGAAGCCGTCAATTTATAAAGGCTTTGTCTCAATGTGTCCCTCATGTTATTGGTCATGAAGCCATACGTCACTAAAATTAAATTAAGCACCTTGTTTGTGTGAAGTCATGGATTTCGTCATCCCTGGTTGGTGTGAGTTGGCAACCTGGCTCGGCCACGATGCCAGAGTCACTAGCTTCAAATTCCACCTTAGTTGTTGTAGGGAACTTGCTATTATTAATCTCGTTTGCCATCTTTATATTCTCACCCATCATGCCACCAACTAACAAGGTGTACAAATTATTAGGAAGTAAATCGTGAAGAAATTCTTTCCTACTCATGCGCACTGTTATACGTGGGGTTTAGACACATATTTTTGGTTGCGTTGAGAAGAGTAGAATGATATAGAAGATAAAGTTGGTGTGATTTTGAAGTGTTGTCGCACTTAGTATTTATACGCTGAGATAAAGAAAGGAAATTAAAAAATAATAATGTTAAACGGTCATATAGCCGTTTAAAGAACATTAATATTTTTCTTAGCGTTAAAATCTAGCCGTTGGCGGGGGTGGCGAACATTAATTTTTTTCTTACCGTTAAAATCTAGCCGTTGGTGGTGGGGGTAAAAATGAATAATTATGAAGGTTAAGAACATGTGAATAGATCTCAACTGTCATTGTAATGCTTTTGGTCCCTATTACTAATCGCCGTCAAAATTTGTTGTTAAAGTTTTATATGACAGTTTTACCCTCACCTTCTCCATCTCTCTCCTCCCTTCCTCTCTTTAGTTTTTTTTTTTTTTTTTCTTAATTACTTACTTTTTATTATTCTTCATTTTAATGATATCTATATATCTTAAAAGCATCTCCAACCATACTCTATTCCTCTATTTTGAAGCTAATTTCTTCGCCAACCATACTCTATATATCACCTACTTTAAATAGAGGGAATGAAAAATGACTCTATATTTGAAGTGAGAAGTTTTCATTTTATCCATAGACCCAACATATATTTGAAGTGAAAAATCCTTCTATTATTATGGGTCCCACTAGTTATAATGGAATATGTAGAGTGTATGGGTGGAGTTGATATTTTGTTTATAGTAGATGAGCCCATCATTTATAGAGATAGAGTGAGTTATACCTTATGTTTAATAATTACCCACTTAATCTTTATTTTTAAGGGTAAGAAAAACTTTCATTAGAAACAACTAGCAAGGAAATTATGACTTATATCTTTATTTATAAGGGTAAGAAAAACTTTCATTAGAAACAACTAGCAAGGAAATTATGACTTATACTTAATAATAATCCAATTATAACTTACAAATAATACTTCCTCCGTCCCATTTTTATTGTCTAGTATAGTATTTTAGTTTGTCCCACAAAGACCATGTTTTCTAAATTTCAACCAATCAAAAACATTTAAGTGGGCATGAGAAAATATGATTGGTGACATAGTATAATTAATATACTTTTCTTAAATTGTGTGTTTTTTTGCAGTGGACAATAAATTTAGGATGGAGGGAGAATAATCCAATTAAAACTTATATTTAATAAATTTCCAATTATAATGTATACTTAATAATAATCCAATTATAACTTATACTTGATAATAATCCAATTATGCCTTACACTTTTATTTGACCGGTACAAAAAACTTTCATTAGAAACAACTAGCAAGAAATTATGACTTATATTTAACAATAATCCTATTAAGGTTTATAGTTAATAATTTATCAATTATAACTTATACATAATAATAATACAATTATAACTAATACTTAATAATAATTCAGTTAAGACTTACACTTAATACTTTTCCAATTATAAATTATACTTAATAAAATCCAATTATGATTTATACTTTTATTTTTAACGTCACGAAAAACTTTTATTAGAAACAACTAGTAAAAAATTATGACTTATACTTAATAATAACAATAATTCAATTATAACTAATAGTTAATAATAATAATCTACTTAAGACTTATATTTAATGACTTTTCAATTATAACTTATACTTAATAATAATCCAGTTATGCTTTATACTTTTTTTTTAACGGCATGTAAAGCTTTCATTAGAAACAGCTAGCATGAAGTTATTACTTAATATCGACTTATACTTAATAATAATTCAATTATGACTTATATTTAATAATTGAAATAAGAGTAGAATGATATAGAAGATAGAGTTGGTGTGATTTTAACTTGTTGTTGCACTTAGTATTTATACGCCGAGATAAAGAAAGAAGAATAAAATAAATAATGTTAAACGGTCATATAGTCGTTTAGAGAATATTAATATTTTTTAACGGAATGCAAAATTTTCATTAGAAACAATCCAATTATAACGTATACTTATTAACTAGGGGTGTCCATCGGGTTATCGGACCGGGTTTGGCTTTTTTCTGGTCGGGTCCGCCGCGTTTTGATCTAAAAAAATACTAACTCGTTGTTAGGTCACAACAACCCTGGATTACTTATATAATTGATGTTATAATTATACTTAAGACAATTAAAGTGATAAACACAGTATTAGAGTCAAATGTGTAATTCCACTAAGTGTGGCTTGTTGCGGAAAAACAAGACCACTGATCAATTACAAAAGATGTGAATATAAGTTCGTGAATTGGTGAGTACTCCTTTGCAAGGTGATCTCTATTTATAATGTTTATAGAGATCTTACATGATGGCAAAGGAGTAACCGAAGGACTAAACTAAGGAAATGACTAAGATCAACGGATTTGATCTTAGTCCGTTACAATACTGACTTGTCACTCAGTCCTTCTACTCAGTATTGGTTTTCCAATACTGAGTACTGATACTGAGTGGCCAATACTGGCCAAACTCAGTATCTCTCCTAACTTAGCTAATTCAATCTACATTTTAATCTAAGCTAGTCTAGATTGTTTTGTTATCCTAAGATTCAAAATGGGCAAGGCTTTTTGCCTTAACAATCTCCCCCTATCTAATGATAACAAAACAATTACAAAGAGAAATAAAAAATACATAACTGCAGGCTGATAAGTCTTCTTCTTCATCTTCTGTTGATTGATTCAAACTCATAGAAGACTTCCTTCTTCACATGGATGAACTCTTCTCTTTTCTTCAGTTCATCTTGCCTGTTGTTTAGCACAGCAACTATCTTCATTCTGAACCAAGCATCTTCTTTCTTGGTTATCATCCATTTCAAACCCACCAAATGGCTGATAGGGGCTGTTGGCAAATCTGCTTCAGTAATGAAGCACTCCCTGTCATCTGAGTCAGTATATATATATATCCAGATGTTGGATATATGGTACTCTTTTGATCCTGAAAGATAAGATTAGAGGGAACAGTATATTTGGGATAAGATTAGAGGGAACAGTATATTTGGGAAATATTCTGAAAGTATTAAGGCACTCAGGTTTGTTGTTCTTTATAGCTTCAGTCATCACACTGAGTGCCCTATAATCTGCTGCATAAAGGATGCCTTTTTCATAGCATATAGCAGATACAACCCAAATTTCATCCATCATCACTTGGGCTTCTGAAGATCTTGAGGGCATCTCCTTAATCAGTCTAGTAATTTTTACCCAGTCTTGGAGCCCCATATTCTGTATGTCATGGAGAAAAATCTTCATTGGAGGACTGACTGGCCCAGTGCAAGTTGCAACAATTGATCCATCAACAGTTTTGACTTTTATTTTGTTGACAAATTCATTTAGCCAGTATATGTCTTTTACATTCAGAAATGCTTTATTCCTCAGCATACCCAACTTGGTTTCCCTATATCTTGTTCTTTGTGCCACAATGTTCCAATACTGTTCAAGCAATTCATCTCCAGTTCTTCTTACAATATGAGATCTTCTTGGAACATCTTCAGACTCAGATTCAGGTTCTTCTTCCTTAACAGGGAAGAATTTCAGGGCCTCAATCTCATCCTCAGCATCACTCTTTTCCTCAGTATACTGAGTAGATCTCCTAGGTCTTGAGATCAGAGGAGCTGGATCTTGTTCTTCACTAGATTCTGAGGACATAACCACATTTGTCATTCTTCTGGTTATTGGTCTTCTAGGAATTCTAGAAGGTCCTTCAGTTGGAGGAGAGATTTGTCTTCTTGGGGGCTCTTCATCATCTGAGAATGATGATGAAGAGCTTTCTTTATTTGCCTCATCCAGTGCAAAGTTTAGGAAATTGTCAGATGGCACTGGATGGTCTTCATCTTCATCATTAGCAATAGGCCAAACAAAAGGCATATACACTATAATCTGCAAGTTGTTTTCCTCAGTAACAACTTGCTGTGGTTGGTCGGTTTCAGTCTCCCCCTGAGCAGATGGCTCAGATGGTTCATCTTCAAGTTGTTCCAAGACTGACCTGCCTCTTTGTCTGCTTCTTTCATACCTCAACCTAAGAGGTTCAGTATGAGGTGTCTGCTGATGTTGTTGTTGTTGTTGCTGTGGAGGTTGATCTCCATTTAGCTTCCTTCTTTTCTCCCCCTAAGCAGATGGCTCAGGTTGATCAACCTCTTGATTTCTTTGTCTTTTCTCCCCCTTCTTGTTATCATTGGATGGGGAGGAAATAGGTTCAGTATCACCACCCATGTCCCCCTGTTGATCTTCAGGAGTTGGGGAAAGCATGGGTTCAGTAGCAGCATCCCTTGCACCCTCAGTATGTGCAGGAGAGGGTGATCTTCGAGGCTCAGTGGCATGGCCTGCTTCATCAGTATTTCCTCCAGTTGGAGTGGGTGGAGGCTGTTGTTGTTGCTATAGAAGTGCCACTGATTGCTTTAAGGAGTCAATCTCAGTACTCATTTCATCCATCCTGGCCAGAATGTTATTCTGAGTGGTCTGCATGGCCAGGATTTGATTCAAAATAGTTTGTAAAGCTCCATGAACTTCCTGAGACTGAGTGGTTTGCGCCCTTTGACCCTGCACAGATGGTGCTAAAGAAACAAAAAGAAACATAAAACTGGTTAGTAAGAAAAGTTTATCAAATAGAATTGTGGTATTGATTAATTCTATAATCATATAAACAGAATTTTGAAGTCTGTATTTCATCTGGTTCATGATGAAATATTGTGGACTTGTGCAAAGCATGTGTAAGAAGTGTTTAGTAAAAGTGAGTGTGGAATTTTAAGTAGCTCAGTGTAGGATAAGTCACATTTACTAGAAAGCTTTGGTTTGGGAAATCGAAGCCTGGGATGTGCTTCTTATTATTTTCAATGTATATCACTCGGTGTCAGAGTGATAACAGAAATGTGGCTAAAACCCATGGAAAATTTTGGCTAGTGTGGCTTAAAAGGGTTTGTGATCATTTCTTGAATAATGGTATCCAACTCAAAATAAGTTGGACATCATTCAAGCAGCACCAGTGGGTGTCAGTATGACATCAACCACCATTGTCCCTTTAAATGTTGGAACAACTGTAGACTGACAATGATCGTTTGAAATGCTCAGTATATGAATGTTGCATAGCAGCAGTGGGCTTACTATGTTGGCCATAAGAGTATATATTTGAAAGTTCGATTGAGACTGTGGTCAGTATTGAGTTGGTACTGGCCAATACATAGTCTCTATGGGGGAAAAATATATATATATAGAAGTTTTAGAGCCTTTAGAAATTCATACCTGAGACTTTATCTGATTCTCTTCTGGCATCATGAGAGGTCGGTGCTGGATCTTCCGGATGCTGATTTGAGGCACCAGCACCTTCATGAGCTTCTTCACGTCTAACAGCTGCACCTTCCAGTGTATGCTGCTCATACTGAAGTTCGACATCAAGAGGATCATGAGGTTCCTCAATATGTTGAGCAATTGGTTCTGGTTCAGGACCTGGAAGGTCAGCAGTGGCTGCAACAAAGCTTTGTGCATGAAGAGATGTAGTTAATGAAGGTACATTGCCAGGTTGCATCTCTTCTAATGATAAGTTTCCCATAATAACAGGGGAAAGATTTCTTCTTCTTCTTTGGAGGACCAGTGGTGTGTCTTCTGAGGACTCAGTATTAGAAGCTGTTTCAATATGAGGAGCATCAGGAGCCTGTGCAGGTGGAGAGAGTACTGCTTCTGGTTGAGCTTCCACCATCTCAGTATCTTGATCATCATTTCCACCATTACCACTGTCATCATCAGTATCATCATTTTCTGATTCAGTATCAGGATTTTGTGCATCATTAATGTGTGCCTGGACGATAGCCCACATAGAGTGACTCATTACAGGTTCTCCTTCTCTTGGTCTGTAAAAGAAAATCTTCTCATGAAGAGGAGGAAGGTCCACTCTTGGACTATTGAACTCATCATAGAGATGAGCAGGCATCCCATTTTGAAAAATAAGGGAAAGAAATCTGCAGAAAGGAACATTTAATTCTCTGATTTTAGCCCTAACCAGAGAGGCTAATTCTTCAAAAATTAGTCGAGCATAATCAATGTCCCTTCCATGGTACATGGCATGGACAATCTGCATACCAAAATCATTGATTTGATCCAAGGCTCCAGTCTTGTGAGTCATACACCGAATGATTGTAGAGATCAGTATACCCCACATTGGACCAAATTCATTTCTTTTAATGATCCCCGTAGTACCTCTGCGTCCAATGAGTGGTAACACTGAGCGAGCCTCTGTTCGGTCAACAAAGGGCTCATACTGAGCGTGAGCAGGAAGTCTCAGTGTTTCCCGAATTATTGCTGTGGAGACGAAGGCCCTTCTTTGTTCTCGAATAACCCAACCGGTAATCATGTCCGGTGAGTCAAGTGAAGCAGAGTACCAGAATTCACAAAGCATTTCTGGATAAATGGCTCTAGGAGATCGAATCAATGCTTGAGTGATTGGGCAGTGCTTCAGAAATGTAATCATTTGTGTAAATTCGGGGCACGCCCAAGCCTGAGGAATATTGAAATTTGCGGTGACGTTGTTCCTCGCAAATTTGGGTACTTCATCGTCTCTAAACCGAGTTGCCGGTGCAGCCTCCGGTGCGAAGAATCTGTAATTTGCCATCTGCGATTTGGATTTTTTAAAAAATTTTCTTGCAAAGAGAAAGAGAAATCGTTAATCGCAGAGAGAATCGAAATAGAAGTTAAGAAATAACTGTAGAAAAAATTTTAAGGAAAGAGAAAACAGTTATTTATACATAATGTAAAGATAATTACGGTATTGGGAAGTAAAAATGGCTTATTTGACAGCCTTATCCTGTATCAACGGTAACTTTCCTATTAAGAAAGGTTACCGTTGGGGAGTATAAGGATTAAAAGTCAGTTGTTTCACTCCAGGACTCCAATACCGAGTTAAAAAAAACATTAAATTAAAAAAATATTAAAAATTAGAAAAACATTTAATTTAAACTGTAAATTAATAAAAAAATCAAAATTTATAAAACTTGATAAATCAGACGAGTGATACTGAGTTGATCAGTATTGAAAGTAATACTGATCAGTCGGTATCAGAAAAATTTAAGTAAATTTAAGGATTTAGCATACCCAATTGTCCTAGTAAGTACATAAACCTTTCCTCAGAGAGAGGTTTAGTAAACACATCGGCCAATTGGTCATCTGTAGGAACGAAATCTACCTCAACCTTACCCTTTTCCACATTATCTCGAATAAAGTGATGTCTGATATCAATGTGCTTTGTTCTGGAGTGATGGACTGAGTTTTCAGTGATAGCAATAGCACTCTTGTTATCACAATGTATTGGTGTCTTCTTGAAATTAAACCCATAGTCCATTAGTTGATACTGCATCCACAATAGTTGAGCACAACAACTTCCTGCAGCAACATATTCTGCTTCTGCAGTAGAAGTTGCTACTGAATTATGTTTCTTGGATGACCAACCAACTAATCTGCCACCGAGGAATTGACAACCTCCACTTGTACTCTTCCTGTCTAATCTACAACCTGCAAAATCTGCATCTGTGTACCCTTCAAGATCAAAGTTTGAGTCTTTGGGATACCAAAGACCCATGTTAGGAGTACCTGAAAGATATCTGAAAATGCGCTTAACAGCTTTCATATGTGATTCTTTAGGATCAGCCTGATACCGAGCACACAAACAAGTTGCAAATATAATATCAGGCCTGCTAGCTGTTAAGTAAAGTAAAGAACCAATCATACCTCGGTATGTGGATTGACATACTGGTTTACCAGTTTCATCTTTACTTATTTTATCCTGAGTACCCATAGGAGTGTGCATGGAAAATAAATTTTCAAATTTATATTTCTTAAGCATGTCATGCACATACTTACTTTGATTTATGAAAGTGCCATCAGGCTTTTGTTCAACTTGTAAACCAAGAAAGTAAGTAAGTTCTCCCTTCATACTCATCTGATACTGAGATGACATTATCTTAGCAAACCAGTCACACATTGACTTGTCAGTGGAGCCAAAAATAATATCATCTACATATATCTGAATGAGTAGAATGTTAGAACCTTTCCTTTTTGAAAATAATGTTTTCTCAATTTTACCTCTTATAAACTTATTTTCAATTAAGTACTCAGATAGGGTATCATACCAGGCTCTGTGAGCTTGTTTGAGCCCATATAGAGCTTTATCAAGCTTAAAAACGTAATTAGGAAATTTAGGATCAACAAAACCTGGTGGTTGTTTGACATAAACTTCCTCCTGTAGTTTTCCATTAAGAAAGGCACTCTTGACATCCATCTGATAAACTTTGAAATTCTTGAAAGCTGCATATGCAAGATACAGCCTAATAGCTTCAATTCTTGCAACTGGTGCAAAAGTTTCATCATAGTCAATGCCTTCTTCTTGCCTGTAACCCTGAGCAACCAGTCTTGCTTTATTTATGATGACAACACCATCCTTATCCATCTTGTTTCTGAACACCCACTTAGTACCAATAATAGTTTTGCCAGCAGGAGGTGGTACTAAGTTCCAAACTTTATTTCTTTCGAACTCTGTCAATTCTTCTTGCATAGCTTCTACCCAGTCTTCATCTAATAAAGCTTCATCAGCTTTCTTTGGTTCCATGGTAGATAAGAAGCTTGAGAAAAAACAAAAGTTTGCAGTTGCTTGGGGTTCAAACTCTAACTTTCTTCTTGTTTGGACACCTTGTTCAGTGGGACCAATAATGTTAGCATGAGGATGGTCTCTGTGTTCCCTTAGATTGTTTCCTAAGGAAACATTTGAAACAAGGTCAACAATATCTTGTTGTGGAGATGGATTGTCTGCCTAATACTGAGTTGAAACTTGTTCAGTATCAGACAATACTGGTTGCTGTTCTTCTGAATTTTGCAGGTTTGATGTGGATTCTCGAGCAGTACTGGAAGATTCACCTTCCTCATAGGTGGAGTTGTTCAGATCAAGAATTGGGAACTCAGTATTGGGGTTCTCAGTTATGGGAACCTCAGAATTTGATATATTGGAGTTAGACTGAGGTACTTCTTGATCAGTATCACTCATACCATGATCAACATAGTATGGGTGAGACTTGGGCTGTTCAGCAATAGAGTTTTCTGGATTGCATAGAATTTCTATGCCACTGATGTCTTCTGTTGCTGATGTAGAATGCTCATTCTGATTTTCATCAAATGTGACATGAATGGATTCTATAATTATCTTAGTTGAGATAATATACACTCTGAAGGCTTTAGAGTGTGGAGAGTAGCCCATGAACACACCTTCATTTGCTTTGGGAGCAAATTTGTTGAGATTTTGTTTGGTACTGAGTACAAAACATTTACTCCCAAAGATGTGGAAGTATTCCACATTAGGAACCTTGCCATTATATAACTCATAAGGAGTCTTTTGATGTCTCTGGACTATTTTGGCTCTGTTCTGTGTAAAATTTACACAATTGACAGCTTCTGCCCAGAAGCTCAGTGCCAGGCCAGCATGGCATAACAAAGTTCTTGCAGCTTGAATCAAGGTTCTATTCTTTCTTTCTACAACACCATTTTGATGTGGTGTGTAGGCTGCAGAGAAGTTTTGTACGATTCCTTTTTCTTCACAGAAATCAGCCAATACTATTGGCTGATTTCTTAAACTCAGTACCATGGTCACTTCTTAGTTGTTTGACCTTGTTGCCTTTTTGAAGTTCTTCTCTTTTAATGAAGGCAATGATTTCTGTTGTTGCATCTGCTTTAGTCTTGAGAAAAATAACCCAAGTGTATCTTGAGAATTCATAACCAGGACTAATGTATAGATCTTTTTGGCCAAAGATGGTGTGCTGATGGGGCCAAAAAGATCCATATGTATCATTGTAAGAGGTTCATTAATGGAGTGATTAACCTTTGATTTGAATGAACTCTTCTTCAGCTTGCCCATTTCACATGCTGAGCATAACTTATCTTTTGAATAAGTAATAGTGGGCAAACCTCTCACTAGTTTCTTCATACTGAGCTCGTTAATATTTCTGAAATTTATGTGAGAAAGTTTCTTGTGCCATAACCAGTGCAACTCTGGCTTGACTTTAGACAGCAGGCATACTCGAATGGTAGGATATATTTCAGATAGGTTGACCACATAGACATCTTTTTCTCTTCTAGCAATGAGTACAGGTTGCCCTTTTTCATTGTAGATGATTCCTGCAACCTTTCTGAAACGAGCTTCATTGTCATCATCACACATCTGACTGATACTGAGCAGATTGTGTTTAAGACCCTCTACATAGGCAACTCTTTTAAAAGTTATGTTGCCTGCCTTGATTACACCATAACCTCTTGTTTTTCCAATAGAATCATCTCCAAATTTGTCAGAAGGACCCTTCTCTGGTGTATAATTAAGAAGGTATTCCATACTGCCAGTCATGTGTCTTGAGCAGCCACTATCTAAGTACCATTTCCTGTCACCCTGCACAAGACACAAAATAAAGATTAATTCCTTTTAGGAACCCATTTTTGAATGGGACCTTTGGTAGGAGTAACAGGGATAGACCTGATCTCTTTTATTGGAGAGGTCAGTTTCACTTTAGGAGAAACCTTGGAGGTTTTCTTAGGTGATACTGACTTTGTTTCTCTCCTTTTTTTTTGGTAATGAGTACCTAGGATTCGAGAGATCAGTCCAGCATTCATCTCCTTTATGACCAGTGTGATGACATCTATAACATTTTCTAGGTCTGTTTCTGAACATGTTTTCATAAGGAATTTTAGAAAACCGTTTAACTTTTGGTAGATCAGTATTAGTGAGTTTTGGAAACTTTTTACTTAAGACTTTAATCTGATCACCAATAGATTTCAAAATGTTATTTTTGTCATGTTTTAATGGAGTATTAATTTCATGTTTAACTGATTTCGAAGGAGATGATACTGGGGTCTTATTTTTATTAGGCATGGAAGTCTTTTTATCATTTGACTTCTTGATTTTGCCACTTGAAGATCCCGTTGAAGTTGTTTTCTTTTTATCATGTTTTAGAATGACAACTTGAACAGGTTCTTTAGATTCTTGAGTAGTTGACTTTGTTGTTCCTGTAGATTCAGTATTAGTTAAAACATTTTGAGTAGTAGTGGTTTTCTTTTCTGTAGACTCAGGGTCTTTATATATCTCAAAAGTAGTTGCGTTAAATAAAATTTCAAATGGTGGAACAGCAGAAGTGTCATACTGTACAATTTCAAGGTCAGTATCAAAAATTTCTTTTTCAGGAAATTCAATACTGAGCTCTTGTAGTTCAGTATAGCACTTAGAACAGATGGAAGGACCAATTGATTTTTCAAAAATGATTTTATCCTCATCATCTGACTCAGTTTGACAACCTACTTCACAAAAAAATTTTGCTTTTACAAACTGAATAGGGTTCATTTCAGAAAATTCTTCAAATAAATCAGCAAAATTATTTCTATTTTTTAATTGAGGATCAACACCAAGTGCAGCCCTTACATTTTCTGGAAATTTTTGATTTAGACATTTATTTAATTTAATAGATGCATTTCCCCAAGATTTACACTGATATTCAAATTTTTCTTTTTCTAATTTGTGTAAATGAGCTTTATCAGCTAATCTTTGGTTAATGTCTTGTAAGTTTATAAAATTTAGTTCTAAATCTTTAAATTTTGCTAATTTATCTAAGTGTTCATTATTTACCCTTTCAAGTTCAAGAATTGTTAATTTTAAAGTTTTTTCTCTCTGTACTAAAGTTTTAAGATCAACAATCATATACTCAAAAATCTTTTCCTTTTCATTCACTGAATAAGTTTGAAAGGAACTCACCTTGTACAACTGAGTGGAATCCCAGTAAGTATGAACACTCATGCTCTCAGCTTCTTTGATATCCTTTTCAAAGGAGCTCTTCAAATCATCTTCAGTGAAAGCCATAAAGGCTTTGTTTTCAACCTCTTCCTCATCATCACTGAGCTCTTCATCCATCCAAGCTTCAGAGTAAAGTGCTTGATGAGGTGCTCCATTCCCTGCTGCATTCTTGCCCTTGCTCCAGTTCTTTAGCTTAACATATTTGTCTCTATACCGTTTAGCTCGGTATGCAATCTTGTCATTCTGATCAGTTTCAGTTGACTTAGTATGACAATTAGCAGCAATGTGCCCAGGCTTTCCACACCTATAGCAAAAACCTGATCTTGGGTCAGTATTGGAAGAGCTAACACCAAGCCTCTTCTTTTTCAACTGATCCAGCTTCATAGACATAAGAGCCATTTGAGTTTCAAGCTCTTCTGCCTCAGCATCAGCAAGATCAACTTCTGGTTCTTCTGGCTCAGTCATAGTATATGCCTGTTGCACAACTAGAGCCATGCCAGTGGAAGACTTGTCAGTTTTCTTCCAGTTGATCAGTCTTGCAGCATTATTCTCCTCATGATTCAACATTAGACCATACAAAGTTTGAAGAGTCTATGACTCAATGTTGTTAGCAGCATTGACAGAATTTGTCATGTCCAGAAATTGTTGAGGAAGACTATCCAAGAACTTTTGAACAAGCTCTCCTTCCTCCTTCACAATGCCTACACTGATAAAATCATGGATAACAGTATTGAATCTGTTATAGAGAGTGGTGATGTCTTCATTAGGAGTTGAGAAGAAGTTTTCATATTTTCTTCTCATGTTGCTTTTTCTTTGCAATTTCACCTTTGCTGTGCCTTCATAGGTGACTGATAGGCTGTCCCACATAGCCTTTGCTGTTGGCAATTTCATAGTTGCATTAAGTATTTCTTTGGTAACAGCATTACCAATCACCCCCTTTGCTCTTGAGTCTAGACTGAATAACTGTCGGTCAGTATCAGTCCAGGTGTGTTTCAGTTTTGGAAATGTCATTGTGCTCTCATGAGCATCATCAGTAGCAGCAACTGGTTCCACAGTTTGTGGAATGATGGGACCATCATTCAGCACAGTGACCATCTCATGGTGAATAGATTCAAGATACCACTGAGCTTTAAGCTTCCATTGATGAAAGTCCTTTCCATCAAAGATGGGCACTCCCTTACCAGACATAACCGGTGCTATGATAGTAGACATTTTGGATTTTTGCGTGTTGGAGGGATAAATATAGGGAATGGCTGCCAGGGTTATAGATCGACTAAATAAAGATTAATTTAGCCCTCTCTGATACCAGTTGTTAGGTCACAACAACCCTGGATTACTTATATAATTGATGTTATAATTATACTTAAGACAAATAAAGTGATAAACACAGTATTAGAGTCAAATGTGTAATTCCACTAAGTGTGGCTTGTTGCGGAAAAACAAGACCACTGATCAATTACAAAAGATGTGAATATAAGTTCGTGAATTGGTGAGTACTCCTTTGCAAGGTGATCTCTATTTATAATGTTTATAGAGATCTTACATGATGGCAAAGGAGTAACCGAAGGACTAAACTAAGGAAATGACTAAGATCAAGGGATTTGATCTTAGTCCGTTACAATACTGACTTGTCACTCAGTCCTTCTACTCAGTATTGGTTTTCCAATACTGAGTACTGATACTGAGTGGCCAATACTGGCCAAACTCAGTATCACTCCTAACTTAGCTAATTCAATCTACATTTTAATCTAAGCTAGTCTAGATTGTTTTGTTATCCTAAGATTCAAAAGGGGCAAGGCTTTTTGCCTTAACACCCGGAACCTGACCTGATCACGAATCGGGTTAGTCGGGTTTGGGTTGGTCAGGTTTCGGGTTTATCGAGTTGACCCGACCAGGTTGGTCAGGTTACACCTAAGCAATGGTTTTAGATAAAAAAAATGAAAAATTATCTAATATATTGAAGTTTGTCGGTATTGATTTTACAAGTATAATTGTTAATTGACTTGTATTGAATGATATATACTTATTAATCATTAATTTAATGGTAGAAATATAAAAATATGTAAGGAAAAGACCTTTTAAACATCAATCCGGTCTAATCGGGTCAATAAGAAATCCGACAAAGCTAAAAATTCTAACCCGACACCAGACCCGATAAGGAGTCGGGTTTGACGTGTCGGGTTGAAAAAACCTGATATCAACATAAGACCTGAAAAAACCCGACCCGACTAGTATAATTGGGTCCGGGTTCGGGTTTGTGTCGGGGTTGGGATGACCATTTAGGCACCCCTATTAATAACAATCCAATTATAACTTACGCGTTTTCGTAATAGAATGAAAAATTTTCATTAGAAACAACTATCAAGAAATTATGACTAAGACTTAATAATAATCCAATTATAACTTATAAATAATAATAATAATCAAATAAAACTTATATTAAATAATTTTCCAATTATAACTTCTATTTAATAATAATCTAATTATGACTTACTTTTTTTTTAAAGACAAGAAAACTTTTATTAGAAACAACTAGCAATAAATTATGATTTATACTTAATAATAATCTAATTATATCTTATAAATAATAATAATAATCCAATTAAGACTTATACTAATTAATAATTTTCCAATTAAAACTTATACTTAATAATTTTCCAGTTATAACTTATAATTAATAATAATTCAATTATAACTTATAGTTAATAATAATCCAATTATAACTCGTACTTTTTTCTAAAGATAAGAAAGACTTTCATTAAAAACAACTAGCAAGAAATTATGATTCATATTATATCTTATAAATATCAATGACTTTCCAATTAAGACTTACACTTAATAATTTTCCAATTAAGACTTATACTTAATAAATTTCCACTTATAACTTTTACTTTATATTAATTCAATTATAAATTATACTTAATAATAATCCAATTATAACATGTACTTTTTTTTAACGACAAGAAAAACTTTCATTAGAAATAACTAGCAAGAAATTATGACTTATACTTAATAACAATCCAGTTATAACTTATAAATAATAATAATGATCCAATTATGACTAATATTTATTTTTTTGAACGGCATAAAAAACTTTCATTAGAAACAACTAACAAAAAATTATAATTTATAATTAATAGAGTTAATTACATGGATGGTCCTTTAAGTTCATATCAAATTTCACCAATGGTCCTTTAGTTTCAAAAATTGCACCGATGGTCCTTATATTTAAAAAGTTTTTCACCGATGGTCCTTTATGAAAACGACCGTTAATTTTTCACGTTAAGTGACCTCACGTGTGATGCATGTGAGGGTATTTTGGTCATTTCGTCTTTCCCATCCCATTTACTCCGAGTAAATTACAAGGTTGATCCTGTAGGTTTATAACAAATTTCACGGATGATCCTTTAGGTTTATATCAAATTTCACCAATGATGCTTTAGTTTCTAAACTTACACCGATGGTCCCTATTCCTGAAAGATTTTTCATAGATGGTTCTTTACGAAAATAGAGGTTTACGTAAAGTGACATCATGTGTGATGCACGTGCGAAGCACGTCAATACATATCTTCAACAATCGGGTAAACGAAACGAAATGATGGAGAAGAGTCGTTTAAAGGGGAGCATATGAGAAGGTAAACGAAACGAAATGTGTGATGCACGTGGGGGTACTTTGGTCAATTCGTTTTCCCCTTTTCATTTACTCCCCTTTAAACGACTCTTCTCCGTCATTTTGTTTCATTTACCCGATTTTTGAAGAGATGTATTTACATGCTTCGCACGTGCATCACACGTGATGTCACTTTACGTGAAAAATAAACCCCAATTTTCGTAAAGAACAATCTATGAAAAATCTTTCAGGAATACGGATCATCAGTGTAAGTTTTGAAACTAAAGAACCAATGGTGAAATTTGATATAAACCAAAAGGACCATCCGTAAAATTTGTTATAAACCTAAAGGACCAACCGTGTAACTAATTCGGAGTAAATGGGAAGGGAAAGACAAAATGACGAAAATACCCTCACGTGCATCACACATGAGGTCACTTAACGTGAAAAGTTAACGGTCGTTTTCATAAAGGACCATCGGTGAAAAACCTTTTAAAAATAAGGACCATCGGTGCAATTTTTGAAACTAAAGGACCATTGGTGAAATTTGATACAAACTTAAAGGACCATCCGTGTAATTAACTCTAATTAATAATAATCCAATTATAGCTTATAGTTAATAATGATCCAATTATGATTTCCTACTAATGTTAGTATCCACCCATGTCCCCGATATCATGAGCCATGAGCTCAGGACTTAGAGCGTCATGAAGGGGTGGTTTTCGGATTACTTGCGAATGGTGCAAGTTAGCAAAGGGGAAGATGGGTCCTTCTGTTATTGTATTTATAGTTTGTAATAATAATGATAATAAAAATCTGAAAAGGTTTAAGAATTTAATTGCTAATATATAGCAAGTGCAATGAGTTAAACCAACAAGGAAACAACTACATAGTTAAAAAAACATTGGTACTTGATAAAAGCATAAAAAACTTAACCAATAATAAGATTGTTGGGCTAATATAGTAACTGAAACTAAGATCAATTACATTGTTGACTTCAGCTCCAAAAGACATCATCAAACAAAATACATTATCCAAACACTAATAAGCTTAAAAAAGTAACAATAATCACATAACCAATTTACTTATATATACATTCACGATAGGAATTCACTATTCATTAGAAACAAAAACGGGATTCCGTTTCAATTTGAGGCTATTCACGAGCTTTAGTTTGGTCTTCTTTCACGTGCAGTAGTTGTCAAGCATCTTCAGTCTTTATGAAAAAAATGTTAGAATTGTTTGTAAACTAAGCCCCTATACTTTTAAGAATTTGACATCCACATCCCTCTATTAAATTTATATTAATTTTTTATTACAAACAAATAAACCAAAATTAAGGAGCTCCTCTATGTGAGCCAATAACTTACTAGAGTTTCTGAGTAATTGATAGAAGCATAAAACAAAATAATTTGTACATCAAATATTGATAATTATATGTAATAAAATAAACAAGCAAAAAGTTATTTTTCAAAATTTGCAAAAAAAAAAAAAACGAAGAATAAAATACGTAAATTCCATTATAAGACGTGCATTTATATTGTATTTCAAGAAACTACCTATAATAATACTACTACATATATTTAATTGTAAACACTGTTTTTTTGTTATTGTTATATGATGAGATACAATTTTTTTAAATTATAAATGAAAATAAAAATATTTAATCTGATATAAACTAAATTTTAATTTTCTTTAAGAAAAAATATACGTTTTAAATTCCCGTAGCAATGCATGGGTTAATTATTGCTCGTACCAATACAAACATCCAAACACCACCTAATTTTGGATTTCATATTATCAATGTAGAACTCAAAACTTCAAAGAAAACAAAAACAAAACTAAAAGAAATATAATCAAGTTTACATGATACATCACTTTGTAAATGTATACAAAATATTGTATCAGCTCATTACTGTTTACCATGATACATCAAGTTCATCTTGAAGCCTATGTAGCGACCCGAAATTTTAATTAAATAAATTATGTAAAAATATGATAAATAAGGATAAATCATTTAAAAAACGTGGGAATTGGTTTCGTGTCATTTGGAAATCGTTTGATATGGTTAAGGTCGAAACCTGGTCGAATTAGACAAGGAAAAACTGCATCCTGGGATGCAGAAATAGTTCGCGACGCGAAATAGAGTTCGCGACGCGAACTATTATTCGCGAACGCGAGGACCGGGCAGAGATTTGGGGTTTTCGGAGATCGGAGTTCACGACCATTTAGCGAGGCGAAAAAGTTCGCGACACGGGAAGTTCGTGACGCGAACTGGGGTTCGCGAACGCGAACTCTGTGAGGCAGCTTTAAAATTGGGAAAAGCTAGGGTTTTCACCCATGTCCACCATTTTTGATATGCAGCCGATTTGTGAGCTCTAAAGGGCGATTTTGGGTGTTCTTGGGCATTGAACACCACCATTCTTGGATATCTTAAAACATTGTTAAAGATCTAAGGTATTTTCATCTCCTATTTAGTTTATGAACTTTTTTTTTGGGGAAGTTGTGATTATGGAGTTGGTATGTGGAAGATCTTGTTCAGGATGTTAATAGAGGGTGTAAAACACCCATAGATTATATGTGAACCATGTGTTCAAGTTGGATTTGTGATTTGTTGGTGAAATCTTGAACTATGATTTGAGATTTCCACCAAGTTGATGAACTTGGTGGTTAGGGATGTTATTATGGGTTGAATTGTGACAAGTTTTGAGTGATAACTAGGTTATATGATTTATTGTGTTGATAGGTTGCAAAGACCTATATGTTGGAGATATTCCAAAGGCGGGAAGCAAGGATTCATGCTCATAAACGCGAACTGGAAAGCATTACTAATGTGAGTACATAAGAATTTTAAACTGGGTACATAGCAAAGAGTTTTGAAAATACATATGATATTTGTATGGGTCTTTATTAATAAATCTTTTGATAAAGATAGTGAATGAAAAGGATAATAAAGTAGATATAATGTGATACTAGAATAAGTCTAGTATGGTTGATGATTTTGGAAGTAAATATAATAAACTAAAGTAATTAGGGTATCTTTATTAATGAACCATAATAATAAAGATAATGAGTAAAAGAACGTATATTGAGCCTTTATTAATAAATATGTATTAGTAAAGCAATTGGAAATGGTTTTATGAAAATGAGAATCTATTGGTAAGAATTACTAATAAAAGTAAAGAACGAATATATATGAAAATGAATATAATGTGACTAGTAATAAATATGTATTATATTCAATGAAGGGATAAAAGTATTATGCTATCGATAAATAAGAAATGTATCTTCTGAAATAAGTAAGTATGGACCGCCTAGGGTTCATAGATGTAGAAGTAAATGTGGGTACTTATGATCGGGTCCATGGGACCATACAGGTATGTTCACACTATGTTGAACTAGTTATATATAGTTATTATAAGATAACTACCTTGTTTGATGATTGATGTGATAGCCGAGGGATTTGATTGGATTAACTGTTGAATTATAGTAAGAATGAGATGATGTGATGATGCAGGGGAACTCGGTCATGAGGTGTGGATTGAGGGTCACTTGGGTGGATTGCCATCGACTCATCCACGTTAGTAGTCTTGCTAACTAGACGTATTCCGACGAGTAAGGCAGATATCGGTAGATTCGGCGATTCCCTCTTGCCGTTACCTTGAAACTTATTAATGGCGATGGATTTCGGTTAATAAGTTAACATGAAGGTCATCAATGGCGATGGATTTCAATTGATAAGCTAATGTGTTTCTAGTTAGTGCGGTGGATTCCGATGACTAAATATGATTGCTAGGAGAGCAAGATCGATGGGGTCACAATAGGGTGACTAGACGTATGTTGATGAAATATATGTTTATATATATATATATATATATATATATATATATATATATATATATATATATATATATATATATATATATATATATATATATATATATATATATATAACGTCTAATCGATTAACCCCTGTCCAAATGTGAGCCTATTACACCTATCACACCTATCCATCTGAAAGTGAGCCTATTACACCTATCAGAGATACAACGTCTAATCGATTAACCCCTGTCCAAATGTTCCCGAATCTCAAGAAAATAAAACCACATCCTCTCCAGACACCATACCCCTTTACATCCAACTTCCCCCACTCTCTCCAACACAAGCTCTTCTTATCACAAATGATGAACCTGGACCATCAAATCAAGTATCGACTCTATGGAATAAGAAACCTACAATAAACAAAGTCATTGGGGATCTACAATAGGGTGTTCGCACTCGGAGCCAACAAGCCAGCGCCAACATATGCTTATTTGCTAGATTTGTCTCGATGATTGAACCTAAGAATGTCAAAAATGCACTTGAAGATCCTCACTGGGTATCTTCAATGCAAGAAGAACTACAACAACTTGAGAAAAACAAAGTGTGGACACTTGTTCCTCCACCGTCTAACACAACTGTCATAGGAACAAAATGGGTGTTTAGGAACAAACTTGATCAAGATGGAACCGTGATTAGAAACAAGTCAAGATTAGTGGCCCAAAGGTATCGATGGGAGGAAGGCATCAATTTCGATGAATATTTTGCGCCAGTTGCAAGACTAGAAGCTATTCAAATGTTTCTCGCATATGTTGCATACAAAAACTTTAAAGTTTATCAGATGGATGTCAAAAGTGCTTTTCTCAACGGCAAGCTTCAAGAACTAGTCTTTGTAAAACAAACCTCCAGGGTTCGAAGATCACAAACATCCAGAATACGTCTACCAATTTGATAACGCTCTTTACGGGTTAAAACAAGCTCCAAGGGTATGGTATGATACTTTTTCCCAATTTCTACTCAAAAAGTGGGTTTACTAGAGGAACAATTGATAACACTCTGTTTATTCGCAAACACAAATCAGATGTCCTGTTAGTTCAAATATATGCAGATGACATCAGTTTTGGGTCAACAAATGAGAATATGTGTCAAAAGTTCTCCAAACTTATGACAGACAATTATGAGATGACTATGATGGGTGAATTAACATTCCTTTTAGGCTTACAAATCGAACAGTCTCAAGAGGGAATCTTCATAAATCAAGAAAAATATGTATCCGAACTTCTACAGAAATTTGATCTTAAAAAATGTTCCTCTATGAAAACTCCAATGGCAATTAATCTGAAATTAACAGAAGATCTTTCTGGGAAGGCTGAAAATCCAACAATTTACAGAGGAATGATAGGTTCTCTACTCTATCTGACGGCAAGTCGACCCGATATCATGTTTTCCACATGCTTATGTGCAAGATATCAAACTAATCCAAAGGAATCTCATATGCACGTTGTGAAACGTATTCTTAAGTATCTAAAAGGCACACCTAACCTGGGTCTCTGGTATCCAAAAGACAATCGATTTGATCTTGTCGGATACTCCCACGCAGATTATGCTGGATGCATTCTTGATAGAAAAAGCAGAAGTGGTGGATGTCAGTTTTTGGGAGGAAAACTGATAAGCTGGTCAAGAAAGAAACAATCATCTGTATCAACCTCCACTTGTGAAGCTCAATACATTGCTGCTCGAGCATGCATCGCTCAAATTCTTTGGATAAGGAATCAACTCTCAGATTTCGATCAACATTACGAAAAAGTTCTTGTCTATTGTGATAACACGAGCGCCATAGCCATCACCAATAATCCAGTATTTCACTCTCGAACAAAACATATTGATGTCAGGTATCATTTTATTCGAGATCATGTTGTGAAAGGTGATGTCGAAGTCCATTTCATTCCCACTGAACCTCAACTCGCTGATCTTTTCACTAAACCATTGGATGAAACCAGGCTCAACTATCTAATTGGTAGGCTTGGTATGCTGAATGCATAAAAAAAATTCAGATAGTTAAATACTCAGCGCCAGTTTTGGAACGTCTGAAGACTCTTCAGCACCATCCGATAATTATGTGCCATCTGAAAAGTTTTCAGCTCGTAATGATGCGGTGTGTTCTCATAAGACCTCAAAACATACTCTAGAGTCATTGGTCATCATCTCTGCTACCTAATTAATGGTGACCCTTGGATGTCTTTTCCCGCCAGTTCTTACTGCCCTATTGATTGACCTCTATCATCACGCCTACTCTACACTCACCCCAACCATTCGATCATGTATCGATTCACATTCAACCATTGATCGCACCCATCCTCCATTTTGATACACACTCTGTTCACTATTCCAGATCCTTTTTCCCAAAATTTCTCTCAAATCATCTTTCTCCATAATATCTCTCTGTTCTTCATCTTCTTCATGGCATCCTCATCTAGAATTCCGTTCAACGTATCTTTACCAGCTACAATAATACCCGCTCCCGAAGTCCACTGCCATTAAACAGATCTGTACTACCCTAAAAACAACTCTCCATACAACCTAAATCCCAGAGGTCAATTAAAACCAGAGTTTCAAGCACTGGTCAGCTTCTTCCGCAACCACCCTCTCAAGGAGGCTCTTCATTATGACGTTTCGTTATGTAAACGCATGCTTCTTGAGTTCTGGTACACGTGCACGGCTTCATATAAAAATGGGGAAGCCTACATCTCCGGCACAATTGTGCAAGGACGTCATCGAGTCTCCTTCAATCTTGAACTCTTTAGAACAACCACGAAAATGGATTATCTTGAGCCGAATCAAGATTTTGATGATCTTCCTGAGATTGACGAAGCCAGGGCTCTTGTTCTTTCATACATAAAATACCGTGGTTCGTTCACAAAAAGGCATATCAAGAACGGAAATGGGTCCTTTATGCTCTGCATTTTTCATGACGGTATCACAATGCCTAACAAGCAAAACAGGGGGATTTTATGCAGTGTCCGAACATGCATTCGTCTTAGGAGCCGCCCTATTTTCAGATACAAGAATTGATTATGCATCTCGTGTCTTCTTGCAACTTTATCAAAAGGTTTGTGATCTAAAAAGGGAGAGTCTGGTACCATTTCCTCGTTTTCTCTGTATGGTCTTCTTACAATCTCTGGGGGAGGTGGTTTTCTATGCAAACGTTGGGCCCCATTTCAAATCAGGTGTCGTAGGTGACTCAAACTTCACTAGTCAAGAAAGAGAGGAGGCTCCCAATCTTCTTCCAGGTATGCTAATGTTTCTTAGATCTCCTTCGCCCAGTCCTCCTCGTGAGGACGCACCGGGTTCAGTTAATAGTGCCTCGCACACCCGTTCTTCAGATTCCAAAAAAAATTGTCTCCACCGCTCCGCGGACACAAAAATGAACTCACACTCATCCTCTGACCACCACTCTCCACCACATAAGAAAACCTCAGGTCGGACCCTACGTCAAACAACCAGGACTTATCAGAGTGATGTCCACATTGATGAAACCCTACAACACGGTGCAGCTTCTAAATCTCCCCAACCTCAATTTGAAGAATCTCCAGTTGCTTAAAGAAATTCTCCTGAACGATCCGTTGATAAACCCGCAGCAACAACTCCACAAATTCCAAAATCAGCTCCCACTGACGTTCCTGAAAACTCCCGGAAACGAAAACAGACCATAGTCGTCAAAACCTTCAGACGCTGTGGGACGCTCATAAGCTATTGCAGAACCATCAATGCAAACATCCGGGAACTAAACAAAGCACAGAGGGCTCTGAATAAATATCAGGCTATCTTGACAAAGAACCTGCAGACAACCTACGATGTCGTTTCTGAACACTCTGATAAGATCGAGGCTCTAAAATCTGCTGTCAAAAATATCATTGACAATCAGATTTCCTTACTTGAATCAGTAACTGCACTTCATTCCAGGTTTGATATCCTTACCCAATTGGTTAATAATCGTGTTGCTGAGTCCCATGTTGTGCACAGAAATGTTTATGTCAGCGCCCGCTCTCCTCTACATTTTCAGGGGGAGAAAACAGTGCCTCAGCAAGGAGCTCCGGAGAAGGCTGTTTGTAAACAGGTCGGACCTTCTCATCAAAGGAATGGAAATGAAAGGGGGGGGGGGGGGGGAGAATCAATGTCTAAGAAGCTTGTCTCCTCTTAAGATAGTGAGGATGAGAGCATTCACTTAACCCCTCTCATTGATAAAGTTGTGAAAGGGTTCACTAAGACTGCAACAATTCAATCAGGGATCTCAATCATTCCAAAGAAAACTGCCCGCTTTTCTGTATCTCTAGGAGAGACTGCTCTTCTCGTCCCTAGAACAAATGTCAAACTTCCCACTCGTGATAAAGGAAAAAGGCATGTTGTCCTCCCCTCAACCAAAATTAAGAAAAGGAAAGGGTTAGTTATCCCAGACGAGGAAGAAGCAAGGATGGCTGCAAGAGGGCTAGGAATGACTGAAGAGGAGCTTCAGAAAGGAGAATGGAGTGAAGGCGATCCTCAGATGATGTTGCTGGGTGATGTTTCGTGTTTCAAAAACTATTGTCTGTACCTTAAAACAATTTTATTTTTCCGCATGCTACAAAACAGTTAACTCTTTTATTATTTCTTGGTCATTATGCATGAATATCATCAATTAATAATGATGATTTTGACATACCTGAGTTTATGTGCTTGCTAGATATTTCGAAAAACTCAAAAAGAAAATATAAGTTATGAACTGTAGTATGATCAGATTCTATCAGATCACCATATATTGTAATGTTTTCTAGGTATGTCGAAGACCCTCTGAATTGTGAAAAATAATCAAGGTCAAATATAAAACCTTCACATATTCAGGGGGAGTTGCCTAACTATTTTTCTACATCAAATTGGGGGAGATTGTTGGGTCGCTGAAAAGCATCCCCCACTGAAGAGATTTAATGAAGACAAAAAGGCGAATAGTTAGAAGACAATCTGAGGATTAGTTCCTCAGATTGTGGGTAATTGAATCTGATCAGTTCGGATTTCAGATACCCAGTTATACTATCTGATCACTATCTGAAACAACTAATTCTCACGCTGCTGACATTACTCTAGAACTTTATTCCTTCGAGCAGAGTGAGAATTAGTGTAATCATCGATGATTACCCTATATGTATTCATAGGGTTCATCGATGATTTAAACAGGGCAAATGTGCCCCCTCGCGTCGCGCGGAAAATTTTGCCGGGACGTGAGCCCAAATCCACCCAAATCAATGGTTGAGATCTATTCTCACATTTGACCAAAAAATTCCGAAAAAAATGTATATAACTCCCCACGAATATTACTACATTTGACCAAAAAAAAATTTTGAAGAAAAAATTATTATCCACTTTTTTTTGCGGATCATAACAATGATCCATATTTTTTTGTGGATCATTATTATGATCCATATTTTTTTTTTGGATAATTTTTTAAATTTTTTTATTTTTTTGGATCTTATATGCTGCGATTTTAATGTTTAAAAAAGAAATTTTTTGAAAAAAGTTTATTTCGATCATTTTTAGAGTTTTTTTTAGTCCTCACAGTCCTCACCGGGAAAAGAGTCCTCACCGGATCCGGACCCTATATATATATATATATATATATATATATATATATATATATATATGTTTATATATAATGTGATGATCATTATTATTGGGGTCTAAAACTCATGCATCTCATGGGACTATTTTGTCTCACGTACTACGTTTGTTTTTGCGGCTATGTACTCAGGTACAGGTTCGAAGTCATAAACGGTTGCACTAGAAGTGGCCTAGAGATGTTTAGCTCAGGAGCTCGTAGGTAGATCCCGTTTGGCTATGGTTTTGATATAGTTGGTGACACCGTATTTTTGTATACTCTGATAAAGGTTTTAAAATTTTTGTTAAACTGTATTTTGGACATCATGTATATTATTGGGAAAATGTATATTAATGAGTTAAACGATGTTATAAAAATACAGGTGTTACAGCCTAGCCTCAAACATTTGTACATCCGGTTCCAAACCTTCTAGAATATCCTTTAACCTTCTAGAAGCCTCCGGATTAAGAGCACCATCTACTTCATTCACATTACCTACATAAACCTACAAAGTTAAAATTAAAATTAAAATTAAAATAGAAATTAAATTTATAATTGTCATTTACTATGAATTGGTGCGTTAAATTACCTTAAATTTGTTGGGTTGAAGTAAATGAAAGACCATAATATCTCCTTCCTCAAAATTATTTGCACCTGCAAAAATCTTTTCCATCCTGCACTCAGCTCGGTTTTCTCAGCAATGTATTTAATATGATGAATTTCTCCATATTTAGACTTTGTTCGGTAAAAACAATTTCCTGAACCACTGCGAAAACCCCTGCATACAAAACGAATCAAAACGATTATACAATTCTACAAATAGAAACCAAATTGCAAGTCGCTGAAATTACAGTATTAACATTACCATCCAATAACATTACATCCAATAACCAGGGTCAACAGGTGCTTTGACCAACATTTTTATACAGCTTGGGAGTTCGGTTCCTAATCTTGATTGAATCTTCCCTGCCCGAATCATGGCAGCGGGTAGGATTCCGTTTGATGATGTCGTTGCAGAATTTTCTCTCTTGAAATAACAAAAATGAAAAATATATATATAAATTAGTGATCTGCGTATACAAGAGAATTTTCTCTGTAATTAGTTTGATTTTTGGCAGAAATAAGAGTGAATTCAATTATCACAAAACTTAGGGAAAACCAGTGTAAGCGTACATATTATTATTTATTACAAATTTTATTCTTCTCCTGCGATGTGAAGATTAAGCTTTTACTCGTATTATAATCAAAAGCTAAACTCTTTGATCCCTACACTGAAATTTTGTGGGTTCTTTGTTAACTTTCTTGACAAATTTCACATTTCAAAAGACAATAAGCAGATAAGCTGTTTAAATTAACAATCAAAACACACGCTTACACATAACCCTAAATAGCCAAGCTTAAGCTTAATCTTAGACCCTAAAAACAGACTTTAATAGCTATTATTAATACAGGTTCTAGAAGGCTTTATGAAGAATTCAGTAACTAGATCGAATTATGCAACGATTATTACAGAACTGAAAACCATTAATGAATCAATCGGTCATAGATTCACACAAACAACGCAACAGACAAATAATATTTAATTTTTATTAATTTTTTTCGTTAAAAGATAATATTTATTTGATAATTACGTGTATTACTTAATCACATGTTATTTTACTGTAAAATCACATGTGATTATATACTTAATCATATTTGATATTTTAGTTCAATCACATGTGATTCAGTACACAATCAAATGTGATTCAGTATGCAATCACATGTGATTCATTATACAATCACATGTGATTCATTACACAATCACATTATATGTTATTAATGAAAAAAATATTTTTTTTAAAAAATAATAATAAAACAAATCAATAATTCTAAAATAAAAAATAAAAAATAAAATAAAATAAAAATAATTTATGTTTTATTTTTAAAAAGACCAACATACCCCTCAATGTATAAAATATGTGATTAATCTTGACTATAAGATCTTATTGATCAATGGTTGAGATTTGTTTCTCGGGAATTCTTAAAAATGATGGACCTCCTTGAACGCAACTCTATAATTGTATGCACAATTAGAGGGAAAAGTGAAACGACATTTCACATTTTATACTGGAAAATGTGATTTATGTTCTTATATTATTTGCGTCTTCGATCACGGGCCATCAAAATCGGCAGATTGGAATTTATTGATTTTATGTGTAGCCTTAATGGTAATTTGCGTCGAGAAACCTTTTGCTATGTCGCTATATGAATATGGATACTCTTCGTATAAACCACTCAATCAAGTTTAAACATTTAATTTGATGATTGTGTTTGGTTAATTGATTGTTGCAAGCATTAAAAGAATTTGTGATTTAAAGCGATAATATTTTGAGTGATTTTGAGAAACATGTGATTTCATGTTGCTCTATTGGTACCAAAGGTAATTTTATATAATGCATAGTATTGGTATGTAAAGTGTTAAGTATTTGAATACTCATTTTAATTCAGGCTTTCACAAATACCTTCACATAATGGCATTTGATAGAAAATGGGCACAAAAATTTATATAAGTAAAATAGATGTTGAGAAGATAGGATGAAAAGGCTTATTTATTAAAATGAAGACTCCAAAAGAATGGTAAGAGCTGTCATGGGCTTTGTCGTGGATGGAAGACGAGAAAAAACCCGCCAAAACCCACTGGTTCGAGATGGGGGTGATGACCGTGATGTAGTCGGCAAGCATAACACACGGATTTCATTTTAGATTTTCTTATTCGAAACCCTCCCCCCACCCCACCCCCCACCAACGTCTACATTTAATGGTAAGAAATTTCAAAATTTTTTAAACGGGTATATGACCGTTTAACATCAATTTTTTTCCAAATAGCTTTCTTTATCTCACCATATAAATAGTAAGTGCAACAACAATATAAAATCTCACCAACTTTTTCTTCCATATCATTCTACTCTCCTCAACACAACCAAAAATGTCTAAACCCCAATCTCTACACGTGTAGGAAAGAGTTTCTTCACGATTCATTTCCTGATAACTTGTTCGC
Source organism: Calendula officinalis (assembly GCA_963853835.1). Lineage (NCBI taxonomy): Eukaryota > Viridiplantae > Streptophyta > Magnoliopsida > Asterales > Asteraceae > Calendula > Calendula officinalis. The sequence continues at coordinate 26,934,445 of OY970823.1, read as the reverse complement.
AAGTTAGTTCTAGCATGATTGATGAAACTGTAAAGGTCGCAAACGGGATTAAAAATAGCAAGTCCGCTGCAACAACTAAGGTGGAACTTGAAGCGTGGGATAATTCCTATCGCGTTAAAATCCACATTTCATTACCATAACAACAACGAATTAAGGGAATTATCCCACGCTTCGACTTCCACCTTAGTTGTGGTAGTGAACTTGCTCTTTTTAATATCGTTTCCGATCTTTACATTTTCACGGATCATGCTAGCAACTAACTTGTTGTACAAGTTATCATGAATCGTGAATAAACTCTTTCCTACTCATGTAGAGTTTGGAGTAAGTCATCTGACATCTTCCGGAAGCTGGTGTTCGTTAAGAAAGCTAAAGAACATGTATTTTGAGCGAGAATGTTTGTATTTTGAGCGACAATGTTTGAGAAAGTTATCAGTATGGTTGATTATCTATCTCTAATAACGAACATATGTATTAATTGTATCTTATTCTATCTATATACGTTTTTTCAATTCTACATATGAATATGTCAATCAAGGTCCTAAAAGAACATTTAGCTCGGTGTGGCTGTCTTATCAAACCTCAAGACATAGCAATCATGACGAATCATGTCGTTTTCAAGGCGTGACTTATCGCGGCAATTTTGTATATAAATTATAATTATATATATCCAATTATACCAAAAAGAAACACCTAATTATAAATTTATAACGTAGTTTATCAACCTTTTTATTCATTTTCGGCATATTCAATCGTTCTTATAACTAAATACTTATATATATTTGGCACATTAAACTCGGTACATTTAATACGCCTAATAACACAACTTATGAAGGGTAAATGTGAGCCACGTTGGACTTTAACATATGCCAAGCCTTAAACCCAAGCCTTAGACCACGTCGTGACGACATAACAAAAATGACGAATTTCGATATTAACCCCCACCAACAGCTAGATTTTAAGGGTGAGAAAAGTTTAATGATTTTTTGAACGGCGATATATGACCGTTTAATATTAATTCTTATTTTATTTCTTCATTTATGCCACCATATACGGTAAAATCTCTTTAAATTAATATTCGTTAAATTAATAAACTCTCAAAAATAATATATTTGTCCGGAAGACCGACGCGCCAATGTAAATTTGAAAATAAATCGATAAAATAATAAGATGATAATTTTTTTGGGAGATCCCTTTATAATATTAAGTACCAAGAAAATCATAAATTAATAATTCATATAAACTGAAAAATAATAAATTACACTCTATTGAAATATAATTCAATAGTTATGTTTTCCTTTAAAGTTTAAGTGTATTTAGAGCTGATCTCTAACTTTTCTTATTGAATCCAATAACTCAGGTGTTATATTTTTTTATTGTAACATAAAGTTGTGAGAAGTGTTCAACTTCGTAAGTGTATCCTTTCGCGTAACAGGCTACAAACACACCATATCATCTTCGTCATCATCCTCTGCATTGTTCTCAATGATAGTATCCACAATTTCTTCTAAACTATGAACCTCCGAACTTGCTTAAGAATACGTTGAACACATTTTGTTAAATTTAATATTGTACTTCAAAAGTCATTATTGATTTTCAATGTATTATTAATTGAAAGTCATTCAAAAGTCATATGTCGAACATGCTTAAAATTGCATTCAACTCTTTAAGTTAATAATTACTCCCTCCGTCCCACTTTAATTGTCCACTACAAAAAAGCACACAGTTTAAGAAAAGTGCATTAATTATATAATGTCACCAATCAAATTTTCTCTTTCCCACTTAAATGTTTTTTGATTGGTTGATATTTAGGAAATGGCACTCTTTATGGGACAAACTAAAATAGTATACTGGACATTTAAAATGGGACGGAGGGAGTATTAATTTAACGATAAATTTATAATTCTCTTAATTAATAAATTTGTCATTTCCCAACCTTATTAATTTAAATTTTTCTACTGTATATACTAACCACAGCAATCATTTAAAATCATACCAACTATCTTTTATATATCATTTTACTTTTCTCAACACTATAAAAAATATCTTAACCCACAATTCCACAAACACCAAATCGAATATCAATTTACCGGACTCATTTGGGAATACTTTCAAATATAAGAAATTAATGTTCAACCAAATGTGGTTTTAACAACTAGCATCAAAATGAAACTTCCATAACAACCAAATTTAGTACTTCCTAGGAAATCCCTAGGAAAACAAAACTTCCATAACATCCCTCGGAAATCCCTCGGAAATATAACCCCTAGGAAATCCCTCAGAAATATAACCCCTAGGATATCCCTCAGAAATATGACCCCTTGAAAATCCTCAGGAATCCCTCGGAAATATATTCCCTCGGAAATCCCTCGGAAATATTATGCGTTTCCTACAAAGTTCGATTCCTCGGAATTCCCTCGGAATTTTTTTTATACTTTTCCGAGGAATGTAAATCCCTCGGAAACCCCTCGGAAACGGCCGTTTCCGAGGGATTTCCGAGGAAATAACTCCTAGGAATAGAAGGCTTTTTCTAGTAGTAAAAATGCAACACCAATAAATGCTTATGTTTTGACAAATTTTTACTATCGTTTGTTTCTAACCTCTAAATGGATGACTTGTCACTGATTAGTATGACTTGGGCATTTATGTGGCTCACATGAGTAAAAGAATACATACATAAATTGAAGAATTACTATTTACTTGATAACATCGAATACATTAAATAACAGTGCAAGCATATAAACTTAATTATCATTAAAAGGGGGAAAAAACACTAAGGACGTTAGGCACATGAAGGATTCTAATTACTCAAAATCGAAAATTATTTACTTGAACTCCAAAAGACATATCATCAAAAAAAAAAAACGTTTATCCTAACACTATAATGTATAAGCTAAAAAGGTAATGATAATCACATAACCAATTCTAAAACAAACATCCAAACACCACCTAGTTTTGGTTTGCATATTGTTAATGTACAACTCAAAAGGTCAATGAAAACAAAAAACTAAACAAGACGGAAAACAAGTTTTTTCATTATAGCATTCACCATGGTACATTAAGTTCACCTTGTGACTCAACCACAATGCTTAAAAGCCTACGAATCCTATCACGTAAAAACTCTACTTTCATTCCCATCATAACAAACGAACTGAGGGTTGTATCCCACGTCTCGAGTTCCACCGCAGTTGTTGTAGCGAATTTGCAGTTTTTGATCTCGCTCGCGATCTTTACGGATTCGCCAATCATACCAACAACTAACGTGTTGTTAACGTAAACAGGAACTGAATCATGAAGAGACTCTTTCCTATATATGCAGAGTTTGTAGTAAAACATTCTGACATCTTCAGGAAGCTCAGAGTCAACGCACGCTCCTTTGACCATGATGTGAAAGTGTTGGAAGTTTTGGAGTTCTTCAAATGAAAGGTTGGGCCTAGAAACTTGTAAACCATAAGCTACTTGGTTTGGACCATTCTCCCTAACTACATAAACCTATAAAAGAGAAATTCGTAATTTTCATAAGCAAAAAGACTAAATTATAAACATTTTTGGTTAACTTTATGTTGATTGGTAAATGACCTTAAATTTGTTGGGTTGAAGTAAATGAAAGACCATAACATCTCCTTCATGCAAATTATTCGCAGCTGCAAATTCTTTCCATCCTTCGCTAATACCGGTTTTCTGAGCAACGTATCTAATATGATAAATTTGCCCATTTTCAGCTTCAATCTCCATTCCACAGTCTTGTCTCGGCAAAAATGATTTCCCGAACATTTGCGAAAACCCCTGCATATAAAAATGGATCAAAAAGATTATATAAACAGAAACCAAATTGCAAGTGGTTGAACTGACATGTATTTTCGTTACCATCCAGTGACCAGGGACAACATGTGGTTTGACCACCACTTTTATGCAGCTTGGGCATTCGGTTCCTAATCTTGATTGAATCTTCCCTGCCCGAAGCATGGCGGGCATGATTCCGTTTGAGCTTGAAGATGCCATTGTTGAATTTCCTTTCTTGGAGTAAATAAAAATAGCGATCTGTAGAGAAACAAGTAAGAAAGTGTTAGGACCAAAATTGTAATAAGAATAGGACTAGTTTTGTAATAGTTTTGATCTTTATGGTCCGTTAGTTAACTTGTCCTTGGTTAAGTGTTAGAGTATATAAGGATGTAACTTTGACTTACAATGTAAGCTTTCCCACACTTTACAATATACATCAAACAGAAAGTTTCATCTCCATCTTGTTCTCTCTCTTTACACACACTTACACCAAGAACACACACTAGCTAAATCTTCAATTTCTCTCTTGTTTTGTAATGAATTAGCTTGATTCTAGTCTCATTAGATCTATCAATTGGTATCAGAGCAAAATCTCTATTAAGAGAAGATCCAAATCGAGCTACAATGATCAAGATCTGAGAATTTTGAAGAAAAGTTTGTTACGTTCATGTCAAATTTAATGTTGTAAAATTTTTGTTAGAATTGAAGATTTGATCATGGATTAATGTTTCTCCAGTGTTTCTAAACACAATAGAATCAATTCCAGATCAATTCCATCAACAATTGATCTTCAATTTGATGATTTTAGAGAAAAAGTGAAAAAGTGAAAAACTTACTGTAAATCGAAGATTCGAAGCTTATATGTAATGGATTGAAGAAATTGATCGGATCAAAGTGTTAGCAATTTGATTTCTAACGTTTAGCAAGAAGAATCACTGAATTCGGTGAAGAAATGAGCAAAATCCGATTGAAATAGCAAAGAAAAGTTACGTACGTTCAAGGGTGTTCGTCGACATGAAGAACAGCCGAACTTGAAGTTCGGCCCGAGGATAGTAAGGCCCAAGTTCGGCTCGGCCCGAAGTATTAAATGAATTACTAGTTCGGCCCACAAGCAAGTTCGGCCCGAACTACCCTACAACTTCGGCCCATATCGAACTTCTAATAACTTCGGCCCAACAACTTCGGCCCATATCCAAAACATTCACCTAGTTCGATACCTAAACACCTAGTTCGGCTCAAACGTAAACACCTAGTTTGGCGATTTCTTTCACACGAACTCAAGCAATTTCAACCATCAACAATCGATTCACAGTGTTTGTAATCAACAACAACCAACCCAAATACAGTTCAATCTTTGATATACAATCAATATTCAATCGATCGATCAAACTGCTCGAATATTCAAACTGCTCGAATATTACAAATACAGTGTTTGTAATCGATCGATCAATATTCAAAGTGGTTGACTCAAATCAAACTGCTCGATCAAAATCCATTAATTCGATTAATTCGATTCAGTTTTTCAGATTTCGTTTTTCAGTTCAATTTCATTCTTGATCGTGTTCGGCATCCATAAAGATTTCGACCACTTCAATCAACCTTCAAAACCAATAACAATAACTAATTCTGAAATCAAAATTCTGAAAACAATTTCAACAATCGATCAATTTCAATTTCAAAGTGTCTGATCGAATTTGTGTTTGGCTAAGAGTTTGGTGTTCGTCCTTGTTCGACCAAACCTACAACAAGACCAATTGTTTGTTCAAAATCATTCACTGCTTGATATTTTAAAAGCCCAAAATTCTGTTTGGCCCAATTGCTAAATCTGGCGTGATTAAATCATATTAGAAGCTTAAAACATTAAAAGCCCGAGGTCAATTAAATCCAAGAGTTAATATTGATTCAACTACAAATTCTTTTAAGCCCAAATCAACCAAACCGTACACCATTTTCAGCTTTAGACATTTAACAGCCCAAAACAATCAAGCCCATATTCAATTACATTTATTTTTTTTTTTACGTCATTTTTTTTTCTAATCAAACACCACATTTCTAAAAACAAATTTAAAAGAAAATTTTTAAAACAATTTTTTTTTAAAATACGCTTAAAAAAAAAAAAATTTAATTTCTCCAAATTGTTAAAAGTTTTAAAAGAAACTTACAATTTTTCAACACGCGAATTTTTACCCAAACCATTTTATCACATCATTTTTTTTAAACTTAATTTTTTTTTAAAAAAAAAAAAAAAAAAACAAAAAGAGCTAAAATGGATCCAAATTTAAAAACATATGAAAATGAAAAATTAGTTTCTGATAAATACTACAAATGGTACTGTGAGGCAACTAAAGATTTGCAAAGGGAAAGAAGCTGGTCAAAGAAAACGGAAGAAAAGTTTGATGAATATCAAGATCAACTGAAAACATCAGCTTCACAAATTCAAGAATTAACTGACGAACTCCACGATCTCAAAATTACTACATCGACAGAAATTAATCGTCAATCGACTATTATAAAAATTATTACTCGTGATAATGAAAAAGTTAAAGATCATTGCAAACAGTTAGAGGAAATGAATGTCAAACTTGTTCACACAAGTCAAAGACTTAAAATCAACCATGAAGATTCTGAAAATGCTAAGATTGCTGATCGTATTACTGAAGAAGTCAACAAGGATGCCAAGGTACACACTTCTCTTCTTCTCTCTAATGAAAGTACTTCCACTGATTCTGATACTTGTTTTGTTCAAAACCAGATATCTCAAATAAGATTATTAACTCAACAAATTTTAGTAGAAAAGGATTTAAATGTTGAACTTAAAGAACGTTTAAATATTTTGGAAAAACAAAATGAACAAAATGCTCATCTAGGTGATCAACTTGTTCATCATATTCAACAAACTAAAGTTTTGAAACAAGAGAATCTGGATTTACAAACTAAAGTATCCGAATTGACGGAAAGACATGATCACAATCACAAACAGTATGCTAAAACATGGTATGAATATCAAAGCACTAAAAATTGTTTGGAACGTAAACAACAAGAATTTGATGAAAATGAACAACAGTTTAAATCATTAAATTCACAAATTAAAGAATTAACCGAAAATCTTCATGAACAAAACATTATTTCATCAAATGAAATGCTAAACAAACAAAATATCATAAACACATTCAAGCATGAAACTATTAAATTGAATTCACATATCAAACATCTTGAGGAATTGATTGTCAAAAGAGGACACACTGATCAAACCATTCATCTTAACAAGCCTAAAGATTTCAAATATTTGAACTCTCGCGAAGGGCTAGGAGCTGACAATCCAGAATACCTTAAGACTGCGTGCAAAATGGCTCCTACATTATATGATTCACGATACCTACTCAATGGAATCTCGCAGCGTTTCATTCGGATGACTGACGAGGAAGAAGAAATTGAGACCTTCAACAGAGCTAAAAAGGAGAATGCTCAAATTAGTTTCAATTATACTGAATTAAATAAAACATATGAAACTAAAAAGGCTCAATTTGAAAATGATGATTATTTTCCTATTATAAAACCAGAAGAATTTGAAATTAAGGGAAATGCTGTTCTTCAACAAAAGGTTACACCAAAGATTTATGTTCCAAATCTAATTCTTGAAAAGAAAATTTGTCAATTGGAAACTGAAATCGATGAAACACATAAGGCGTTTGACAAAGAAAAATCTATTCTACAAACAAAAATTCATGAATTAGAAAATCAAATTGTTGAAACACATAAATCTTATGATAAAGAGAATCTAAAGTTGCAAGCACAAATTCAAAATTTAGAATCTAAATCAAAAGATTCTCCTTTAACGGCAACGACAAACTGTAATAACAACAGAATGTTTTCTCCTGTCATGGCATATCGTGATATATATACTATCAAGCAATCTCAGATTAACAGAGGAAAATCTAAACCGAAATCACAAGTAAATTCCTCTACCACGTCTAAGCCTAGGAGATCCACGGTCCCACTACACTCTGATAAGAAAATGAATGCTCTCAAACAATCTAATAGAGGAAATTCCGCACCTAAAACTCCGAATCCATTAGGTTCCTCTTCTAGACTTCAGCATTCTCAAATGTATAAAACTAAACCATCAACCGTGTTGAAACATTCTACATCTTCAAAGAAAATCTTTTTCAAAACTAAATCTTTAAGATATTCAAGAAAAGATTTACTTTCCTTGGCACCTAAAACGACTTTTACACAAGTGCCAAAAACATCTCCTGTTTATGTTTACAAAACATCATCGATCTTAAAAGCAAAATGGGTTCCTAAAACTCCAACATCTCAAATAATTCCCCGGAAATTATTTGAAAGTGAAACATCAAGTTTCAGTTTTTCTTGGAACTCTCAATCTTTAAATCAAATCGATACAACTTATCGGTGGTTTTATTCCCACACTAACATTGTCGGACCCAAACAAAAATGGGTACCAAAAGTTGTTTGATTTGTTTTGCAGGAGAATGACTTATATACACTTCAGTATATGACTCGAGCTTTATCAAATGAATTATACATAATTCAGTGTATAACTCGTTTTTCAACATAATGGCTTTCAAGTAACTCAACTTGAAACCCGTTCCTCAAAGATTTTATTGGTTGAGGGGGAGCAAATAGCTCTTAATTGGTTGAGGGGGAGAAAATTAATGTTCACTTGTCAAGGGGGAGAAAATTGACATTCTTTGTCAAGGGGGAGCATTTTTATGAAACTTCATCGATAAAGGGGGAGCATACTCCATTTTAGTTCAAAAATGTTTTCCTCACTTATATGTTGTCTACCTAGGATACAAATTTTTGTCAAATTCGTCGATCTCTCTACTAGTTTCGATTAGTATTGATTGCATCTGTATATGACATACTTTTGTCTCTTGCGTTGACGACATCATCTCCTCAGTTTTGTTTTTCAAACTTAAACTCAATATCTCTCAAAATCTATTTGAGTTTCGTTGTTGTCATACCGTTGGCACAACTTCGCACTATATTCAAAATTTTTTACTTAAACTCATATGTTACCAATGTAGGATACAAACTGTTGTCAAATTCGTCGATCTCTTTACTACTTTCGTTAGTAAAGATTGCATCTGTTTATGACACCTTTTTGTCTCTTGCATTGTTGACATCACATTCTGATTTTTCATATTCCTGTGAAACTCAAATTTTTCTACTAAATTCAATATTTTGAGTTTCGTTGTTGCTACAACTTTAGCACAACTCAATCTTAACTGTTACATTTTTTTACTCAAAATCATGTGTTAGTTACGTAGGATATAAGTTTTTGACAAATTCGTCGATCTCTTTACTAATCTAATTAGTAAAGATTGCATCTGTTTATGTCAAACTCTTTTCTCTTGCGTTATTGACCTCACTTACTCATACAGAGTTGACATTCTATGCTCAACATCTGTATATTCCTCACAAAATTTTTACTCATACTTTGTGCTCACAATGATGTGTTCACAACGTAGGATATAAATTTTGGTCAAATTCGTCGATCTCTTTACTAATCTGATTAGTAACGATTGCATCTGTTTATGACCAACTTTTTTCTCTTGCGTTGCTGACATAATTTTTCAAATTATTTTTCTGATTTTGCACAATTTTTAAATTTTCAAATATTTGTTTGTAACACTCACCACAAGCTGTTGTTAAATTCGTCGATCTCTTTACTAATTTCGATTAGTACTGATTGCATCTGTTTATAACAACTTCTTGAATTGATTGTTCTTACCATTTTTCAAACAATTTGTACAAACATATAGCAATGGAGAATGTATTTTACTTTTTCTCCAAATGGTTCAGATTAAATTCTGAATTTTTCATATGATCTCACACACAAAATCGTCTTTGTGCACTGATCTTTGATCCACTTCAAATTGATTTCTTTTAAATCTCAAATCTTTGCTTAACAATGTCTTCAATCATCCTGTCTGTCAAATTCGTCGATCTCTTTACTGAAGTTCTTCAGTAAAGATTGCATCTGTTTATGACTTCAGGTGATTCTTGACACTATTATTCTCTATTTTTCAAATATTTTTCTCAAAGATTCTGGAAAATCAATTCTAGCTGGATACTTCATGAGTACTACATGTTACTGGTTCTCGATTCCGAAATGCACCGTACCACTATCCTATCTTGGCTCTTGTATTACAAAGACATCCAATTTCCTCTCTCTATTTTCACAACGCATTTGTTCATCATTAGCATGAGGCTCCTTTTCATGATCCTCATGAGGGGGAGAAATGATCAAGAAATAAATGAGCAAGAAATGTACAACTTTAAGAAGAACCACAAACATCTCATCAACGAAGAAAATTCATGTCTAATGTACTCAAATTATCGACAAAATCAGATATAGTCAAGAAATTCAGAGGAAGAGAAAGTGATAAACAATGTTAAAAAGAAAGACAAGTGAAGAAGAAGAAGAAATCGACATATCTACAGAAATCTCTCTCAGAAATCTCAACCATTACATTAAAATCTCAACCATTTCAAACAGAAACTTAATCGAATAAATCTTTCTATCTAAACCACAAATCCACATCCATTTCCATTCAAAAGCTTAACCGTTTAAATCATTCTTTCCAAAATTTCATAATATTCATTATCCGTACAAAAGCTTAACTGTACAAATATTTTGTTCCATATCAGATACAAATTATCCACATTCATTCAAATTCTAAATGTACATATCATTCTTTCATACATACAAACCATACATACATACATATTCAAAACTTTTAACTTTCAAATCATTCTTATCAAGTCAAACACACACATTCAAAACTCTGACTGACAAATCACTCAAACATTATCTTTATATACTCAATATGATCTTCTACCACAAAATTCCAAAAACAACTTCTCCATTATCTGAAAACCCAGTCAAATCCTTACTTAACTGATATTCTCTTACCAAAATTTACAAATCTTTAGTAAATCAGTTATAGGATTTCTTCACTCAAACAGTATCAACGAAAAACATATCCTCTTTGAGTATTTTAAACCTCCAGATTTCTGAAATGTTTTATTCTTGAAATTCAGAAAATCATTTTCTCATCAAAGACAGATTATGAGAAGAATCTGAAGTCTGAAGACTGGGATGACGTCTTAAAGATCAAAAAGGGGGAGATTGTTAGGACCAAAATTGTAATAAGAATAGGACTAGTTTTGTAATAGTTTTGATCTTTATGGTCCGTTAGTTAACTTGTCCTTGGTTAAGTGTTAGAGTATATAAGGATGTAACTTTGACTTACAATGTGAGCTTTCCCACACTTTACAATATACACAATTCAGAAAGTTTCATCTCCATCTTGTTCTCTCTCTTTACACACACTTACACCAAGAACACACACTAGCTAAATCTTCAATTTCTCTCTTGTTTTGTAATGGATTAGCTTGATTATAGTGTTAAACGATCTATCAGAAAGGCATAAGATTAGCTAATCTAAATGAGCTGCCAGAAGATGATATAGCAGGAAATTGAGATCGCTTATTGCGCTAGATACAAATATGTTTCAGATTTATCAGATTATTTGTAAGTGTATAAAAATAAGGTAGTGGTTTATACACCACAACTTTTGATACATATACCACAAGTGTTGCATTAACCAGATGTACAATTAGCTGTAAAACTTGTAACTTGTGGTGTGGAGTTGTAGTTTAGAAATGAACTCCCATAAAAATATGTTTTGTATAAGCAACTTGAAGTTGGTTAAAACAAACTCTAATAGCTTTATGAAGAATTTTAAAACTAGCTAGATTGAATTGTGAACCATTAATCATTACAAAAGTGAAAGCCATTAATGAGTCAATCGGTGACAAATTCACATCAGAAAAAGAATTCAGATGTTTTCTTACAAAATTGGTTTGCACTGGTGAATCGGAACTAGCTGCGTGCAGAGGGTTTTGGAGGAAAGAGGGAAATAATGTGGGTGAGTAGTACGTAGAAGCCGTCAATTTATAAAGGCTTTGTGTCAACGTGTCCCTCATGTTATTGGTCATGAAGCCATACGTCACTAAAATTAAAGCACCTTGTTTGTGTGAAGTCATGCATTTCGTCATTTTTGAGAATTCATGGATTTCGTCATCCCTGGTTGGTGTGAGTTGGCAACCTGGCTCGGCCACGATGCCAGAGTCACTAGCTTCAAATTCCACCTTAGTTGTTGTAGGGAACTTGCTATTATTAATCTCGTTTCCCATCTTTATATTCTCACCCATCATGCCACCAACTAACAAGGTGTACAAATTATTAGGAAGTAAATCGTGAAGAAATTCTTTCCTACTCATGCGCACTGTTATGCGTGGGGTTTAGACACATATTTTTGGTTGCGTTGAGAAGAGTAGAATGATATAGAAGATAAAGTTGGTGTGATTTTGAAGTGTTGTCGCACTTAGTATTTATACACTGAGATAAAGAAAGGAAATTATAAAATAATAATGTTAAACGGTCATATAGCCTTTTAAAGAACATTAATATTTTTCTTAGCGTTAAAATCTAGCCGTTGGCGGGGGTGGCGAAACATTAATTTTTTTCTTATCGTTAAAATCTAGCTGTTGGTGGTGGGTGAGGGGGAAGGGTTAAAAAAAGAATAATTATGAAGGTTGAGAACATGTGAATAGATCTCAACCGTCATTGTAATGCTTTTGGTCCCTATTACTAATCACCGTCAAAATTTGTTGTTAAAGTTTTAACTGACAATTTTACCCTCACCATCTCCATCTCCTCTCCTCCCTTCCTCTCTTTAGTTTTTTTCTTAATTACTTACTTTTTATTATTCATCATTTTAATTATATCTATATATCTTAAAAGCATCTCGATCCATACTCTATTCCTCTATTTTGAAGCTAATTTCTTCGCCAACCATACTCTATATATCACCTACTTTAAATAGAGGGAATGAAAAATGACTTTATATATGAAGTGAGAAGTTTTCACTTTATCCATAAACCCCACATATATTTGAAGTGAAAAATCCTTCTATTATTCTGGGTCTCACTAGTTATAAAGGAATATATAGAGTGTATGGGTGGAGTTGATAGTTTGTTTATAGTAGATGAACCCATCATTTATAGAGATAGAGTGAGTTATACCTTATATTTAATAATTACCCACTTAATAATATTTCAATTATGACTTATATCTTTATTTTTTAAGGGTAAGAAAAACTTTCATTAAAAACAACTAATAAGGGAATTATGACTTATACTTAATAATAATCCAATTATAACTTACAAATAATACTTCCTCCGTCTCATTTTTATTGTCTAGTATACTATTTTAGTTTGTCCCACAAAGACCGTCTTTGCTAAATTTCAACCAATCAAAAAATATTTAAGTGGGAATGAGAAAATATGATTGGTGACATAGTATGATTAATATACTTTTCTTAAATTATGTGTTTTTTTGTAGTGGACAATAATCCAATTAAGATTTATACTTAATAAATTTCCAATTATAATGTATACTTAATAATAATCCATTTATAACTGATACTTGATAATAATCCAATTATGCGTTACACTTTTATTTGAACGGTACAAAAAACGTTCATTAAGGTTTATACTTAATAATTTATTAATTATAACTTATACATAATAATACAATTATAACTAATACTTAATAATAATCCAATTAAGACTTACACTTAATACTTTTCCAATTATAACTTATACTTAATAAAATCCAATTACGATTTATACTTTTATTTTTAACATCACGAAAAACTTTTATTAGAAACAACTAGCAAAAAATTATGACTTATACTTAATAATAACAATAATTTAATTATAACTAATAGTTAATAATAATAATCTACTTAAGACTTATATTTAATGACTTTTCAATTATATCTTATACTTCATAATAATCCAATTATGCTTTATACGTTTTTTAACGGCATGTAAAGCTTTCATTAGAAACATGTAAAGCTTTCATTAGAAACAGCTAGCAAGAAATTATCACTTAATATCGACTTATATTTAATAATAATTCAATTATGACTTATATTTAATAATATAAATAATCCAATTTTAACTTATAAATAATAATAAAATAACAATAATAATCCAATTAAGACTTATTCATAATATTTTTCCAATTATAACCTATACCTAATAATAATCCAATTATAAGTTATACTTCCTCCGATTCAAAATAAGTGCTACACTTTTACTTTCACGCTTTGTGATGCAAAATATTGTAATAGAGATTATGATAGATTGAAGAAAGAGAAAGTAAATTAGATAATCTTAATGATGTTTAATAAAGTTAACTAAGGATAAAATGATAATTTTATATACAAAACTTTACCAAATAAGGAAAGTGTAGCACTTATTTTGAATCACCCATATAAGGAGAGTGTAGCGCTTATTTTGAATCGGAGGAAGTACTTAATAACAATCCAATTATGACTTATACGTTTTTTAACGGAATGAAAAAGTTTCATTAGAAACAACTAGCAAGAACTTAAGAACTTATGACTTATACTTAATAATAATCCAATTATAACTTATAAATAATTAAAATCCAATTAAGACTTATATTTAATAATTTTCCAATTATAACTTATACTTAATAATAATAAATATTTTACTTACTTTTTTTAACGGCAAAAAAAGCTTTCATTAGACACACATAGCAATAAATTATTATTCATACTCAATAATAATCTAATTATAACTTATAAATAATAATAATAATAATAATAATAATAATAATAATAATAATAATAATAATAATCCAATTAAGACTTATACTTAATAATTTTCCAGTTATAACTTATACTTAATAATCATCCAATTATAACTTATACTTAATAATAATACAATTATGACTTGTACTTTTCTTTGAACGACAAGAAAAACTTTCATTAGAAAAAATTGGCAAGAAATTATGTAACGCCCTGAATTACTGGTAATTTTTAATTAGTCTTTTTATTAAATTAAATTACGTTTTATTTCATTTATAACAATTATGTGATTAAATGTGTATCGTTTTGTGTTTAATTGATTATATGTGCTAATTAATTAATTAGACGCTACAGTTTCCGAGCCTTGTGTTATAAGTGAGTGTTTATGAATCGTGAGTGTGTGAAGGGTGAAGCTGGGCTAGTGGCCAAGGCCGAGCCCTTGTGTCGTGTTCCTTAAGCCCGAGTCGCTTGTATTTCTTTTAGCCCGATTATTAATTGAGGCCTAGACCCAACTAGTAAACTTAATGCCTAAGTAAAGAATCAATCCCTAATTCCTCATAATCCCCATTTGGCCGCTAGTCCCCTTCACTCATTCTCGTCGACTTCGAGCTCGGAGAATGAGAGCAAGAGACCGAGTGGTATTCTTTCGGACTGGAGTTGTGATCGAGCCACATCCGGATTCTTGAGACAATTTCCGAGCCGAAGTTCCTGCGGAAGCCGAGACCGAGAATTTTATTATGGGTATAAAATCTTTTTCCCTTTTCTTCTCACTCGTTCATTTTCAATCTGGGTCTAATCAGTTTTGTTTTGGTGTTGCGAACTGATTTTTGTATCGGGCAGAGGAGATCGCGATTGTGAGCCGGCAGAGAGTATCGAGCAGGTCACGGGTTCGAGCCATTGATCGTGTTGGTAGTAATCCCGTTCTTTTTATTTCTAAATCTTGATACGTTTAACTCATACTAACTGAAATTTTGTAAAGGGTTCGAGTGTGTTGGAGAGCAAGCCGAGCCGGACCGAGAGATGTTGATGTTGATGTTAATGTTAATGTTAATAGCACCATCTACTTCATTCACATTAACTACATAAACCTACAAAGTTAAAATTAAACTTAAAATAGAAATTAAATGTATAATTGTCATTTACTATGAATTGGTGCGTTAAATTACCTTAAATTTGTTGGGTTGAAGTAAATGAAAGACCATAATATCTCCTTCCTCCAAATTATTCGCACCTGAAAATCTTTTCCATCCTGCACTCAGCCCGGTTTTCTCAGCAATGTATTTAATTTGATGAATTTCTCCATATTTAGACTTTGTTCGGTGATGACGGGCCATGGCTCCTTAACGACGTGAGTCCAAAACGCATGCATGGTTCGTAACCATGCAAAGCCACGAAGCGTGGGAAAAGAATTCAGGAAGTGACGAAGGGAGTCGATATTAGAGTCCCAAGGTCTGCATGACGTGAGCGGGATTCAAGGGAAAAACACATGTACACTTAATGCAAGCGGCGCGAAGACTGCCCAAGACGAAGCCTCACCGCATGGACCGATGGTTAAATGCTCCTTGCCTCAGGACATTACCCAGAGGTCCGAAGCATATCACAAATGAAGGAGAGAAATCCTTTCTTCCCGCCCAAAGGATTTCCGCTATAAATGGACACCTCAGGCGATCGGTAAACACATTCAATACACTTCATTAATTACTACGACCTCACTCTTCATTTACTACGCAGATCGTATTTAAATCATTCCGATTCGATCCTCGATATATAGATACTGACTTAGGCATCAGAGAGCCTTTACGAGGTGACCCTCGTAAGGCTTTTGAATAGGGTTTCTTTCTTGGTTGACTGCAGGTTCTTCGGTGCGACGGACGACCCTCACTAGTCAGGAACAACCGGGATTCAACATTCGGTAAAAACAATTTCCCGAACCACTGCGAAAACCCCTGCATACAAAACGAATCAAAACGATTATACAATTCTTTAAATAGAAACCAAATTGCAAGTCGCTAAAATTAATGTATTAACATTACCATCCAATAATCAGGGTCAACATGTGCTTTGACCACCATTTTTATACAGCTTGGGTGTTTGGTTCCTAATCTTGATTGAATCTTCCCTGCCCGAATCATGGCAGCGGGTAGGATTCCGTTTGATGATTTCGTTGCAGAACTTGCTCTCTTGAAATAACAGAAATGAAAAATATATATAAAAATTAGTGATTTGTGTATACAAGATAATTTTCTCTGTAATAAGTGTTTGATTTTTGGCAGAAATAAGAGCGAATTCAATTATCACAAAACTTAGGGAAAACCAGTGTAAGCATACATATTATTATTTATTACAAATTTTATTCTTCTCCTGCGATGTGAAGATTAAGCTTTTACTCGTATTATTATCAAAAGCTAATCTTAAACCCTTAAAACAGACTTTAGTAGCTACTATTAATACAGGTTCTAGAAGGCTTTATGAAGAATTCAGTAACTAGATCGAATTATGCAACGATTATTACAAACTGAAAACCATTAATGAATCAATCGGTAACAGATCCACATAAACAACGCAACAGACAAATAATATTTAATGTTTTTAATTTTTTTCGTTAAAAAATAATTTTTATATGATAATTACGTGTATTACTTAAGCTTTTTCTCTGGAGAATGTAAAATCCAGTTTGACTGTTCATTCTTGATCCAAGTGTAATGAACAAACGTGGATTTTGTGTTATGCATCTTTGAGTTGGTTGTTGAAGAATTGGAAGAAGTGCTTGATTGTGATGATTTAGGTGTTGTGGTTCCTCGAATTGTTTGACGTTGAGAGGACATCAATTTATTAGAGATGGGTGAGGTAGTGGGACGAACATTAGTCGGTTTGAAGGCTTGTGTAGAAGAATGTTTTCGTTTATATTGCAAAGGACGAGAAACGGGTGTTTTGCATGAGTACGGAATACAAGTTTTGCAGGACTTAATTATTTTACCTGACTTATGTAAAACATAGTTTATAGGACCACATGGAGCATCCAACCTAATGAAATATCATTCATCATACTGAGAAATTTGTTTATTTGTTTGCTTGTCACAATAAATCTTTTTACCGGTTATATCATAAATAACAACCAAATTATCACCATTAATAGTATAATTCACAGGACGATAAACAGCAGAATCATAAACAGTACCAAAAGCCAATTTAGGAGCAATAAAATCCATGGAGTTATTACATTTATTATAAACAGAAAAAGAAGAAACTAAAAAGGACGATGAACTAGACTTCTTAAGTTCCTTTGACTTAAGCATACTAGAGCCGGACGACTTAGACTTCTTTATCTGAGTTGCTCCTCTGTCTCCGATTGGCATGGGCTTCCAAGCTTTGAATTTAAGGTTTTATCTAAAACATTTAAAACAGTTGAGTCAGAGCTTCTTTTTAAAATAGCAGGTATTTTAATTGTAGAAGTCTTTTCAAGAGTTTTAGTTTGAGCAGAAGAATTAATTTGAAAATCATTTTGAACAGAAGAAGAATTGGTTTTAACAAGTTTATCTTCTAAGTCATGAATTTTGGTTTGTAAAGCTAATTTTTCTTTATCAAATGCCTTATGTGTTTCATCAATTTCTGTTTCTAATTGGCAGATTTTCTTTTCGGGAATTAATGATGGAATATAAAGCTTTCGTGTCACTTTTTGTTGAACGACAGCATCCCCTTTAATTTCAAATTCTTCTGGGTTATTATAGGAAAATATTCATCATTTTCAAATTTAGCCTTTTTAATTTCATAAGTTTTGTTCATTTCTGCATAGTTAAAACTGATTTGTGCATTCTCCTGCTTTGCTCTGTTGAATGCTTCAATTTCTTTTTCTTCATCTGTCACCCGCATGAAGCTCTGCCAGATATCTCTTTACATGTAGCGAGAGTCATATAGTGTTGGAAGAACCCTGCACGCCTTGCTCAGATATCCTGGATTGTCTGCCCCTAGACCTTGTTTGGAGTTGAAGTATTTGAACTCTTTAGGCTTGTTCAAATGGATGGTTTGATCAGTATGTCCTCGTTTGGCGATTAACTCTTCAAGGTGTTTAATGTGAGATACTAACTGATCTTTGTCGTAGGTGAGACGATGTATGATAACTTGTTGACTATTTCTATCTTGTGATGATTGATTAGTTTGATCGGTTAATTTTTCTTGTAGTTCTTTGATTTCAGAATTTAAAGATTTAAATTGGTTTTCATTATCATCAAATTCTTGTTGTTTACGTTCCATTCAGTTTTTTGTGAATTGACATTCTTGGAACGTTTCAATATACAATTTGTAATATTTGTCATTTCGTTCCTTTGAAATATGATTTTGTGTATTTTTAAGATTTGTAATTTCAGCTTCTTTCTCGGAAATTGTATGTGATAAATGTTGAATATCATATTCATATTGGACCTTTATTTCTGATGCTTGTGTTTTTAAATCCTGAGTTTCCAGTGTAAAAATTTTATTTTGTTTAATGTGATTAACAAGTTGCTCACCTAGATGAGCAGTTTGTTTGCATTGATTTTCTAAAATGTTTACACGCTCTAAAAGTTGTGTATTCATATCCTCTTCGAGTAAAATTGTTTGATTTAAGGTATCAATTTCAGAAATCAGATTTTTATCAAGACAAGTATCAGAATCAGTGGAATGATCAGAAGTAGATAAAGAAGAGCTGGTTACCTCAATTTCCTTGTTGGCCTCCTCATTCGAACGTTCGTGGAGCTCAGCATTTTCTCTTGCCATAAAACACAAGTTTGCAGCATGTTCCTCATCTTCTTGATCAGAGTCTTCCATCCACTGAAGATCTTCTGCTAACATCACTTTCCCGGATTCAATTTGTTTGGCCAACAACATCTTCTTTTTGAAATATTCAGAATCACGAACTTTAGGTTTCGTGCAATCACGAGAGAAGTGACCAGCAACACCACAGTTATAACATTTCTTTGTAGGATCCAAAGGTGTCATGGCTGGCTTATCAGTTGAAGCAGAAGCAGATTGAGCAGATTTAAAGTTCGATAAAAATCGCAGATTGTTGTTTGTGGTTTTCGGGTAATATTTCTTCTCATATTTAGAGATGAGTGACATGGCTTGCAGCACTTCTTGAAGCATTTCGGTACAAATATTCGTACAGCTCATGGATATCTATCAGACTTAGATCTTTATTCTGCATAGCATTGTTACCAAACATTTCCCACTCAAGAAGAAGACTGTTGATAAATTTGATGTTGATCTCTAGGTTTCCCTTTGATAGACTGTTTTTGGGAGATCATTTAACAGATTAGAGTATCGATGGTAAGTGCTTTGCAGGTCTTCCCCGGTTGATGCTTTAAAATTTTCATATGAGTTTAACGTAGTAACCATCTTGGCCTTATTCCCAAGAACCGTGCCCTCCATTTGTTTTCTTATTTCATCTCAGAGTTCTTTAGCACTCTCAAGACTATCTAAACTATTGTAGATTTCATTCGATAATCCTTGAAGCATAAAGGAATATGCTTGACGATCAGCTTTGGCACGTTGCTTTTGAATAACATTATATCTGGAAGGAGGGATGAGAACTCGACCGCCAATAACCGGAGGATCTGTATCAGATAACGCAACAACATCTTCATAGAATTTTGCGTTTCCATTCTCAAGGGACTCAAGAATTTCAGTTGCTAATTCTTGGCTTTTGATGAAGTGGAGAAACCTTTTCTTCCACTGGGCATACTCACCTCTGAATAAGACTGGAGGTTTTAGATCAGACCCAATCGATAGTGCTTCTCTTGAAGTCATTGTTTGTATGGTTACGACCGAGGGGAAAAGAAATTTAAATTTGAAATTTTTTTCAAAAGATCTCAGATGATAAAAGACACTTTAAATATGTCCTTGATTTTTGAATTGGCCAAAAATGACAATCGGGTTAGAAACCGGGGCTCAACGAAGTTTGGAAATTGACCGAAAATCACAAAAACGCAAATAAAGTGATCGAAACAAGTCTTTTTGGACCGGGAAGTCGGGTAAACCCGAGCTGAAAGTTATGATCGTTTTAGTATAGCCCCTTTTGTTACACGATCTTGGGTTGTTCGGGCCGAAGTCTATGTAGAAGTTCGGGCCGAAATGTGGTGTTCGGGCCGAAATGTGGTGTTCGGGCCGAAGATTGAATGTAGAAGTTCGGGCCAAAGTGGATGTAGAAGTCGGGCCGAAGTGGATGTAGAAGTTCGGCCGAAGTGGATGTAGAAGTTCAGGTCGAAGTGGATGTAGAAGTTCGGGCCGAAGTAGGGTGTTCGGGCCGAAGTTCGGAGTTAGGGCCGAGCCGAGAATGGAGTTCGGGCCGAGGATCTAGTTCGGGCTGAGGACTGAGTTCGGGCCGAACAATTCACTGTTCTCGGGCCGAAGACGTTCTTGACAGTGACGAAAGATCACAACTATATTTTTCACTCAATCGATCCTAGAATGCTCAATACTTAACCAAATCGAGTCATTCAAATCCCAAAATGCTCGAAAATTGATTTCGCACTTAATGGTATAATAAAATCGATCAAAACATAACAAATCAGATGGTAATTTCGATTTAACAGAGGAAAAAAATGTGTTTTAATGGTTTTCTTTAAAATCACAAAATTAGGATCAATTGTTGATGGATTTAATCGAAACTTGATGCTAAAATGCTTAGAATTACAAGATGAATGTAATGAACAAAGAATATAGACGATTTAATACTTCAAATTCCGAATTTGATTCTTGAGTTATTCACCAATGTAACGCCTTAAATTTTATTATAATTTTACTAATAATTTTTTATGTGGTTTTTATTTAATTGAGGTTATATGTGTTATGTGCTTTATACGTATTTAATTAGAGCTTTAGATATGTGACGTTTTAATTAATAATTAGCGTGTTATTAATTCTTGAGTCATCATTCATGAGTTAATTGAATGTATTGTGACATTTAATCCCGAGCAATTTGGTGATTGTTCAATTTGTGAAAATTAGCTAATGGTATCTAGACGGTTATTCAATTCCGAGACCGGCCGTTTAGGCGAAGGCCTTCCCTAGATTTATACATTCTAACCCGAGCCAAGTTCTTTGTTTTCTTTGCTTTACTCGATCAGTGGGGCCCGAGTTCTTTCTTTTTTTTTTATGTTCCTTGTCACAACTTTGATCCATATTGTTCCAGCCCAAGTGGTGAATGGGTTCACCTTGTTTCTGGACTAAACACCGAGCCCAAGAGGGGCCTTGTGTGTGTGTCGGCCTAATGAAGAGAAAGGAGCCGAGCCTTGAGGTCTTGCCTACATTACTTTATCGTTAAGTTTCATTATATTAGGGCATTATATCCTCTTGAATACTTACCATCACAATCCTTCCAGCATATACTAAACAACCACCGCCACATGTTTTCCCTTCTTGACCTCGACAGAAACCCAAGAACCACCGCCATCCATGTTTTTATTTTCTTGATCCCGGCAGAAAAGCAAATCACAAGAAGAAGAAGGACGGTGGCAGTGTTCAATTGGGAGTTTCTTATTTTCATTAATCCTTGCAAATAGTCAACAATTGCAGCGGAAGGAATATGGATCATTAGCTAATATTCGGTGGCCATGTGCAAGTGCAAAGAAAGAAAAGAAAAATTAAAGAAGAAGGAATCACGTGGAAGTTGATTTCATTTAAGCAGGCAAGCATACATCTCATTTGTTTCTTTTAATTACTATGGAATCTCCAAGTCTTCAATCGTCGACTTAATTACAGCCTTCTTTCTCTTTTATGCTGTATCCTTAAGGAGAAGGCGCCGTCAATCAGGGGTGTGGACGAGTACGAGATTGGACCGGGGTAGTGTTCGGTAATTCTCTTAATTTTGTTATCATGTTTTCTTTAATCAACTCCGTTTCTTGATTTTTGTTCCTGATGTTTAATTCCGTGTCTAACAAGTTCATCTTAGGGGCTGAGGGTTTTGATGAGTTGAGACCGAACCCGAGTCGGGTAACGGTTCGGGTTTTAGTATATTGGATTGTCTAATAGTTTGATCGTTTAAAAGCCGAAACCGTTTTCTAAATTATCAGTCGAGTCTAGCATGTTGGAACTATTTCTTTTGTTTCTGTCTAGAGCTGTATTGGTTAATCACTGTTTGAGTACGGGTTTGGTTTGGGTAAAGGTCAAGGTTTCGTAAGCAACACGTTTTATTAACCAAAAACCGGGAACCGAACCCGTGGGGTTCTTGGTTCCCTTAACCGAAGTAGATTTTTAAATAGAAGACTAGATAAATGGTAAACATGTTTCTGAGATTAAAAAGTGATTTCGGGACTGTCGGTGTCTCGAGAATAAGCAGGTTGGTGTCGGGATTTCAAATCGGATTTTAAACATTATGCTGAATTGTGGCAGAATCTGTTACCTATGTTTGAGCATGTTTTTAACACACTTAAAATACGTTTCTGGATTTTTGGCCCGTGCTGGTCACTAGTTTTCTGAGTCCTCTTTCCAATGCCGCTAACGGCTCGTCAATCCAAATTACGGTTTAAAAGTTATGACTACTTTAATATGCTGCTGTTAGGAATATGACCTGTGCAGCTATGCTGTTTTGTGAGCCTGTTTTGAGGCCCTTAGAGTCCGATTTTGGGAAGAAGCCACTTGAGAGTGTTTTGTAGTATTCTGAGTCTACTTTCTGTGGTAAAAAGATGGGAAAAATCTAATGAGCCATTTAGGAGTTATGGCAGTTTCCGTGAGACTGACGGATGCTGCCAGCTTTCTGAAATAAGCCCTCGGGTAGAATTTTAATTCAGGATTTCGTTTTTGGTTTTAGGACCGCCTAGGAGACAACGTGCTGTACCATTAACTGTCGGGAACCCTTTGGAGCTTACGTTTCTCGAGGTGAGTATTCTCACCGTGTATTCAGTTTTAACGTTGTACATGCATGACTTTACGTGTTACATTTCTTGCACTAGAGTTGTTATCTGAGATTGATCTGTTATCTGAGATTGATTTGTTATCTGAGATTGATCTGTTATCCGAGTTATCTGTTATCTGAGCTTTCTGTGATCTGACTTTCTGAGTTCCGAGTTCTGAGTTTCTGAGTTTTGAGTTAAACATTAAACATAATATATCTGACTTGACACCGAAGAGCACTGGTGTCAGACGTTTTGACTTGGCACCGAAGAGTACTGGTGCCAGGCCTTTTTACTCAACACCGAAGAGTACAGGTGTTGAGGTGGTGTGAGGCGGGTCGAGGTTGATCTCTCGTCCCAAGTCACACTAGCGCGCTATATAAATTTAAAATCTGAGTAATAAAATCTGAGAAAATAAATCTGAGTAATTAATCGAGTAGTTTCTGACTAGGAGTACACCGATTTGCCCTCATGTGTTGTATGTTAGGATTGTTTACATTTTGAGATATTCACTCAGCTTCCCCAGCTGACCCCTATTTTCCCCCACTGTTTCAGGTACTAGCAAAGGGAAGGAGAAGGTGGACGGTTGACCGCTGTATTCTACCTATGATGATGTGGACAACAATTATTATTATTATAAACTTTTACTCTATTAAACCATTTCCGCATTTAAGATTTTCGTTAAATACGATCTTACTATTTTGGGATTTTAATATTTAAATTATTGGGACATTTTATATTAAAATATTATACTTAAAAAGTTTTAAAATTCTTGTAAATTTTTGGGTGTTACAACCAAAAACTTCAAAAACTTGCTTAATCTTCACTGAGATGGATCGAATCAAAGAAGATTTATGCTCTGATACCAATTGTGAATCCATATGTATCGATTAATCAAACAATTAAGCAAGAACAAAGATGAATTGGAAGAACAAGAATGAAGCTTTTCACACACAAAATACGTACGATGGATTAAACAAACGGCAAGCTTGACAATACTAGGTTACAACTAGGTTTTATACCTAGGCCTAGTATTGACTAATTACATAAAATAACCCTAGACTATTGATTACAATAAACTGTCACATTACACCCCTGGACTATTTTAATACTCTAGAATGTGACCCAACACTGTAAAATCATATGTGATTGTATACTTAATCATATTTGATATTTTAGTTCAATCACATGTGATTCAGTACACAATCAAATGTGATTCAGTATGCAATCACATGTGATTCATTATACAATCAAATGTGATTCATTACACAATCACATTATATGTTATTTATGAAAAAAATATTTTTTTTTAAAAAAAAAATAATAAAACAAATCAATAATTCTAAAATAAAAAATAAAAAATAAAATAAAATAAAATAAAAATAATTTATGTTTTATTTTTAAAATGACCAACATACCCCTCAATGTATAAAATATGTGATTAATCTTGACTATAAGATCTTATTGATCAATGGTTGAGATTTGTTTCTCGGGAATTCTTAAAAATGATGGACCTCCTTGAACGCAACTCTATAATTGTATGCACAATTAGGGGGAAAAGTGAAAGGACATTTCACATTTTATACTGGAAAATGTGATTTATGTTCTTATATTATTTGCGTCTTTGATAACGGGCCATCAAAATCGGCAGATTGGAATTTATTGATTTTATGTGTAGCCTTAATGGTAATTTGTGTCGAGAAACCTTTTGCTATGTCGCTATATGAATATGGATACTCTTCATATATACCACTCAATCAAGTTTAAACATTTGATTTGATGATTGTGTTTGGTTAATTGATTGTTGCAAGCATTAAAAGAATTTCTGATTTAAAGCGACAATATTTTGAGTGATTTTGAGAAACGTGTGATTTCATGTTGCTCTATTGGTACCAAAGGTAATTTTATATAATGCATAGTATTGGTATGTAAAGTGTTAAGTATTTGAATACTCATTTTAATTTAGGCTTTCTCAAATACCTTCACATAATGGCATTTGATAGAAAATGGGCACAAAAAATTACATAAGTAAAATAGATGTTGAGAAGATAGGATGAAAAGGCTTATTTATTAGAATGAAGTCTCCAAAAGAATGGTAAGAGCAGTCATGGGCTTTATCGTGGATGGAAGACGAGAAAAAACCCACCACAACCCACTGGTTCGAGATGGGGGTGATGACCGTGATGTACTCGGCAAGCATAACACACGGATTTCATTTTTAGATTTTCTTATTCGAAACCCTCCCTCCCCCCCCCCCTACCCACCCCCCACCAACGGCTAGATTTTAACGGTAAGAAATTTCAAAGTTTTTTAAACGGGTATATGACCGTTTAACATCAATTTTTTTCCAAATAACTTTCTTTATCTCAGCATATAAATACTAAGTGCAACAACAATATAAAATCTCACCAACTTTATCTTCCATATCATTCTACTCGCCTCAACACAACCAAAAATGTCTAAACCCAATCTCTACACGTGTAGGAAAGAGTTTCTTCATGAGTCATTTCCTGATAACTTGTTCGCAAGTTAGTTCTAGCATGATTGATGAAACCGTAAAGATCGTAAACGGGATTAAAAATAGCAAGTCCGCTGCAACAACTAAGGTGGAACTTGAAGCGTTGGATAGTTCATATCGCGTTAAAATCCACCTTTCATTACCATAACAACAACGAATTGAGGGAATTATCCCACGCTTCGACTTCTACCTTAGTTGTTGTAGCGAACTTGCTCTTTTTAATATCGTTTCCGATCTTTACATTTTCACGGATCATGCTAGCAACTAACTTGTTGTACAAGTTATCATGAATCGTGAATAAACTCTTTCCTACTCATGTAGAGTTTGGAGTAAGTCATCTGACATCTTCCGGAAGCTCGTGTTCGTTAAGAAAGCCACGTTGGAACTTAACATATGCCAAGCCTTAAACCCACGCCTTAGACCACGTCGTGACGACATAACAAAAATGACGAATTTCGATATTAACCCCCAACCAACGGCTAGATTTCACTGGTAAGAAAAGTTTAATGATTTTTTGAACGGCGATATATGACCGTTTAATATTAATTATTTTTTTATTTTCTTCATTTATGCCACCATATACGGTAAAATCTCTTTAAATTAATATTCGTTAAATTAATAATCTCTCTAAAATAATATATTTGTCCGGAGGACCGACGGTCCAATGTAAATTTGAAAAAAATCGATAAAATAATAAGATGATAATTTTTTTAGGAGATCCCTTTATAATATTCAGTACCAAGAAAATCATAAATTAATAATTCATATAAACTGAAAAATAATAAATTATACTTTATTGAAATATAATTCAATAGTTATGTTTTCCTTTAAAGTTTAAGTCTATTTAGAGCTGATCTCTAACTTTTCTTATTGAATCCAATAACTCAGGTGTTATATTTTTTTATTGTAACATAAAGTTGTGAGAAGTGTTCAACTTCGTAAGTGTATCCTTTCGCGTAACAGGCTACAAACACACCATATCATCTTCGTCATCATCCTCTGCATTGTTCTCAATGATAGTATCCACAATTTCTTCTAAACTATGAACCTCCGAACTTGCTTAAGAATACGTTGAACACATTTTGTTAAATTTAATATTGTACTTCAAAAGTCATTATTGATTTTCAATGTATTATTAATTGAAAGTCATTCAAAAGTCATATGTCAACATGCTTAAAATTGCATTGAACTCTATAAATTGATAATTATTAATTTAACGATAAATTTATAATTCTCTTAATTAATAAAATTCTCATTTCCCGACCTTATTAATTTGAATTTTTTTTACTGTAAATACTAACCACAACAATCATTTAAAATCATACCAACTATCTTTTATATATCATTTTACTTTTTTTCAACACTATAAAAAGTATCTTAACCCCACAATTCCACAAACACCCAATCGAACATTAATTTACCCGCCTCATTTGGGAATACTTTCAAATCTAAGAAACTAATGTTCAACCAAATGTAGTTTTAACAATATGCAACACCAATAAATGATTATGTTTTGACAAATTTTTACAATTGTTTATTTCTAACCTCTAAATGGATGACTTTTCACGGGTTAGTATGACTTGGGCATTTATATGGCTCACATGAGTAAAAGAATACATACATAAATTGAAGAATTACTATTTACTTGATAACATCGAATACGTTAAATAATTAATCATCATTTAAAGGGGGAAAAAATATTAACGACGTTAGGCACATGAAGGATTCTAATTACTCAAAATCGAAAATTATTTACTTGAACTCCAAAAGACATATCATCAGAAAAAGAAAAAAAATTATCAAAACACCACCTAATTTTGGTTTTCATATTGTTAATGTACAACTCAAAAGGTCAAAGAAAACAAAAAACTAAACAAGACAAAATACTAAGTTTTTTTCATTATAGCATTCACCATGGTACATTAAGTTCACCTTGTGACTCAACCACAATGCTTAAAAGCCTACGAATCCTATCACGTAAAAACTCTACTTTCATTCCCATCATAACAAACGAACTGAGGGTTGCATCCCACGTCTCGAGTTCCACCACAGTTGTTGTAGCGAATTTGCAGTTTTTGATCTCGCTCGCGATCTTTACGGTTTCTCCAATCATACCAACAACTAACGTGCTGTACGTTAACGTAAACATGAACTGAATCATGAAGAGACTCTTTCCTATATATGCAGAGTTTGTAGTAAAACATTCTGACATCTTCAGGAAGCTCAGAGTCAACGCACGCTCCTTTGACCATGATGTGAAAGTGTTGGAAGTTTTGGAGTTCTTCAAATGAAAGGTTGGGCCTAGAAACTTGTAAACCATAAGCTACTTGGTTTGGACCATTCTCCCTAACTACATAAACCTACAAAATAGAAATTCGTAATTTTCATAAGCAAAAAGACTAAATTATAAACATTTTGGTTAACTTTATGTTGATTGGTAAATGACCTTAAATTTGTTAGGTTGAAGTAAATGAAAGACCATAACATTACCTTCATGCAAATTATTCGCACCTGCAAATTCTTTCCATCCTTCGCTAATACCGGTTTTCTGAGCAACATATCTAATATGATAAATTTGCCCATTTTCAGCTTCAATCTCCATTCCACAGTCTTGTCTCGGCAAAAATGATTTCCCGAACATTTTCGAAAACCCCTGCATATAAAAACGGATCAAAAAGATTATATAAACAGAAACCAAATTGCAAGTGGTCGAAATGACAGGTATTTTCGTTACCATCCAATGACCAGGGTCAACATGTGGTTTGACCACCATTTTTATGCTGCTTGGGCGTTCGGTTCCTAATCTTGATTGAATCTTCCCTGCCCGAAGCATGGCGGGCATGATTCCGTTTGAACTTGAAGATGCCATTGCAGATTTTCCTTTCTTGAAATAAATAAAATTAGGGATCTGTAGGGAAATTATAAGAAAAAAAGGCACAAGATTATCTAATCGAAATGAACTGCCAGAAGAAGATATAGCGGGCAATTGAGATCGCTTATCGCGCTAGATACAAATATGTTTCAGATTTATCAGTAACAAATTCACATCAGAAGAAGGATTCAGATCTTTTCTTACAAAATTGGGTTGCACTGGTGAATCGGAAAGAGATAAAAAAATGTGGGTGAACATGTACGTGAAAGCCGTCAATTTATAAAGGCTTGGTTGGTGTCCACGTGTGCCTAATGTAATGGTGAAGCCATATGTTTCTAAATAAAGCCCTTTGTGTGAAGTCATGCATTTCGTCATTTTTGAGAATTGATCATGCATTTCGTCATCCCTGGTTGGTGTGAATCGGCAACCTGGCTCGGCCAAGATGCCAGAGTCACTTGCTTCGAGTTCTTCCTTAGTTGTTGTAACGAACTTGCTATTATTAATCTCATTTGCCATCTTTACAGTTTTACCCATCATGCCACTAACTAATTAACAAGGTGTACAAGTTATTAGGAAGTCATGAACCGTGGAGAAACTCGTTCCTACTCATGCAGAGTTGTGGGATTTAGACATTTTTTGTTGCGTTGAGAACAGTAGAATGATATAGAAGATAGAGTTGGTGTGATTTTAACTTGTTGTTGCACTTAGTATTTACACGCCGAGATAAAGAAAGAAGACTAAAAATAAATAATGTTAAACGGTCATATAGCCGTTTAGAGAACATTAATATTTTTTAACGGAATGAAAAATTTTCATTAGAAACAATCCAATTATACCGTATACTTAATAACTAGGGGTGTCCATCGGGTTATCGGACCGGGTTTGGCTCTTTTCTGGTCGGGTCCGTCGGGTTTTGATCTAAAAAAATACTAACTCGGAACCTCACCTGATAATGAATCGGGTTAGTCGGGTTTGGGTTGGTCAGGTTTCGGGTTTATCGGGTTGACCCGACCAGGTTGGTCAGGTTACACCTAAGCAATGGTTTTAGATAAAAAATAAAAAATTATTTAATATATTGAAGTTTATCGGTTTCGATTTTACAAGTATAATTGTTAATTGACTTGTATTGAATGATATATACTTATTAATCATTAATTTAATGGTAGAAATATAAGAAAAAAATGTAAGGAAAAGACCTTTTAAACATCTATCGGGTCTAATTGGGTCAACAAGAAATCCGACAAAGATAAAAATTCTAACCCGACACCAGACCCGATAAGGAGTCGGGTTTGACGGGTCGGGTTGAAAAAACCTGATATCAACATAAGACCCGAAAACCCCGACCCGACTAGCTTAATTGGGTTCGGGTTCGAGTTCGGGTTTGTGTCGGGGTCGGGTTGACCATTTAGGCACCCCTATTAATAACAATCCAATTATAACTTACGCGTTTTCTTAATAGAATGAAAAAGTTTCATTAGAAACAACTACCAAGAAATTATGTTAAGACTTAATAATAATCCAATTATAACTTATAAATAATAAAAATAATAATACTAATAATAATAATAATAATCCAATTAACACTTATATTAAATAATTTGCCAATTATAACTTCTATTTAATAATAATCTAATTATGACTTACTTTTTTTTTTGAAAGACAAGAAAATTTTTTATTAGAAACAACTTGCAATAAATTATGATTCATACTTAATAATAATCCAATTATATCTTATAAATAATAATAATAATCCAATTAAGACTTATACTCATTAGTAATTTTCCAATTAAAAGTTATACTTAATAATTTTCCAGTTATAACTTATAATTAATAATAACTCAATTATAACTTATAGTTAATAATAATCCAATTATAACTTGTACTTTTTTTTTTAAAAGACAAGAAAAACTTTCATTAAAAACAACTAGCAAGAAATTATGATTCATACTTAATAATAATCCAATTATATCTTATAAATAACAATGACTTTCCAATTAAGACTTACACTTAATAATTTTCCAATTAAGACTTATACAAGTTATACTTAATAAATTTCCACTTATAACTTATACTTAATAATATTCCAATTATAACATGTACTTTTTTTTAACGACAAGAAAAACTTTCATTAGAAATAACTAGCAAGAAATTATGACTTATACTTAATAACAATCCAGTTATAACTTATAAATAATAATAATGATCCAATTATGACTAATATTTATTTTTTTGAACGGCATAAAAAACTTTCATTAGAAACAACTGACAAGAAATTATAATTTATAATTAATAATAATCCAATTATAGCTTATACTTAATAATGATCCAATTATGATTTCCTACTAATGTTAATATCCACCCATGTCCCCATTATCATGACCCATGAGCTCAGGACTTAGAGCGTCGTGAAGGGGTGGTTTTCGAATTACTTGCGAATGGTGCAAGTTAGCAAAGGGGAAGATGGGTCCTTCTGTGATTGTATTTATAGTTTGTAATAATAATGATAATAAAAATCTGAAAAAGGTTTAAGAATTTAATTGCTAATATATAGCAAGTGCAATGAGTTAAACCAACAAGGAAAGAACTACATAGTTCAAGAACATTGCTACTCGATAAAAGCATAAAAAACATAACCAATAATAAGATTGTTTTGCTAATATAGTAACTGAAACTATGATCAATTACATTGTTTACTTCAGCTCCAAAAGACATCATCAAACAAAATACATTATCTAAACGCTAATAAGGTAAAAAAATAACAATAATCACATAACCAATTTACTTATATATATATTCACGATAGGAATTCACTATTAATTAGAGACAAAAATGGGATTCCGTTTCAATTTGAGGCTACTCACGAGCTTTATTTTGGGCTTCTTCCACATGCAGTAGTTGTCAAGCATCTTCAGTCTTCATGAACAAATGTTAGAATTGTTTGTAAACTAAGCCCCTATACTTTTAAGATTTTGAGATCCACATCCCTCTATTAAATTTATATTAATTTTTTATTACAAACAAATTAACCAAAATTAAGGAGCTCCTCTATGTGAGCCAATAACTTACTAGAGTTTCTAAGTAATTGATAGAAGCATAAAACAAAATAATTTGTACATCAAATATTGATATTATATGTAATAAAATAAACAAGCAAAAAGTTGTTTTTCAAAATTTGCAAAAAAAAAAAAACGAAGAATAAAATACGTAAATTCCATTATAAGACATGCATTTATATTGTATTTCAAGAAATTACCTATAATAATACTACTACATATATTTAATTGTAAACACTGTTTAATCTGTTATTGGTATATGATGAGATACAATTTCTTTAAATTATAAATGCAAATAAAAATATTAAATCTGATATAAATTAAATTTTAATTTTCTTTAAGAAAAAATATACGTTTTAAATTCCCGTAGCAATGCATGGGCTAATTATTGCTCGTTCCAATACAAACATCCAAACACCACCTAATTTGGGATTTCATATTATAAATGTAGAACTCAAAACTTCAAAGAAAACAAAAACAAAACTAAAAGAATATAAACAAGTTTACATGATACATCACTTTGTAAATGTATAAAAAATATTGTATCAGCTCATTACTGTTTACCATGATACATCAAGTTCATCTTGAAGCCTATGTAACGACCCGAAATTTTAATTTAAATAAATTATGTAAAAATATGATAAATAAGGATAAATCATTTAAAAACGTGGGAATTGGTTTCGTGCCATTTGGACATCGTTTGATATCGTTAAGGTCGAAACCTGGTCGAATTAGACAAGGAAAAACTGCATCCTGGGCTGCAGAAATAGTTCGCGAACGCGAGGACCGGGCAGAGATTTTGGGGTTTTTCGAGATCGGAGTTCACGACTAGTTAGCGACGCAAATAAGTTCGCGACGCGAACTGGGGTTCGCGAACACGAACTCTACGAGGCAGCTTTAAAATCGGGAAAAGCTAGGGTTTTCACCCATTTCCACCGTTTTTTATATGCAGCCGATTTGTGAGCTCTAAAGGGCGATTTTGGGTGTTCTTGCGCTTAGAACACCACCATTCTTGGAGATCTTTAAACGTTGTTAAAGATCTAAGGTATTTTCATGTCCTATTTAGTTTATGAATTATTTTTGGGGAAAGTTGTGATTATGGAGTTGGTATGTGGAAGATCTTATTGAGGATGTTAATAGAGGGTGTAAAACACCCATAGATTATATGTGAACCATGTGTTCAAGTTGGATTTGTGATTTGTTGGTGAAATCTTGAACTAGGATTTGAGATTTCCATCAAGTTGGATGAACTTGGTGGTTAGGGATGTTATTATGGGTTGAATTGTGACTAGTTATGGGTGATAACTAGGTTATATGATTTATTGTGTTGATAGGTTTCAAAGACCTATATGTTGGAGTTATTCCAAAGGCGGGAAACAAGGATTCGTGCTCATAAACGCGAACTGGAAAGCATTACTAATGTGAGTACATGAGAATTTTGAACTGGGTACATGGCAAAGAGTTTTGAAAATACATATGATATTTTTATGGGACTTTATTAATAAATGTTCTGATAAAGATAGTGAATGAAAAGGATAATAAAGTAGATGTAATGTGATAGTAGAATAAGTCTAGTATGGTTCATGATTTTGGAAGTAAATACGATAAACTAAAGTAATTAGGGTATATTTATTAATGAACCATAATAATAAAGATAATGAGTAAAAGAACGTATATTGATCCTTTATTAATAAATATGTATTAGTAAAGCAATTGGAAATTATTTTATGACAATGAGAATCTATTGGTAAGAATTACTAATAAAAGTAAAGAACGAACATATATGAAAATAAATGTAATGTGACTAGTAATAATTATGTATTATATTCAACGAAGGGATAAAAGTACTATGCTATCGATAAATAAGAAATGTATCTTATGAAATAAGTAAGTATGGACCGCCTAGGGTTCATAGATGTAGAAGTAAATGTGGGTACTTATGATCGGGTCCATGGGACCATACAGGTATGTTCACACTATGTTGACCTAGTTATATATAGTTATTATTAGATAACTAACTTATTTGATGATTGATGTGATAGCCGAGGGCTTTGATTGGATTAACTGTTGAATTATGGTAAGAATGAGATGATGTGATGATGCGGGGGACCCCCGGTCATGAGGTGTGGATTGAGGGGCAGTTGGGTGGATTGCCATCGACTCATCCACGTTAGTAGTCTTGCTAACTGGACGTATTCCAACGAGTAAGGCAGGTATCGGTAGATTGGGCAATTCCCTTTTGCCGTTACCTTGAAGCTTATTAATGGCGATGGATTTCGGTTAATAAGTTAATGTGAAGCTTATCAATGGCGATGGATTTCGGTTGATAAGCTAATATGTTTCTAGTTAGTGCGCTGGATTCCGATGACTAAATATGATTGCTAGGAGAGCAAGATCGATAGGGTCACAATAGGGTGACTAGACGTATGTTGATGAAATATATATTTATATATATATATATATATATATATATATATATATATATATATATATATATATATATATATATATATGTTGGGTCGCTGAAAAGCATCCCACACTGAAGAGATTTAATGAAGACAAAAAGGCAAATAGTTAGAAGACAATTTGAGGATTAGTTCCTCGGATTGTGGGTAATTGAATCTAATCAGTTCGGATTTCAGATACCCAGTTACACTATCTGATCACTATCTGAAACAACGATCATTTCCCCGTGCGGAATCATATACTAGTTAACAGATCAGATAGTGTAACAGGTTTATTGCACACTGGACAAAAACGCTGAACCATTGAACATATACTTCTCTAAGCAAAACTCTTAGTGAAGGTCATTGAAGCTGAAGGCCATCTGAAGAAGCATGAGTATCCGAAGACTCATGGCTGCCAGAAGTGTACATAGGCTGGAATTTTCAGTGTCACAGAAAGACACTAGTAAATCACAAGTTTGTGCATCGCGGATTATGGGAATATCTTGCAAATCTTCTAGAAGATATCGACCATCACAAGACGACAGAAAGTAATGTCAAAATTCTGTTAGTCGTGCTTGTCCCATGACATATCCTCTGCACCAACAGAATTCTTACACGTGGAATCGATCGATCATTCCTTTGGCTCTACGTTTCCCAATGCTATAAATTGAGGACTTGAGCGATCGATTTCTGTGTGCACCCAACAAGGTAACACGCTGCTGAGATTACTCCAGAACTTTATTCCTTCGAGCAGAGTGTAAACCACCAGTTAACTCTAGTTATCTGATTCGAGAATTGAATATGTATAACGAAAGTGTCTGGTCTTGTGCTTGATCATTTGTTGATCATAAACTTGTCATAGATAATATATGTTGTTGTCTATCATATGCAAGCAATTTAATTAGGATTTGTTCTTAGCTATTCCACAAAGTGTATAGGTGTTGAATTTCACTTATTACGGGACTAACAGTTGGTATCAGAGCGGGACAATTAATTCATAATTGTTGATCTCGTCACTTACTGATAAATATGAGCGATGTGGTCTCCAAACTGAACCTCGGTTCAAAATCAAATGCTTAGTCATCACAGATGACGACTTTGGAATGTGGAAAGTGCGATTTCTGGGATTTGCCAAACACCAGCACGGATTCGCTTTTAGTATTCTCGAAGCTGGTCCTTATGTTCCACATTTCCTCAGTCATAAACCTGTCATTTTTAAAACAGAAGAAAGTTCCTCTGAAGATAGAAAAGAAGAAAGTTCAAACTCAACAGAAGAAGAAGAGTTTCTTTCTCAAGATAAAGAAAATTTTGTATATAAATCTAAGGAGGCAAAACCCAAAGAATTATGGACCGAAGATGAAAAAGAAAAGGCAGGATAAGACGCAAAATTGAAGTTTCTTCTTCAAACCTCTCTACCGAATCACATTCTTATTACAGTCAAAGAATGTAAAACTGCCAAAGAAATTTGGGATATACTGGTAACGTCATATGAAGGAACTGATGCTGTTAAAACAAGTAAAAAATCCATGTTAAATCGAAAGTATGAGGCATTTAAGGTCATTCAAGGTGAATCTCTTAAGCTGTCATACAGAAGGTTTGTGATTCTAACAAATGAGCTTAAAGAAGCTGATATTAAGAAAGATACACAAGAGCTGATGCACAAATTCTTGGAAATTCTTCCAAAGAAATGGAGCATCATATCTACGGTTTTAAGAACAACAGGAAAATTGAAAAACATGAATTTGAGCAGTCTCTACAGCACTCTAATGAATTTTGAGAATGAGAATACTATGTATTCTGAACTAAATGGTGAATCCTCTGTTTCTCTTATTGCTGATGCATCCTTAAAACCATTGATCTCTGAAGATGCAAGAGATGGTTGTTCCAAAAATGTTGAAGAGAAGATATTATCTGATGTCGATGACAGCGATCTTGAAGAAGACTCTATCAGTGATTATTCCAGCGATAATGCACTCGACCTGGTAGAACAAATGGCTGCTCTCGTAACAAGATACAACAAAGTCATGAAACGAAACAACTCTAAAGCATCTAATTCTCAGATACAAAAAAAGTCAAATGAATGTTTTCGATGTGGTCAAACTGGTCATTATAAAGCAAATTGCAGAGTAAACCTGAAAAACAATCAGCAGAGTTCTAATCAATCAACATCTGATTCTGATACATACGTCGAATATAAAAGAAAGTATGAAGAAACTGAACATGAATTTCAGTTTCTAAAGGCCAAAGTCGCATTAGCACAATAAGATGTGAACGTCGTAGCCCTTAACGCTACTTGTCAAGCAAGTGTCTGATGGCAAGATCATCTGATTCATCAGATAGAAACAATGACATCTGGTATATGGACAGTGGTTGTTCCGGACACATGACGGGTTGCAAATCGCTTCTCAAAAACTTCACAGACAAAGTTAGTCCTAAAGTTGTCTTCGGTGATAATTCATCCGGAAAGGGAGTAGGCCAAGGAGAAATCTCTAACGGGTCATGTGCTTTCAAAAAAGTACTCTTTGTGGATGGCCTCAAGCACAATCTGATAAGTATAAGCCAGCTTTGTGACGCCAAGTACATGGAGCTTTTTACTGATACAAAAGGCTACATCATTAATCCAGAAGGAACAGTGGTAATGGATGCACCAAGAAAAGATGACATGTACATTCTCGACATGAATTCTGCTTGTCCTGAAAAGGTACTATGTTTCTTCGTTGCTGCTCCAAATGATGTTAACTCGCTTTGGCACAAAAGACTCTCACATCTAAATTTCAAAAATATAAACAACATCAGCAAAAGGTGCTTAGTCGAAGGGCTCCCAAAACTTACTTTCACCAAAGACAAAATGTGTTCTGCTTGTGAGAAAGGAAAGCAACATCGAGCATCTTTCAGATCCAAAGAAGTCTCCGCCTCTACGGCTTACTTAAACTTAATTTATATGGATCTTTTCGGTCCTGTAAATGTAGAAAGTTTGGGTGGAAGAAAAAGGTATACTCTGGTTATCGTAGATGACTTCTCCAGATTTTGTTGGGTCTTCTTTTTAAGAGCAAAAAGCGATGCTGCTGAAGAAATCATAAACTTCATCAAGAAAACTGAAGTAAGTCTTTGAGTTAAACTTAAAATTATCCGAAGTGATCGAGGAGCCGAGTTCACAAACGTCACCTTAGAAGATTTCTGCAACGAGAAAGGCATATCTCAAAATTTCTCAGCTCCAAGAACCGCAGAACAAAATGGGGTTGCTGAAAGGAAAAACAAATGCTTAATTGAAGCAGCCAGAACCATGTTGAATGAAGCCAAACTTCCAAGTTAATTCTGGAAGTATGCAGCTCACACAGTATGTCACACTCAAAATCGCGCAGTAATTGTCAAAAGACACAACAAACACTACAAAAAAAATCTTGAATAGCTACGGACAAATTCCGTAGCAAAAACCTGATTTTCCGTAGCAAAAAGATGAACAAAATGGGGTTGCTGAAAGGAAAAACAGATGGAAGCAGCCAGAACCATGTTGAACGAAGCCAAACTTCCAAGTCAATTCTGGAAGTATGCAGTTCACACAGCATGTCACACTCAAAATCGCGCAGTAACTGCCTACGAAGTCGTCAGGGGAAGAAAACCAAACATTGAATATTTCAGAGTCTTTGGTTGTCCATGTTTTATTCTAAACAACAAAGAGCATCTTGGAAAGTTTGATCCAAAGGCTGAAGACGGAATCTTTGTCGAATACGCTGAACAAAGCATACAGAGTCTACAATTTGAAAAGATCTACCTTTGAAGAAACCGTTCATGTCACTTTTGACGAAAAACATGTTTCTGACCTTTCCCCTCCTTCTGAAAATGATGAAGAACTAAATTTCAATGAACCAGTCTCAACTTATCAAGTTGAAGATACAGAACGCACTTCAGAAAGATCTGATACTCCTTTGGTCAACAACCCTTCAGAAAGTCAAAACAATATTCCAAGTAATATTCCAACATCTGACAATACCCAATCTGAAACTCCTATACCATCTGAAAGTGAGCCTATTACACCTATCAGAGATACAGTGTCTGATCAATTAACCCCTGTCCAAATTGTTACCGAATCTCAAGAAAATAAAACCACATCCTGTCCAGACACCATACCCCTCTACATCCAACTTCCCCCACTCTCTCCAACACAACCTCTTCTTATCACAAATGATGAACATGGACCATCAAATCAAGTATCGACTCTATGGAATAAGAAATATCCAATAAACCAAGTCATTGGGGATCTACAATAGGGTGTTCGCACTCGGAGCCAACAAGCCAGCGCCAACATATGCTTATTTGTTGGATTTGTCTCGATGATTGAACCTAAGAATGTCAAAACTGCACTTGAAGATCCTCACTGGGAATCATCAATGAAAGAAGAACTACAACAATTTGAGAAAAACAAAGTGTGGACACTTGTTCCTCCACCGTCTAACACAAATGTCATTGGAACAAAATGGGTGTTCAGGAACAAACTCGATCAAGATGGAACTGTGATTAGAAACAAGTCAAGATTAGTGGCCCAAGGGTATCGACAGGAGGAAGGCATCGATTTAGATGAATCTTTTGCCCCAGTTGCAAGACTAGAAGCTATTCGAATGTTTCTCGCATATGCTGCTTACAAAAACTTTAAAGTTTATCAGATGGATGTCAAAAGTGCTTTTCTCAACGGCAAGCTTCAAGAACTAGTCTTTGTAAAACAACCTCCATGGTTCGAAGATCACAAACATCCAGAATACGTCTACCAACTTCATAAGGCTCTTTACGGGTTAAAACAAGCTCCAAGGGCATGGTATGATGCTTTATCCCAATTTCTACTCAAAAGGGGGTTTACTAGAGGAACAATTGATAACACTCTGTTTATTCGCAAACACAAATCAGATGTGCTGTTAGTTCAAATATATGTATATGACATCATTTTTGGGTCAACAAATGAGAACATGTGTCAAAAGTTCTCCAAACTTATGACAGACAATTATGAGATGAGTATGATGGGTGAATTAACATACTTCTTAGGCTTACAAATCAAATAGTCTCAAGAGGGAATCTTCATAAATCAAGAATATATGTATCCGAACTTCTAAAGAAATTTGATCTTGAAAAGTGATCCTCTATGAAAACTCCAATGGCAATTAATCTAAAATTAACAGAAGATCTTTCTGGGAAGGCTGAAAATCCAAAAATTTACAGAGGAATGATAAGTTCTCTACTCTATCTGACGGCAAGTCGACCCGATATCATGTTTTCCACATGATTATGTGCAAGATATCAAGCTAATCCAAAGGAATCTCATAGGCACGCTGTGAAACGTATTCTTAAGTATCTAAAAGGCACACCTAACCTAGGTCTCTGGTATCCAAAAGACAATCGATTTGATCTTGTCAAATACTCCGATGCAGATTATGCTGGATGCAATCTTGATAGAAAAAGCACAAGTGGTGGATGTCAGTTTTTGGGAGGAAAACTGATAAGCTGGTCAAGAAAGAAACAATCATCTATATCAACCTCTACTTGTGAAGCTGAATACATTGCTGCTGGAGCATGCGTCGCTCAAATTCTTTGGATGAAGTATCTACTCTCAGATTTCAATCAGCATTACGAAAAGGTTCTTGTCTATTGTGATAACACGAGCGCTATAGCCATCACCAATAATCCAGTATTTCACTCTCGAACAAAACATATTGATCTCAGGTATAATTTTATTCGAGATCATGTTGTGAAAGGTGATATCGAAGTCCATTTCATTTCCACTGAACTTCAACTCGCTGATCTTTTCACTAAACTGTTGGATGAAACCAGGCTCAACTATGTAATTGGCAGGCTTGGTATGCTGAATGCATAAAAAAAAAGAAAAAAAAAAGAAAAAAACTTAAGATAGTTAAACACTCAGCGCCAGTTTTGGAACGTCTGAAGACTCTTCAGCACCATCCGATATATATGTGCCATCTGAAAAGTTTTCAGCTCGTAATGACGTGGTGTGTTCTCATAAGACCTCAAAAGATACTCTAGAGTCATTGGTCATCATCTCTGCTACCTAATTAATGGTGACCCTTGGATGTCTTTTCCGGCCAGTTCTTACTGCCCTATTGATTGACCTCTATTATCACGCCTACTCTACACTCACCCCAACCGTTCGATCATGTATCGATTCACATTCAACCATTGATCGCACCCATCCTCCATTTTGATACACACTCTGTTCACTATTCCGTATCCTTTCTCCCAAAATTTCTCTCAAATCATCTTTCTCCATACTCTCTCTGTTCTTCATCGTCTTCATGGCATCCTCATCTAGAATTCCGTTCAACGTATCTTTACCAGCTACAATCAAACCCGCTCCCGAAGTCCACTGCCATTAAACAGATCTGTACTACACCAAAAAC
The DNA here is from genome assembly GCA_963853835.1 of Calendula officinalis. Taxonomy (NCBI): domain Eukaryota; kingdom Viridiplantae; phylum Streptophyta; class Magnoliopsida; order Asterales; family Asteraceae; genus Calendula; species Calendula officinalis. The sequence goes on along the minus strand of OY970823.1, from coordinate 26,893,792 downwards.
AACTCTCGCTACAACCTAAATCCCAGAGGTCAATTAAAACCAGAGTTTCAAGCACTGGTCAGCTTCTTCCGCAACCATCCACTCAAGGAGGATCTTTATTTTGACGTTTCGTTATCTAAACACATGCTTCTTGAGTTCTGGTACACATGCACGACTTCATATGAAAATGGGGAAACCTACATCTCCAGCACAATTCGGCAAGGACGTCATCGAGTCTCCTTCAATCTTGAACTCTTCAGAACAGCCACGAAAATGGATTACCTTGAGCCGAATCAAGATTTTGATGATCTTCCTGAGATTGACGAAGCCAGGGCTCTTGTTCTTTCGTACATAAAATACTGCGGTTCGTTCACAAAAAGGCATATCAAGAACTAAAATGGGTCCTTTATGGTCTGCATTTTTCATGACGGTATCACAATGCCTAACAAGCAAAACAGGGGGATTTGATGCAGTGTCCGAACATGCATTCGTCTTAGGAGCCGCCCTATTTTCAGATACAAGGATTGATTATGCATCTCGTGTATTCTTGCAACTTTTTCAAAAGGTTTGTGATCCAAAAAGGGAGAGTCTGGTACCATTTCCTCGTTTTCTCTGTATGGTCTTCTTACAATCTCTGGGGAGGCGGTTTTCTATGCAAACGTTGGGCCCCATTTCAAATCAGGTGTCGTAGGTGACTCAAACTTCACCAGGAAAGAAAGAGAGGTGGCTCCCAATCTTCCTCCAGGTATGCTAATGTTTCTTAGTTCTCCTCCGCCCATTCCTCCTCGTGAGGAGGCACCGGGTTCAGTCAACAGTGCCTCGCACACGCGTTCTTCAAATTCCAAAACAAATGGTCTCCACCGCTTTGCGGACACAAAAATGAACTCACACTCTCCACCACATAAGAAAATCTCATGTCGGACCCTACGTCAAACTCCCAGAACACAACGTTACTCGTTCAAAAGCTCCACAACCAGGACTCGACATCCGATGACCGGGTCCGACAAAGGTTGGTCGATCGCTGATCCCCTGGATATGGAAGAAAGTGATGACCACATTGATGAAACCCCACAACACGTTGCAGCTTCTAAATCTCCCCAACCTCAATTCGAAGAATCTCTAGTTGCTGAAAGAAATTCTCCTGAACGATCCGTTGATAAACCCGGAAACGAACACAGACCATAGTCGTGAAACCTTCAGACGTTATGGTACTCTCATGAGCTATTGCGGAACCATCAATGCAAACATCCCGGAACTAAACAAAGCACATAGGGCTCTGAATAAATATCAGGCTATCTTGACAAAGAACTCGCAGACGACCTACGATGCCGTTTCTGAACACTCTGATAAGATCAAGGCTCTAGAATCTGCTGTCAAAAATATCAGTGACAATCAGATTGCCTTACTTGAATCAGTAACTGCACTTCATTCCAGGTTTGATATCCTTACCCAATTGGTTAATAATCGTGTTGCTGAGTCCCATGTTGTGCACGAAAATGTTTCTGTCAGTGCCCACTCTCCTCCCCAATTTCATGGGGAGAAAACAGCGCCTCAGCAAGGAGCTCCGGAGAAGGCTTTTGTAAACAGGTCGGAGCTTCTCATCAAAGGAATGGAAAGGAGAGGGCGGGAGAATCAATGTCTAAGAAGCTTGTCTCCTATTCAGATAGTGAGGATGAGAGCATTCACTTAACCCTTCTCATTGATAAAGTTGTGAAAGGGTTCACTAAAACTCCAACTGTTCAATCAGGGATCTCAATCATTCCAAAGAAAACTGCTCACATGTTTGTATCTCTAGGAGAGAAAGCTCTTCTCGTCCCCAGAAAAAATGTCAAACTTCCCTCTCGTGATAAAAGAAAAAGGCATGCTGTCCTCCCCTCAACCAAAATTAAGAAAAGGAAAGGGTTAGTAGTCCCAGACGAGGAAGAAGCAAGGATGGCTGCAAGAGGGCTAGGAATGACTGAAGAGGAGCTTCAGAAAGCCAAGAAGGAAGAAGAATAGGTATTTGGGCTAGGGAGTCAGAAAAGGAGAAAGGAGTGAATGCGATCCTTAGATGATGTTGATGGGTGATGTTTTCTGTTTCAAAAACTGTTGTCTGTACCTTAAAACAATTTTATTTTTCCGCATGCTACAAAACAGTTAACTCTTTTATTATTGCTTGGTCTTTATGCATGAATATCATCAATTAATGATGATGATTTTGACAAACCTGAGTTTATGTGCTTGCTAGATAATTCAAAAAACTCAAAAAGAAAATATGAATTATGAAATAGAGTGTGATCAGATTCTATCAGATCACCATATATTGTAATGTTTTCGACGTATGTCGAAGACCCTCTGAATTGTGAAAAATAATCAAGGTCAAATATAAAACCTTCATATATTTAGGGGGAGTTGCCTAACTATTTGTCTACATCAAATAGGGGGAGATTGTTGGGTCGCTGAAAAGCATCCCCCACTGAAGAGATTTAATGAAGAAAAAAAGGCAAATAGTTAGAAGACAATCTATGGATTAGTTCCTCAGATTTTGGGTAATTGAATCTGATCAGTTCGGATTTCAGATACCCAGTTACACTATCTGATCACTATCTGAAATGACGATCAGTTCCCCGTGTGGAATCAGATACTGGTTAACAGATCAGATAGTGTAACATGTTCAGTGCGCACTAGACAAAAACGTTGAACCACTGAACATATACTTCTTTAAGCAAAACTCTTAGTGAAGGTCACTGAAGCTGAAGGCCATCTGAAGAAGCATGAGTATCTGAAGACTCATGGCTGCCAGAAGTGTACATACGCTGGAAGTTTCAGTGTCACAGAAAGACACAAGTAAAGCACAAGTTTTTGCATCGCTGATTATGGGAATATCTTGCAAATCTTCTAGAAGATATCGGCCATCACAAGACGACAGAAAGTATTGTCAGAATTCCGTTAGTCGTGCTCGTCCCAAAAAATTTTTCTGCACCAATGGAATTCTTACACGTGGAATCGATCGATCATTTCTTTGGCTCTACGTTTCCCAATGCTATATTGAGGACTTGAGCGATCGATTTCTGTGTGCACCCAACAAGGTTACACGCTGCTGAAATTACTCTACAACTTTATTCCTTCGAGCAGAGTGTAAACCACCAGTTAACTCTAGTTATCTGATTCGAGAATTGAATCTGTATAACGAAAGTGTCTAGTCTTGTGCTTGATCATTTGTTGATCATAAACTTGTCTTAGATAATATTTGTTGTTGTCTATCACATGCAAGCAGTTTAGTTAGGATTTGTTCTTAGCTATTCCGCAAACTGCTTGCATCTTTATTGTATCATGATTGATCAATAAAGAAAGTTTAAAAAGTGTTGAGTGTCTATGTTAATTTAAAATTGGTCACTGAAAGCGTATAAGTGTTGAATTTCACTTATTACGGGACAAACAATATATATATATATATATATATATATATATATATATATATATATATATATATATATATATATATATATATATATATATATATAGGGTTGATTTATTTACAGAACCCAATAAGGCTACAGAACCGGCAGAACCCATCTAAGCCAATCAGAATTTAGTAAAATAATTTTGAATTATTTAATTCAAAAAATTTGTTCAAGGGCATTTAAGACATTTAACTTTTTTTATTTTTTGTTTCCTTTTTGAAATTTCCTAAAATTAAGCTTTTATTTTGGGAAATTAATTATTTTCATGTATTACTTTTCTAAAACCGGTTGAACATATATGTTTTTTACGATATAAACATGTATGTTGTATTGAAGGTATTACCGGAATTTCATTGTTGTGTTGAACATGTATGTTCGATTAATATAAACATCTATGTTGTATCGAACATTTATGTTTTTTACTAACTATAAACATCTATGCTGTATCGAACATTTCTGTTTTTTAAGCTATAAACATGCAATAACACTTATGTATACAAACTATAACACATATGTTACCCAAATTTACATTTACAATAACACATATGCAAACTCACAAGACCTAATCGTCAACACCAATGTTAAACATCAACAACACTTTTAATGTTTGGTCATCAACACCTTCATCTTCGTCAAGCTTCTGCACCAATGTTCCTACTTCTTGAACCTCCCACTATAAAACAAAAGTGGTTTAGGGACATAATTAAATAACTAAATTAACAAAACTTGACCTTTGATTGTAAAATTTCCTCTAACTGAAGGATTACAATATATTTAACTACATATGCATTATAATATCAAAGATGACCACATATTTAGTCACTTTTCCTCCAAATTTAGGTGGAAAAAAATGAAAATCTTCTTTTAGTCAACATATAGTCAAAAGTACTAAACCAAAAAAACATAAATTTTACAAATATTACCAATTGCTTGTAAGCGAACCCTTCTTGGTTGACTTCCAAATATATGCATAAATTTCCAATCGGTTCCATGAAAGTCTCGTGATGATAAAACTTATGTAGGAACAGATTAAGTCATTAACAAATTAAAGTAAAGATCTCAATTATGAAAAAGTAATAAACTAACAGAACAAAAGCGTATGTAAAGAAGAATTGCAAAAAAACATAGATCTCTTACCATGGACTCGTGGTCGGTGACCCACTACCAATAGGTTGACGATCACAGCAAAGAGGTTGACGACTGTATGCGCACAAAAACTCCGGCGATCCACAATCTTGCACCAAAAAAGCACCAAAATCAGCCGCAAAATGGAGTCCGATCTGTTACCATGGAGTCATGGTCGGAGATCTAACTCTGTAAAAAGGTAACTGTGTCCGGCGGCAAGACTCAACAGCTTCTTCATGAGAGAGATGATTAAGTTTAGGTTTTCTTTTTGCTCATTGGATTGGGAATGAACGTAATAAAGAGGAGAGAGAACTAGAAAAAAGGAGAGAGGGCTAGAAATAAGGAAAGTACCGTAATTTAAATTTTTTCATTCAATTTTATTAAAAAGGAGAGAGGGCCAAAATACCAATTATACCCTTTTCATTTAATTTTTATTAAAATTGTAATAAATTTTGTTTACAAAAATACTCTAATCAATCTTAACCGTTAATCTTAAAAATCAATGGTCAAGGATCGGGTTCTACGGGTTCTGTAGGATAAAGTTGGTTCTGTAACTAGCCCATCACTATATATATATATATATATATATATATATATATATATATATATATATATATATAGAAGTGGGATCATGTGAGGACTCGCGAGGACACCTAAAAAACATTCCAAAAAATTCCGTAAAAAAATATATATAACTCCCCATGATTATTACTACATTTGATAAAAAGAAATTGAAAAAAAATTATGATCCACTTTTTTTTGCGGATCATAACAATGATGCATATTTTTTTTGTGGATCATTATTATGATCCATATTTTTTTTTTTGGATCATTTTTTAAAATTTCTTATTGTTTTTGGATCTTATATGCTGCGATTTTAATGTTTAAAAAAGAAAGTTTTTGAAAAAGTTTGTTTTGGATCATTTTTAGAGTGTTTTTTTTGGAGTCCTCGCAGTCCTCACCGGGAAAAGAGTCCTCACTGGATCCGGACCATATATATATATATATATATATATATATATATATATAAGTGGGATCCTGTGAGGACTCAAAAAACGGTGAGGACTCGCGAGGACACCTCAAAAAAATTTCAAAGCATTCCGAAAAAATATATATAACTCCCCATGATTATTACTACATTTGACAAATCCATTATTTTTGCGTATCATAACAATGATCCATAGAAAGTTTTTGAAAAAGTTTGTTTTGGATCATTTTTAGAGTTTTTTTTTTAGTCCTCGCAGTCCTCATCCGGAAAAGAGTCCTCACCGGATCCGGACCATATATAAAATCGAAGCATATAAGATCCAAAAACAAACCTTTTCAAAAACTTTCTTTTTAAAACAATAAAATCGAAGCATATAAGATCCAAAAAAAATAAAATTTTTTAAAAAATGACCAAAAAAAAATATGGATCATTGTTATGATCCGCAAAAAAAAGTGGATCATAACTTTTTTTTCAAAATTTTTTTTTGGTCAAATATAGTAATAATAATGGGGAGTTATATATATTTTTTTCGGAATTTTTTGGAATGTTTTATATGTGTCCTCGCGAGTCCTCACCGTTTTTTGAGTCCTCACAGTATCCCACTTCTATATATATATATATATATATATATATATATATATATATATATATATATATATATATATATATATATATATATATATATATATATATATAGAAGTGAGATCGAGTGAGGACTCATTTTTGGGTGAGGACTACGAGGACAAATCTAAGCCTTTAATCCATAAAAATTAATGGCTAGGATTGAATGTGAAAAAGATAAACAATGGTTGAAGTTTGGGGGTTTTGTGTAAAGTTTACCAAAATAATGGGGGGGAAAAGAAAATTTAGAGGGTTAAAATAGTCATTTGCAAACACTTTCTCTCTCATAGTGCCACATGTCAAGCCTTGATTTGATGGGTTTTTTTTTACCCCCACCTTTGTGTTTTCGGCCAAAACTTTTTTTTCTTAAAATTAAATTATCTACAAAATGAGTATAGTTATGAAAATTTGAAAAAAAAACCCGGATAAAATATTGGATCATTTTGTTAAATTTGGATCATTGTCAAAGTTTTGAATCATTTTGTTAATTTTGGATCATTGTCATAATTTTGGGTCATTTTGTCATTTTTGGGTCATTGTTAATCTTGCATAAACATAATTTTGCATAAATAATTAGTCAAATAATATATCATATATAATTTTGGATTATTTTCTTCATTTAGGATCATTTTATAGGAGGACAAGTGGCAAAAGGAGGAAAGTGGGGTTTCGAAAATGACCTTTATGCCCTTTTTAAGATGAGTGGACGAAAATTGTCTTCGCAGTCCGGACCGGGAAAAAAGTCCTCACCGGATCCGGACTATATATATATATATATATATATATATATATATATATATATATATATATATATATATATATATATATATATATATATATATATAGGGTGCGATTCAGCGCAGAACCATTTTTAGCGACAGAACCACAGAACCCTCTTCCAGCCAATCAAATCGCAGCATTTAATAATTAATATGTTTTTATTAATATTAAACGAAAAGGGTATTAAAGTCAAATTACCCAAATCGGTTATAGATGGAAACCGAATAAATGCTGGTTGGATTCCTAAAAATATGGCAATTCCGTTTTTTTTAATATTTGAACAATAGATGTTTTGAACATGTACTTTTTTGTATTAAATATATGGAGTTAAATATGGCAACGAACACCGGTAAATATGACATTGAATGTCATACGACATTGAATGTCATACGAAATTACTACACATTGCATGATTACAATACATTGCATGATTATGACAGTGAATGTCATATGACATTACTATGAATTAAATAAAAAAATTCACAACAATTGATGTAGTCGACATAAGTGTAGAATTATAATACACAAATACGTTTCATGATTACTATACATTGCATGATTACTATACATTGTCTGATTATGACATTGAATGTCATACAACGTTACAGTAAATTAATTAAAAAAAATCACAACATTTGATGTAGTCGACATAAGTGTAAGATTATAATACACAAATACGTTTCATATACATTGAGTGATTCAGTTGATGTAGTCGACATAAGGTTCAAAACAGTTGATGTTGTTCGTCTTCCGATTAAGATTAATTTGTTCCGCGGTTAGATGATTCACCAACCTTAGCTTTCCTTTTCCGAATAAGATTAATGTGTTCCTCTTGTTCTTCGTCAAAAACTAAACAATGACATACATTAAATGAAATACCACATTAGATGTCTTTCCAGTAATGAGAGCCTCTAATAAAGTTCAAATAGAAATTGTAATTAGTGCCTCGTAATTAGCAGTGATAGAACATCAATAGAAATTGTATACATCGCAAAAAAAAGTACCGGTAGTGAATTCATCAAAACATCGAGTGATGGTACCCGTATTGAATAAGTAAAAACAAAATTATACATCCAAATAAGAAAATATATACATCCACGTGTTCTTTTAATTGATCATTTGATTGTGTATACATCCAAATAAGAAAATATATTCACAAAATAATTGAGAAAAAAATGTACCTATATTGAAGAACCCGTTAAGTTAGTTGTTGCAGCGGAAAATGATGAGATTAGATCTACGAGAAACTGGCAATAGGCAAGTAGTCGGTGGCGTCGGGATAAAAGGAGATGAGATAAAACACGGCAGTTGATGGCAGAAGACGGTGGCGGAACAAAAGTGGGAAACGATCAGGGGGTCGAGAAGCGGTGGTATTGAGTCTATGATTGATGGTGTCGATGTTGATGTTGAGATCGGATTCTTCAGAGTAACTGGAAAAGAAGAATACGACGGCTTAATTTGTGTTTTAAAATTTAGGGTTTCTTAAATTGGTGTGATATATACGGTTGGACAAAGAGAAACATATACAATTTTTTTTAAGAGAGAGAAATACAAAATATGAGGGGGTTATGATTTTTTTTGTAAGATTCCCATTTTGCCCTTATATTTAATTTCTTACTACAAATATAAGGAATTTTATTTACGAAACTACCACGATTGATCTCAACCATTAACTTTAAAATCTAAAGGTCTAAGATCGGGTTCTGCGGTTCTGTAGCTTAAATGGGTTCTGCGTTGAATTGGACACTATATATATATATATATATATATATATATATAATGTGATGATTATTATTATTGGAGTCTAAAACCCATGCATCTCACGGGACTATTTTGTCTCACGTACTACGTTTGTTTTTGTGGCTATGTACTCAGGTACATATTCGAAGTGATAGACGGTTGCACTAGAAGTGGCCTAGAGATGTTTAGCTCCGGAGCTCGTAGGTAGATCTCGTTTGGCTATGGTTTTGATATAGTTGATGACACGGTATTTTTGTATACTCTGATAAAGGTTTTAAAATTTTTGTTAAACTGTATTTTGGACATCATGTATATTATTGGGAAAAACGTATTTTAATGATTTGACGATGTTATAAAAATACGGGTGTTACAGCCTAGCCTCAAACATTTGTACATCCGGTTCCAAACCTTCTAGAATATCCTTTAACCTTCTAGAAGCCTCCGGATTAAAAGCACCATCTACTTCATTCACATTAACTACATAAACCTACAAAGTTAAAATTAAACTTAAAATAGAAGTTAAATGTATAATTGTCATTTACTATGAATTGGTGCGTTAAATTACCTTAAATTTGTTGGGTTGAACTAAATGAAAGACCATAATATCTCCTTCCTCCAAATTATTCGCAACTGCAAATCTTTTCAAACCTGCACTCAGCCCGGTTTTCTCAGCAATGTATTTAATTTGATGAATTTCTCCATATCTAGACTTTGTTTGGTAAAAACAATTTCCCGAACCACTGCATACAAAACGAATCAAAACGATTATAAAATTCTATAAATAGAAACCAAATTGCAAGTCGCTGAAATTACTGTATTAACATTACCATCCAATAACCAAGGTCAACATGTGCTTTGACCACCATTTTTATACAGCTTGAGTGTTCGGTTCCTAATCTTGATTGAATCTTCCCTGCCCGAATCATGGCAGCGGGTAGGATTCCGTTTGATGATTTCGTTGCAGAATTTGCTCTCTTGAAATAACAAAAATGAAAAATATATATAAAAATTAGTGATCTGTGTGTACAAGAGAATTTTCTCTGTAATAAGTGTTTGATTTTTGGCAGAAATAAGAGCGATTTCAATTATCACAAAACTTAGGGAAAACCAGTGTAAGCGTACATATTATTATTTATTACAAATTTTATTCTTCTCCTGCGATGTGAAGATTAAGCTTTTACTCGTATTATTATCAAAAGCTAAACTCTTGATCCCTACACTGAAATTTTGTGGGTTCTTTGTTAACTTTCTTGACAAATTTCACATTTCCAAAGACAATAAGCAGATAAGCTGTTTATATTAACAATCAAAACACACGCTTACACATAACCCTAAACAGCAAAGCTTAATCTAGACCCTAAAAACAGACTTTAATAGCTATTATTAATACATGTTCCAGAAGGTTTTATGATGAATTCAGTAACTAGATCGAATTATGCAACGATTATTACAGAACTGAAAACCACTAATGAATCAATCGGTAACAGATTCACATAATTAACGCAACAGACAAATAATATTTAATTTTTTTTTCGTTAAAAAATAATATTTATTTGATAATTACGTGTATTACTTAATCAGTGATTTTACTGTAAAATCACATGTGATTATATATTTAATCATATTTGATATTTTAGTTCAATCATATGTGATTCAGTACACAATCAAATGTGATTCAGCATGCAATCACATTATATGTTATTAATGAAAAAAATAATTTTTAAAAAAAATAATAATTAAAAAAATAAATAAAATCAATAATTCTTAAATAAAAAATAAAAAATAAAATAAAATAAATATTATGCTTTTTCTAAATGACCAACATACCCCTCAATGTACAAAATATGTGATTAATCTTGACTATTAGATCTTATTGATCAATGGTTGAGATTTGTTTCTCGGGACTTCGTAAAAATGATGGACCTCCTTGAACGCAACTCTATAATTCTATGCATAATTAGGGGGAAAAGTGAAACGACATTTCACATTTTAAACTGGAAAATGTGATTTATGTTCTTATATTATTTGCGTCTTCGATCATGGGCCATCAAAATCGGCAAATTGGAATTTATTGATATTATGTGTAGCCTTAATGGTAATTTGTGTCGAGAAACCTTTTGCTATATCGCTATATGAATATGGATACTCTTCGTATATACCACTAAATCAAGTTTAAACATTTAATTTGATGATTGTGTTTGGTTAATTGATTGTTGCAAGCATTAAAAGAATTTGTGATTTAAAGCGACAATATTTTGAGTGATTTTGAGAAACATGTGATTGCATGTTGCTCTATTGGTACCAAAGGTAATTTTATATAATGCATAGTACTGGTATGTAAAGTGTTAAGCATTTGAATACTCATTTTAATTTAGGCTTTCTCAAATACCTTCACATAATGGCATTTGATAGAAAATTGGCACAAAATTTTACATAAGTAAAGTAGATGTTGAGAAGCTAGGATGAAAAGGCTTATTTATTGGAATGAAGACTCCAAAAGAATGGTAAGTGCAGTCATGGGCTTTGTCGTGGATGGAAGACGAGAAAAAACCCGCCAAAACCCACTGGTTCGAGATGGGGGTGATGACCGTGATGTAGTCGGCAAGCATAACACACGGATTTCATTTTTAGATTTTCTTATTCGAAACCCTCCCCCCACCCCACCCCCCACCAACGGCTAGATTTTAACGGTAAGAAATTTCAAAGTTTTTTACACGTGTATATGACCGTTTAACATCAATTTTTTTCCAAATAACTTTCTTTATCTCACCATATAAATACCAAGTGCAACAACAATATAAAATCTCACCAACTTTATCTTCCATATCATTCTACTCTCCTCAACACAACCAAAAATGTCTAAACCCCAATTTCTACACGTGTAGGAAAGAGTTTATTCACGCTTCATTTCCTGATAACTTGTTCGCAAGTTAGTTCTAGCATGATTGATGAAATTGTAAAGATCGCAAACGGGATTAAAAACAGCAAGTCTGCTGCAACAACTAAGGTGGAACCGTGGGATAATTACTATCGCGTTAAAATCCACCTTTCATTACCATAACAACAACGAATTGAGGGAATTATCCCACGCTTCGACTTCCACCTTAGTTGTTGTAGCGAACTTGCTCTTTTTAATATCGTTTCCGATCTTTACATTGTCACGGATCATGCTAGCAACTAACTTGTTGTACAAGTTATCATGAATCGTGAATAAACTCTTTCCTACTCATGTAGAGTTTGGAGTAAGTCATCTGACATCTTGCGGAAGCTCGTGTTTGTTAAGAAAGCTAAAGAACATGTATTTTGAGCGTCAATGTTTGTATTTTGAGCGACGATGTTTGAGAAAGTTATTGTTAGGTACTAGAAAGATTGTAATAGATAGTCTAGGGGGTAAAGTGTAACATTGTATATTAGTTAAGAATAGTTTAGAAAATGGTCCTAACTAACCAAGAATTAAGCCATGGTATAAATACCAAGGTGTAAGGCTTAATTCTTCAACTTTTGCCATTTAATCAAAGTTTCATTTCCAGCAATTGTTCTCTCTAGCATCTCTTTACTTTCTCTCTCTAAAAGCCCTAATCCATCTTCTTCACTTTTTCACCAAAATCATAATCAAACATCATTTAATGGATTGAATCAGTGTTATTGTGCTTTTCAATTGGTATCAGAGCATAATTTCATCTTGAAAACGATCCAAATCCATCCATTGGTGTTAAAATCAGAAGAATCAGTGGGTTTTTGAAGGTTTTTGAAGAAAAAGGGGTTTAAGATCAAAAATCGGATTTAAGGTACTATTTCTTGTTATTATGGATTGAATAGCTTCCTTTTATTGATATATTAAGCTTAGAATCAAGTTAGGATCGAATCTAATCCATACTGATGAAGAATTTAGATTTTTAGGAAAACCCATTAAAGCTTCAAAAACCCTTTAAATTCAAATTTTCGAATTGATCTAGGTTGTTTTTGAGTAATATAGTAGTAATGGATTGAAGGAAATAGTATTTGGGTCAGTTTGCAATTAAAATCGAAGAATTTGGGTAAGAAACGAGCTTTTTAGGATCAAATTAGTGGGTTTTAAAGGTTGTTCGTAACTGTTCTGCGCAAGAAACTGTTCGGCCCGAGAACAGTAACAAGTTCGGCCCGAACATCATCATCAACTTCGGCTCGAACTTCAACACAACTTCGACTCGAACTTCAACACTAACTTTTGGCCCGAACTACAACCAAACTTCGGCCCGAACTACAACCCAACTTCGGCCCGAACTTCAACCCAATTTCGACCCGAACTTCTGCCCGAACTTCTGCCCGAACTTCTGTCAAACCTTCGGCCCGAACTTCTTTAAACAACTTCGGCCCGAACTTCTTTCACTATTCGACCCGAACTTCAATCAAACTTCGGCCCGAACTTGTAAAAAGTCTTCGGCCCGAACTTCTTTTTCCGAACCTATTTCTTTCGTGCGGTCGTTTTTCTTCCAACAAGAAATGACTTCCAAGGACGCCTTGTCCATTGGATCAGACACTAAACCACCTGTTCTCTACCGAGGAGAATATGGTCAATGGAAGAAACGGTTTCTCCATTTCATCCTGAGCCAACAAGCTGGTCCATATATCCTTGAATCCCTTACAACCGGACCCGCTAAGTTCTATCGTGCAGTAGCTCCAGCCCCAAACACTGTACCAGCAATACCTGGTGGTGTGATTGAAATTCCCCCGGCGGAATATACCCAAGAACAAAAGGATAGGGCTAGGGCTGATGTGTATGCACACTCCTACATGCTACAAGGCATAACAAATGAAATCTACAGCAGCCTTGATAGCTTTACCACAGGGAAGGAGCTTTGGGATGAGATTCAAAAGCAAATGGAGGGTACCGACCTGGGTAATAAAGCAAAGATGGTTTCAACTCTAAACGCCTATGGTCAATTCAAAGCTGCCCCAATGGAAGAACTGGAGCAAACCTATCTCAGATTCTGCAACATGCTCATTGATCTCCGAAAGAACAAACTCATCAAAGAGAAGCTTGAGATCAACATCAAATTTATCCAATCCCTACTACCGGAGTGGGATATGTTTGGCAACAGTGCGATGCAGCACAAGGATTTAAGCTCCATAGATATTCATGAACTATATGAGTACCTACATCAAAACGAGCCTATGGTGAGAGGAATCGCCAAAACTAGGCAAGATACTGCAGACACCCTGGCAATGTTGTCCAAACAAAATCTGGCTCTTAACAAAGGCCTCAACGAAGCAATGGTTGCAGCACAAACAAAAGAAGTGGTAAATGAAGAACAAGAAACTCTGATCCCAGCGGGGACACAGGATGAAATCGACTCAGTTCGTCAAGCCTTGGCTCTCATTTCCTCCTATAACAAAAAGTACTATAAGAAACCAACCAACAACAACCTTAGATCATCTTCAAATTTCAAGTTCAATTCCTCTTCTCAAACCCCGAACAACAAATCCACATCTTCCTCCACCGAGCCACCTAAGAAATGTTACAATTGTGGTATGACGGGCCACTTTGCCAAAGAATGTCAGAAGCCAAAGGTGAAGGACTCAGAATACTTCAAGAGGAAAATGCTCATGGCCAAACAAGTTGAAAATGGGAAAGTTCTATTGGCTGAGGATCTACAGTGGTTGGAGGACTCTGACGATCAAGAGGAAGAGGAATGCACAACAAGCCTGGCTCTCATGGCGAGATCAAACGAACTCAGAGCTGCACTAGGCATTCCTGAGAATGATGAAAATGAGGTAAACTCTTCTTCCTTTGACTCTTTATTATCTGATTCAGACACTGATGAATCAGTAAATTCCTTGTTTAATGAAAAACTATTTACTAAAATTGATGAGAAATCACATTTGACAAAACAAATAACTGATTTGGAATCTGAAAAATCACAACTCTTAAATGATTTGAGTGACTTAAGTCAATGTTCTCTTCAAATAACTCATGTAAACAAGGAATTACAAAATCAGTTGTCTACATCAAAATCAGCTTATCAATTTCAAATTACTGAGTTACAAAATGATCTACAAACACAAGTAAATACAACCAATGCATCAAATACACAAATCCTAAAATTAAAAGAAGAAAATTTAACCTTTCGTCGCCAACTTGAAACTCTTGTTCCTCAAGTAAATCAAATTGATAATTCAAATCAAAAAACACAAGAGTTACAACAACAATTGTCAACATTTCATGCTGCTCACACCAGTGAAGTAAATCGTCTAAACCACATTATTAATACAAAAAATCTTGAAATATCAAACCTAAAAACGATGAAGACGGTATCAAATGACAAAGACGACTCCAAGCAGCTGATAAATGACTTAGCTATCCATCTCAGTCGAGAGCAAACATGGATGAAGTCTGCTGACATCAAGATGAAGGATTACCAAGATAAGTTGAAGGCAGCTGATAACGAAATTCAAAAACTAAATGAACAAATCACAAACATTACAAACAATTTTAACAAGGAAATCGATGAACAATCAGCAACCATACACAGTCTTACTGTCAAGAAAGAAAATTCTGAAGAACACATCTCCAAACTGGAGCAGACGATTGTGAAAGCTGGTCACACTGAACAAACAATAAAATTAAATCAGCCAAAAGAGTTCAGATCTTTCAAATCAAAAGTGGGTCTCGGCGCTGAGAACTCCCGTCCTCTGGAAAAAGCTGCTGATGTTGTTCCCACACTATACAATTATGATTACATGAACTTGGGAATATGGCAAAGCTTCCTTCATATGCCTGATGAAGAAGCAGAAGTTGAAAAATTCAACCGGGAAAAGGAAGAATATGCTCAAATTAGCTTCAATTACGATGCCCTAAACTCAACATACGAAAAGAAGAAAGCAAAATTTGAACAAAACGAATATTTTCCAATCATCACACCTGCTGTATTTTCCATTCCTGAAAACCAAATTTTAAAACAAATCAAAGAGCCAAAGCTTTATGACACTCACAAGAAACTGAAATTTTAAAACAAATCAAGAAACTGAAATTTTAAAACAAATCAAACCAAATTTTAAAACAAATCAAGAAACTGAAATTGATGACACTCACAAGGCCTTTGATAAAGAAAAGGAAAAACTTCAAATCAAAATACATAATTTAGAGGACACCATTTTAGAATTAAAAACTAAAACGAGCAATGCTGTTTCCAAAAATTCTAAAGCCTCTCTATTAGGGCCAGCACCGACAAACCCAGTTCTAACGATCTTGAAGAGAAGCTCTAATCCACCTATTTTGAATCTTGCAGATGGAAGATTAGAGTCCGGAGGGAAGAAGTCCATGAAGCAACAAGAAGTCAACAGAGCCACACAGTCAAAGAAGTCTATTCAGACTGGATCCAGTATGCTTAAGAAGCCTAGTCTACTTAAGAAGTCTAGTCCACCTAAGTTTGTAGTTAGAACGGACTATGATTCTACTGTTTATCGTCCTGTCCGTTACTCTCCTGATTTTGGTGATGTGTATGTTAAAACTGACAAATCTGGAACAAAAAGATTTTTTGACAAAGTTACAAAGAAACAGATAACTCAAACTGATAAATGTTTTTTTGTAAAACTTGATGCACCTTGCAGTATCATAAGAACATCGTATATCATAAATCTGGTAAACTTATAAACACATGCAGAACGTGCTTTCCATATCTATGCAAATCATACGTCACTAAACCAGCAAAATCAAATCAAAAGATCTCATCATCTCCGGTTTCCAAACAACCGAAACCTATTTCCAAAAAACAACCAACCTCTGATACCCTCTCGTCCTCTCGTCGTAAGTCTTCTCGAGGAAATTCCGCACCAAAGCCGTCAAAACCGTCCGTTTTTCCCACATTCGAGAAGAAATCCACCAAAACGTCTCATCATGTGAAATATACTTGGATTAAAAACGAAAAATCTCATTGGATTATCCAATCCTCTGAAAAATCTCTCAAATGGATCATCAAAACTGAACTGCCTCCTAGCAGTTTCCAAAAACTCTAAACTGATCATCTCATGCAATCTGCATAAAACATATGTATCTAATCGTTCTGGACCCATATAAGAGTGGGTACCTAAAATGTTTTATTTGTTTTATGTAGAATGTGTGGTACCTCGACTCGGGCTGTTCGAGGCACATGACAGGAAACAAAAATCTCCTGACCAACTTTCGAGAAAAATACTTAGGAACGGTCAAATTTGGGAATGATCACTTAGCAGCCATCTTAGGACTTGGTGATCTTATCTGCCACAACCTGATAGTCAGAAATGTTGCCTTTGTCGAAGATCTCTCTCATAATCTCTTCAGCATCGGAAAATTCTGTGACAAGACTCTAGAAGTAAACTTTCGTACAAAGAAGTGTGCCATTCGGACATATGACGGGGATGAACTTCTAACTGGAACTCGTGACACAAACCTCTTCACTATTGAACTTAATGACCTGAGTACAACCGAAGAAGTCTGTCTCGTGTCAAAAGCTACTGCCAATGAGTCATGGTTATGGCATCGACGTTTGTCTCATCTCAACTTTAAAACAATGAACAAACTCGTAAAAGGAGGTCATGTGTCGGGATTACCTGATGTTGCCTTTGACAAAGATCACAAATGTTCTTCTTGTGAAAAAGGGAAAATGACCAAAAAGTCTCACAAACCTAAACCTGCTCCAAGTACTTCCAAACCTCTTGAACTCCTACATATGGACTTATGTGGTCCAATGAGCGTTCACAGTCTTGCAGGAAAACGTTATGTTTTGGTTATTGTTGATGACTATTCCAGATACACATGGGTTTATTTCCTTCGTTCAAACAATCCGTACCGACAATGGTACTGAATTCAAGAATCGGGTCCTTGACTCTTATCTTGAATCTGCTGGCATCACCCATCAATTTTCCGCTGCACGAACTCCTCAACAGAACGGTGTTGTTGAAAGACCAAACCGCACTTTAGTGGAAGATGCCCGTACGATGCTTTCATTTTCAAAACTTCCTCTGTCGTTATGGGCAGAAGCCATCAGCACCGCCTGTTTTACACAGAACCGCTCAATCATCAACAAAACATACAACAAAACTCCTTATGAGCTAATCAACAATCGAATACCAAATGTTAACTTCTTCCACATCTTTGGTAGTCGATGCTTCATCCTATCTGATAACGAGAAACTCAACAAGTTTGAAGAGAAAGCCAAGGAAGGAGTCTTTATAGGCTATTCAAAGGATTCAGCCTCATTCAGAGTATACAACCGCTCTACAAGAATGGTTAGAGAAAGTGTCAATGTATCATTCGATGAAACATTCCTGCTTGATTCAAGCTCAACTGGCATTGAAAGACCTCTACCCACAACCTCCACTAACCATTCATCCTCTCTGAATGATCTTGAAATCCTATTTCAACACTTCCATGATGAATATCACAACGTCAGACATCCACCCCCACCTCCACCCCCACCCCCACCCCCACCGCCACCTCCACCCCCACCCCCACCCCCACCCCCACCTACAACCCCACCTCCACCCCCACCTCCGGCAGATGCTCAATCTATCACAGCTCCGGAACTCAACACTCCATCCCCAAATGAGACCCCATCACCTACCTCACCTGCTCCAAACTCACCAATACCCAAATCAAATGCAGGTCTTCCCACATCGACACAAGGAACTCAATCTTCACCAGTCGATCCCCCACCTCCGTCAGATATTATCGCTCCACTGGTGATTGATTTCTCTAAATTTCATCTTCCTCGTGTCGATCCAACACCTCAGATCAATACTCAAAATCCTGAAACTGCAATCATACCACATCCTGCTTTCACTGATAATTCCAACTTTAACCCTGGTCGACTCCCACTTCCTCATTCTACGAAGTGGACAAAGGAACATCCTTTGGACCAAATCATCGGAAACCCAGACTCCTCGGTCCAAACTAGAAGGGCTTCAGCGGATGAATGTCATCATGCATCCTTCTTAAGTTCCACTGAACCGAAGAAAGTCAATGAAGCGCTTTCCGATCCAGACTGGATAATTGCGATGCAAGAAGAGATTAATCAATTCGAAAGATTAAAGGTCTGGCGCTTAGTTCCTAAAACCCCGGGATCATCAGTCATCGGAACTAAGTGGATTTTTAAGAACAAGAAAGATGAAAATGGAATCGTAATTCGTAACAAAGCAAGATTGGTCGCTAAGGGTTACGCTCAACAGGAAGGCATTGATTACGAAGAAACATTTGCTCCTGTTGCCCGCATAGAAGCCATTCGCATTTTCTTAGCATATGCAGCTCACAAAAACTTTACTATCTATCAGATGGATGTAAAGACTGCATTCTTAAATGGTATTCTAAAAGAGGAGGTGTTTGTTCATCAACCAGAAGGGTTTGTAAATCCCAAACATCCAGATTATGTCTATGTTCTCGACAAAGCTCTATATGGCTTCAAACAGGCCCCTCGGGCATGGTATGATGTTCTTTCCCAATTCTTAGTTGAAACTGGCTTTTCAAAGGGAAAAGTTGATACCACATTGTTTATCAAACGACACGGGGAAGACATCATACTAATTCAGATCTATGTCGATGACATTATATTTGGGTCTACAAATCCAAAATATTGCAAACGTTTTTCCGATCTCATGGTAAAACGCTTTGAAATGAGCATGATGGGTGAGATGAACTTCTTCCTAGGTCTTCAAGTTCGTCAACTTCCAACTGGCATCTTCATCAATCAATCAAAGTATATCTCTGATCTGTTGAAGAAGTACCTCATGGACGATTGTAAACCTATCACAACACCGATGTCCACGACCGCCAAACTACATGCTGATCTGGATGGTAAACCGGTAGATGTCACAAACTATCGGGGTATGATTGGATCACTACTTTACTTAACGGCGAGTCGTCCGGACATCATGTTTTCAACATGCATCTGTGCTCGGTATCAGGCTGCTCCCAAAGAATCTCACTTTCTGGCAGTCAAATGAATCTTCCGTTACCTAAAAGGCACCAGAGATCTTGGTCTTTGGTACCCCAAGGAGACCTCGTTTGATCTTTCTGCCTTCTCTGATGCTGATCATGCTGGGTGCATGCTGGACAGGAAGAGTACATCTGGGGGAGTTCAATTTTTGGGAGATAAGCTAGTCAGCTGGTCATCAAGAAAGCAAAACTGTGTCGCACTATCAACCACTGAAGCAGAATATGTTGCCGCCGCTAGCTGTCTGTCCCAGGTGATATGGATGCAATCACAATTAAAGGACTACGGCTTTTCCTATAGCCGCATTCCTTTATATTGTGATTCCAGAAGTGCAATTGCAATATCTTGCAATCCAGTTCAACATTCTAAAACCACTTTATATTGTGATTCCAGAAGTGCAATTGCAATATCTTGCAATCCAGTTCAACATTCTAAAACCAAACATATCGATCTTTGATATCATTTTATCAAAGATCACGTTGAACTGGGCAATGTTGAATTGTACTTCGTATCCACCGATTTTCAATTAGCAGATTTGTTTACCAAGGCTTTGGACGAAAAACGTTTTAATTATCTTGTCTCAAAGCTTGGTATGCTAAATCTCAAAACTTAATTGTCTACAATTCGTATTTTTCAAATTGTTAAATCGTTGCATTCTTCGTATATCACAATGGCTTTCAAGAATCTCGTCTTGAAACCCGGTCGTCCAACAGTCGTCAACTGTCAAAGGAGCGATACCACTCATCTCATCAGTATCGGGGGAGTTGATGCTGCGTTACTTAAATTCCGTCTCTCGACATTGATTAGGATTTTTCTATAGTTTCACCTAATTTTTAATTTTTAAATGCTTAATTTTCCTTTTGTTTTAATTTTATTTTAAATATAAAAAAAAGGGGGGGGGGGGGGGGGGAAGAAAAGTCTTCGGGCCGAACTACACACTGTTCAAGGCCCGAAGTTCTAAGTCGGCTAAGAAGTTCGGCCCGAACTTCTGTCCTTTAAATACTTGACTCGAACTTCACTATTCCTTCTTCTTCCTCGTCTACACACAGTCGAACACCGCCGAAAAACACACACTTACATTCCCTCCTTCGATTCTTCACTGTCCAAGCACAAATCCGTTTCCATCTCTTCACAAATCCATCTACTATCACTTTCGGTAAGTTTTCAACCCTAAATTTCATCTATTTCAGTCTCATTGTTCAGGAATCGATCGATTGCATGTTCGGCATTAGCTAGGGTTTCAAAAACCGAAAAATCGACTTGATCTAGGGTTCTTTAGGGTGTACGATGTAGACTAGTATGTTCGCATAGGGGAATCGCACATTATTGGCCAGTTTTTTCATGTATATATCGATCTAGAAATGCCTGATTTAAAAAACAGTTTAGAAACCCTCGATCGTAAAAGTCTTCGGCCCGAACTTGTGTTACAAGTTCGGCCCGAACTTGTGTCACAACTTCGGCCGGAAGTTCTTAAACAACTTCGGCCCGAAGTTCTTCACCAACGTTGTTCGACCCGAAGTTCTCACATGTTCGGCCCGAAGTTGTTGCTGAAGTTCGGCCCGAACTTCTTTTTGATTTTTTTTTTAATTATTTTCTAAGTTTTTTTTTATAAGTACTTTATTTATAATTATAATTTACAAATTTTTATTTATTAAATATTTTAATAAAATTAAAATTTTTATATTATTCCTATATTTAAATACTATATACTATTAAAATTACTTAGGACCCTCTCGTCTCGATCAGTGAAAATTTTCAACGTTTAAATTTTTTTTTATATAATACACTGTGCACTAACTTTACTTATTATTTTGTGCCGTGTGTTCTTAGTGTCTAAACCACAGATGGCAGCAACACACATCATTGACGAGAACACCCTGGTTCCTCCATACAGGCTCAAACCGATGGCGGAAAACAACCCGTATTGGGCCCCGGAAGAAGAAATCTCGTTCTCCATCAACTTCCCGATTCATTCTCATGTTCTCCAACGCCATCCTCTTTTCTACTCAATAAATGCCAGACCATCAGTTCCAGCGGTGTACGTACAACAGTTCTTTGTAAACCTAACACTGGTCACATCAACAACCCCACACCACTTCGAAACTATTATTGATGAACAACAAATCCAATTCACCAAAGATGATCTTTATGACATCTTCCGTTTACCTAGAGCCGATTCAAGACCACCACTCACCACCTTTGAACCTCAGCTGCCATTCCAACAAGTGTATTACGGGATACACGATCTTGGTCTTCTCCTTCCTCGGGAATCGATTGACCTAAGAGAATTCAAAAAGAAAAATATGGCTAGGAGCTGGTCACATGTCTTCACAATCTTCAACCGTTGCATGACAGCAAAGAAAGGTGGTCACGACAGGGCCTCAAAAGAAGTTCACCATGCCTATCATGCCATGTGTTACAACCGCCACTATGACTATGCTGCCTACTTATGGGAAGAATTCAAGCTCTCCAAATCAAAGGAACCGGCATTTTTGCCATACCCAAGGTTCTGGGCAATTATGATAGAACATTTCATGGAGAGATACCAAAACATTCATACCAGAGATGTTGTACTAAGATTCATACCATCGAGCGTTAATTTTCTAAGGGGCAACAGTGGTACAACTGAAGTCAATGAGGCTGCGATCCCACTACCACTCCTTAAAATTGCAAACTTCAATCTTGATAGTGTGAACGAATACCGGGCTCTTCATTATCCTGACTGGACACCCGAGGGAGCAACTCCTGCTCCAGATCAACCAGCTGCTCCTGCACAACAAGCTGCCCCAGTACAACAACCACAAGCTCAACCACCTCAACCACGTCCTAGACGTAGACAGGCTGAACAGCAACAACCACCGGCTCACCAATGTGCTAAACGACCTCGAATTTTTTCCAGCGGTGCCTCAGGAAGTGGGTCGGTTGCCACTACATCATCTGAACAAGTTCTACCTCCGCCAACTCGACCCATCATACGACAACCACCACAACCAGTTGAACCGTCCTCTTCTTCATCATCAACAGACTCCGCTGCAACGGTATCTGATCGACCAGATTCACCACCATCACCACACGGTCCA
This sequence comes from Calendula officinalis, assembly GCA_963853835.1. Taxonomy (NCBI): domain Eukaryota; kingdom Viridiplantae; phylum Streptophyta; class Magnoliopsida; order Asterales; family Asteraceae; genus Calendula; species Calendula officinalis. The sequence goes on along the minus strand of OY970823.1, from coordinate 26,871,090 downwards.
CCTTCACCACCACAACATGGCCCACCGTCACCACCACCACAAGGATCCCCTAACCCATTTGATGATCCTTTCTTCACGGATCCTTCTCCAGCACACACCTAACCACCAATCACAACGACCATCCCGACGTCAACAACCTCCGTTCCACCAATCACATCAACAATTCCCACTACAACAACCTCCATCCCTCCGACTTCATCTACCATCCCAACAACTGCAACCTCCGAACAACCAATCACCACCATCATCCCGACTACCACAACAACAGTACACCCACTTTCATCCACAATTCCCGCTTCCATACTCACATTCCCACCAGTCACAACCACAATTCCGACATCAACAACCTATGTTCCTCCACTTTCTCCACCAGTCACAACAACCATTCCACCTATCACCCACACAATCCCACCAGTCACAACTACAATCTCACCAGTCACAACCACCATACCACCTATCACCACCACAATTCCAACAGTAACAACCACAAGTCCACCATTTATAACTACAACACCTCCAATAGACACATCACTTCCCCCATTCTCCACAAGTGGTACTGCCTCGAGGGTCGATACAACTCCTCCTGCAACAGTTGTAATGACTCTCCCTCAACAGACTACATCATCCGAGGCTACCACTACCACAACAACTGAAATGCCAAATCCAGAAATGCAGATCATCCCTCATCTCACCTCCACAATCCAATCACTCAGTACGAGGTTGGAAAACCTTGAGGGTAGGCTGGCAAATGTTGCTCCTCTTCCACCGGCTTCTGATCCACTTAACAGAGAAATGCTCCTGGAAGCATCCCGTTCATTTACAATTGAACAAATTAAAGCGATGTTCAACTATCGCTTAGAAGAACTGGTCGAGCCATGCAGGCTAGGATCCTTTATATACAGAAGGCCTGGTGACCCTGAGTATGATCCTCAGGGAGGAGGACAGAGAAGAATACTGGAACACGGGGGATCCAGTTTTCAAACTCAAGGAGGTGCAAGTCATTCTCAACAACACCCCAGCTCCTCTCATCAAACACAAGGAGGAGGACAACAAGACTATGAATACTTTCATGACTGGGCGGTTGTTGAGTTTGATTACGAACAGGTGCTGCATGTTGAACCACTCAACCAGTGGCGTGTTGATGCAAGTGAAGACATCTTGCCACAAAATAACCGTAAATCAAGTGAGATGACTACTGCAGAAAAACTCGAATCTATGAGTCATCTCCAATCTATCAATTTTGAGGTTGAGAATCATCGCACAGACAATGTTCAACAGGTTCTAAGAAAAGAGGCGGACACAGTTATTGATATACAAAGTGACCCGGAAGAAGATAATCTTGTGAAAGAGGCTTTCAATGAACCCCCTCCAACTGACAACTCTCCTCCAAACGACGAGTCTGACAGCGACAAAACAACGGAGGATGAACCATTTGATGCAAAAAGATATCCTTTCACTCGAGAAAACTATCACCGATACATCCGCAACTACGAACAACTGGTTGCCGCCAGAACTCCAGCACCAGAACCACCAACTGCCTCCCCTACACATGATGTGCCGGTCTTATCCTATAGCGAGAAGCGGGCGGCGGATAGAGCTAACAAACGCCGCCTAAAGATCTCCAAAGCGTGCCTCTTCCAACAAGTTAAAATGCGATTTATTGAAGATCGCTTCTCAGCTATTTTTCAGGAGCAAGAGCTGCCGATAATTTATCAAGATTTGTACAAAGAAGTGGTTCTGCCATTCAGAGAAAAGAAAATGTATTACCTCACAATGCATTACCTAAGGGGCAAAACCGATCGATACAACAAATCTCCAATAACACAACTCCTGGAGGTAACGACCGACCATTTCTCAGGCTACTACTGGTACACCATCTTCCACATTCGCAGAGCAGACGATCAACTGTACACGATTACTGAAGGAGACTTCTATATTCTTGAACCTCGAGATATAGAATTTCTTTACAACACAGTACGCTTACTTCCAGACACCCCTCATCCAATTAAAAATCATGCGAGAAATTTCGCTCAGGCTGCTCTGAAGCGCTTCATGCTTGTTAAAACGCTAGCTGCTCGAATGGAAGATGTGCAGATGGCTGTTGAGAGTGGTACAGCAAAGGTTCACCTAGCTGCTCCTTACAGATCACTTCCCTCCGAGATTCAAACTCGGAAAACAGTTGTTCTAGGTGAACTCAACTTGGGAATGACTTACACGAACTACTTCAAAGAAAGAGTATTCTTCCGTGTGTCAGACATTGCCAAGTACAGTGACGGCACATTGAACATCCTAAAGAAGAAATTGGAGAAAAAGGGGAGGCACATGAACAGCGATCCCAGCAACCCAGAAAACACCTCTCTTCGAAACAATATTGACACACTAATCAATGCCATTAAGGAAAGATTAAGTTGGCGAATTGTGATTAGACATTTTGAGGTTCACCTGGGTGTACGACACAGAAGAAACACGCCTACCTACACAACTGAAGTTCCCAACATGCCACTACCTTTCGGTCAATATCATGGGCTCAGATGGCAGGACGAATCAGTTGATCGTCAAAAACCATATGAGAGACGTGGGCGGCGTTAACGTTCAAATGCTTGGAGGCACTTCACCTGTTCCACAATGGCTTCTGATCAAAACGGATTCAGAACCCGCACTCAAAAGAAAGCACACAAATCAATCAAGCTTCACCGAAAATACTCTCCTTCAACCCTCCGACGATATATAAGGTACGTCCTCCAATCTCAAAACTTGTAAATACTTTTGTTTGGTCGAGGGGGAGAAATATTAATTCTAGGGGGAGAATTATTATTTCTAGGGGGAGAAAAGTTAGAAAAAACAAAACAAATTACCCAAATAAAAAGTTTTATGTTTGTAACGTTAATTATAAGTCGTTGTAATATCCGTAAATGATCTCTTTACTAGTTCCCTAGTAAAGATTGCATCTGTTTATTACAAATTCTTTTAATTCTCGTTACTTACTACCTCAAAAGACATACCTTCCCATGGTTTGCCAGATCTGGCCTAACCTATCCCAGGGAAATATTTCAGCCAACTGGTAAATGTGAGGGTATACGTCTAGGGTATAGAACTAGTGAGTGCAAGGTGATGTGAAAACATGATAAATCTAAGAAAACACACCTTTGAGTGCATCCGAACCGCAAAATAAACCGGACAACCACACAAAAAAGGTGATCATACATGCGTCGAATGTTTCACAAGACTTTACTCGCCCAGTAAAGCAAATGCACACCACCACCAACCACTCAGATTCCTCCCAACAGGAATTCGTTTCATTTCATAAGGGGGCATAGCACATAATCTACTGACTGCTCATTTGGAGTTTGTCGGTATTGAAAATATAACCTCCTGCCCCGGGTTACGTCTCATTTGTATGAACAGTGTGTCTAGTTCTCACCCTCAAGAACCTTCCAATATAGGACACTTGCACTACAAAAATGGATCTCAGTGAATCCATCGGAACACTTGTAGTGGCATCACAATTTGATGTTTCACGAGGATCGAGTGGAAATCCTGCTAGAGCTAAAATCACGCCAACTCTAAACGCAGGTCACACATTTGAATCAACGGTTGTGCAAACGACTACAGATTCATACCGTGTGCTAACGGATACTCTATGTGAGTCCGGTGTTACCTTAAAAGAACAAGTTGCTGTGCCTTAAACTTCAAAATTATTCAGGCAACAACTTATACCGGAAACACATAAAATTCCGATGAAAACTCCATGTGAACTAAAATGCAACATCTTGAAAGCTGATTAAAATGCACATGAGCGTAATAGTCCACTCTCAAATTACTCCTATGATCTGCTAAACCCATCATGATCTTCCCCGGAGCCACCGACAATATAGGAACTAAAAAGTGAGGGTCCCTAGGTCTAGGTGAGCAGAATCAAGTATCATGGGATCTTGATTGGGGTGCGCTGAGGTAAAAATTGAGAGGGGGTATGAAGTATGGGGTGCAAATCAGCTTATCACATGGTAAAAAACAAAATCGAGGGTGTGGTTGAAAATGAAAATGTGAGTTGAGTGAGGAGCGTGTGTGAAAGGGTTAAAGAAAACGGAAAACCCTCCCTAAACCTAACAAATGACCGGGTAGCCACATCTATATCAGACTGCATCAGTTGCTTTCTGATTAAGACATCATGGACCCAGTGATGCAATGCACAACCCCCACTGACCACTCAAGTACAAAAAGTACTTGTTTCAAAATCACGGAGATTACCACATCCACTATCGACATCTCATTTGGAGATTGTTGATATTGAAAAAGAGGACCCACCTCCAGTCCTCGCCTTCGTTTGTCCACGTATAGAGTCTAGAACCGAATTAAATTTCTCTAGGACACAAGCACTCTACCAAGCATATCTTTGAGATATTGTCGGAACATTCATAGTGATACCAAAAAATATTGGTATTCCACGATGATTGAATGGAAATCCTACCAGTGCTAACATCAATGCCAACACTGAACGTAGGTCACACAGTTTCTGTAACTGTTGTGCAAACAGGCAATCTATGTGATCCTGGGTTACCCTGATACTTTCTCGTGCGAATATCAGACGATCGTACTCCATTGTTATCAACAACGGTCACTATGTCTGATAGAAGATCTGATGACTGTACTTCAATCTTATCAACAACAGTCAACACATCAGATAAGGGATTTTATGACCGTACTCCAACATTATCAACAACGGTCAGAAAATCCACAACATATCAACATTCCGCACTGCTTCAAGTTCAACAAACATCAGGAACCAATGATCTGCAGCAAATCGACAAACGCCACAACTTCAAGAAAGGACTTCCGCTGCTAACCGCTCTATCTATGGGTCTACATTCAGTCGATTTGCATGAAGTCTTCTGGAATACTTTATATTGGTTGAAAAGCCGATTAAAAGTATGTCTGTCACCGATGATCAAAGGCTGATGCTGTTTTATCAACATAACTGCTCAACGGTTCAATTCTCAGCTCCAGCCTTACAAACACAGAAGTCTTCAAAGATATGCAACCTAGTCTACTATTACAAAGGGGGAGATTGTTAGGTACTAGAAAGATTGTAATAGATAGTCTAGGGGGTAAAGTGTAACATTGTATATTAGTTAAGAATAGTTTAGGAAATGGTCCTAACTAACCAAGAATTAAGCCATGGTATAAATACCAAGGTGTAAGGCTGAATTCTTCAACTTTTGCCATTTAATCAAAGTTTCATTTCCAGCAATTGTTCTCTCTACCATCTCTCTACTTTCTCTCTCTAAAAGCCCTAATCCATCTTCTTCACCTTTTCACCAAAATCATAATCAAACATCATTTAATAGATTAAATCAGTGTTATTGTGCTTTTCAGTTATCAGTATGGTTGATTATCTATCTCTAATAAGGAACATATGTATTAATTGTATCTTATTCTATCTATATACATTTTTTCAATTCTACATACGAATATGTCAATCAAGGTCCTAAATAAACATTTAGCTCGGTGTGGCGGTATCATCAAACCTCAAGACATAGCAATCATGACGAATCATGTCGTTTTCAAGGCGTGACTTAACGCAGCAATTTTGTATATAAAAGCTAGCGTACTGTACTCCAACCTAATAAATAGGAAGTTCTCTCTCAACTCAAAAAAGAAGGGGGTGCTTGCGACTTAACACTTAACTCAGTAGTGCTCTGACGTGAAGAGCAATTATAATTATATATATCCAATTATACCAAAAAAAACACCTACTTATAAATTTATAACGTAGTTTATCAATCTTTTTATTCATTTTCGGTGTATCCAATCGTTCTTATAACAAGATACTTATATATAAGTGGCACCTAAAACTCGGTACCTTTAATACGCCTAAAAACATAACTTATGAAGGGTAAATGTGAGCCACGTTGGACTTTAACATATGCCAAGCCTTAAACCCAAGCCTTAGACCACGTCATGACGACATAACAAAAATGACGAATTTCGATATTAACCCCCAACCAACGGCTAGATTTAAGGGTAAGAAAAGTTTAATGATTTTTTGAACGGCGATATATGACCGTTTAATATTAATTCTTTTTTTATTTTCTTCATTTATGCCACCATATACGGTAAAATCTCTTTAAATTAATATTCTTTAAATTAATAAACTCTCTAAAATAATATATTTGTCCGGAGGACCGACGGTCCAATGTAAATTTGAAAAAAGTCGATAAAATAATAAGATGATAATTTTTGGGAGATCCCTTTATAATATTCGATACCAAGAAAAACATAAATTAATAATTCATATAAACTGAAAAATAATAAGTTACACTCTATTGAAATATAATTCAATATATATGTTTTCGTTTAAAGTTTAAGTCTATTTAGAGCTGATCTCTAACTTTTATTATTGAATCCAATAATTAAGGTGTTTTATTTTTTTATTGTATCATAAAGTTGTGAGAAGTGTTCAACTTCGTAAGTGTATCCTTTCGCGTAACAGGCTACAAACATACCATATCATCTTCGTCATCATCCTCTACATTGTTCTCAATGATAGTATTTACAATTTCTTCTAAACTATGAACCTCCGAACTTGCTTAAGAATACGTTGAACCATTTGGTTAAATTTAATATTGTACTTCAAAGGTCATTATTGATTTTCAATGTATTATTAATTGAAAGTCATATGTCGAACATGCTTAAAATTGCATTCAACTCTTTAAGTTAATAATTATTAATTTAACGATAAATTTATAATTCTCTTAATTAATAAATTTCTCATTTCCCGGCCTTATTAATTTAAAATTTTTTACTGTAAATACTAACCACAACAATCATTTAAATCATACCAACTATTTTTTATATATCATTTAACTTTTCTCAACACTATAAAAAATATCTTAACCCCACAATTCCACAAACACCCAATCGAACATCAATTTACCCGACTCATTTGGGAATACTTTCAAATATAAGAAATTAATATTGTTCAACCAAATGTGGTTTTAACAACTAGCATCAAAATGCAACACCAATAAATGATTATGTTTTGACAAATTTTTACTATCATTTGTTTCTAACCTCTAAATGGATGACATGTCACTGATTAGTATAACTTCGGCATTTATATGGCTTACATGAGTAAAAGAATACATAAATAAATTGAAGAATTACTATTTACTTGTTAAAATCGAATACGTTAAATAACAGTGCAAGCATATAAACTTAATTATCATTAAAAGGGGAAAAAACATTAAGGACGTTAGGCACATGAAGGATTCTAATTACTCAAAATCGAAAATTATTCACTTGAACTCCAAAAGACATTTCATCAAAAAAAAAAAAAAATTTATCCTAACACTATAATGTATAAGCTAAAAAGGTAATGATAATCACATAACCAATTCTAAAACAAACATCCAAACACCACCTTGTTAGGGTCAAATTATATTGTATCTAATAGTTAGAGGACTAGTTATGTCAAGATGTAATAGTTAGGAACTAGTCATTAGGCTTAGTCTTATGGGTCAAGCTTAATTAGATGTTAATTAAGCTTGATTAGCTATGAGGTATAAATACCTTCTACTTAGGCTTAATTTGTAAGCTTTCCATTTTTACTAATTGAATTACAATTTGAAAGCTAACCTTTCCCTCTCCATCTTCTACACACACTCAAACACCAAGAACACACACACTTAAGCTTTTCTTCCATTTCTCACCTTGAATCATGTTGAATTAGCTTGATCTTAGTTGATTATGATCTAACAAGTGGTATCAGAGCAAAATCTCTATTAAGAGAAGATCCAAATCAGCTTAATTCGATCAAGATCTGAGAAAAAGTGAAGAAAAGTTTATTACGTTCATGAAAATTAAATGTTGTAAAATTTTTGTTAGAATTGAAGATTTGATGATGGATTAGTGTGTCTCCATCGTTTCTAAACACAATAGAATCAATTTCGGATTCATTCCATCAACATTTGATCTTCAATTTGATGATTTTAGAAGAAAAGTGAAAAACTCAAAAACTTACTGTAAATCGAAGAATCAGAGCTTGTGTGTTATGGATTGAAGAAATTGATCGGTATAAAGTGTTAGCAATTGGATTTCGAGCAATCAGCAAAAAGAATCATTGAATTTGATGAAGAATTGAGCATAATAGAATTGAATTGGTGAAGTTTTTGTTCGAAGTGTTCATACGTACGCTCATGTTCGGCTCAAAGATGATGAACAAGTTCGACCCAACAACTTCGGCCCGAACTTAGAAGTTCGGCCCAACAACTTCGGCCCGAAGTTTATTTTATTAGAAGTTCGGCCCGAAGTGTCACCCTAGTTCGGCCCGAACTACCCTAATACTTCGGCCCAATCCGAACTTGATTGAAGTTCGGCCCAATTCTCTTCGGCCCAGTTTCACCTAGTTCGGCCCACTTTCCAATCTACACCAAGTTCGGCTTTTGCAGAATCTCGACACCAAGTTCGACACACTCTTCGTTATCACAAGTTTGTTCAAAAGTTCGGCAATTGACAATCAGAAATCAACAGGTTTAATCAAATCCATAACATATCAATTCGATATTAACCTTCAATCAATTCGATTAAATCAATTCATAAATAAGAACAAATCAAAATTCAAACAAGAAAGTATCTGAGTTCGACTGCTTATTTGGAAATCAATAGACTTCGATTAAAAACAAATTCAGCATTCAAAATTCAAGTCTTCGATCAACAGAACTACAATCAATCGTAAACTGTTTGAATCAACCTTGATCTTATTCGAATGATTATCTTATTTGATTCCCGTTAACATCATCTGCTTCCAAAATTGTTCTTTGATTTTCGAAATACAATCAAAATCGAAATGCAATCAAAATCGTTCTTTGATTTTCAGTTATCATAATCGGAAATTGATTTGAATTCAGACTTCCAATCTGTTCAATAACATCTCTGCTCAAAGGTTTTTGTCTTCGTCAATAGGGTATTAGTTCGGCATCTCCCGTTTGATCGTTTACGTTGAAACTTATGCAGCCCAATACTCAAATTAAACATTAAGCCCAAGACCCATTTAAACATTTAAACATTTCACAGCCCAACAACCGTTTTAATCAATAAAGCCCAACTACCAATATAAACTCCACAAAGCCTAAATCCTATCGTATCTGATATAAGTTTCCACAAAGCCCAGTGTTCATTTAAATCCAAATTCTATTGAAGCCCAAATCGTAAAAATTCTATTGAAGCCCAAAATTCTGATATAAGGTTACAATTTTCTACAAGCCCATAAAGAAACACAAACACAAACACAATTGTTAAAATTCTTTGTACACATACAATTTTTGTACAATCTTTTAAAATTGTACACGTACAATTTTACAAACCCAAAGTACAAGTTTTGTACTCGTACAACTCAAGTTAAAATGACTTCAAGGGATGCATTGTCAATCGGAACCGATCTCAAACCTCCGGTTTTATACCGAGGTGAATACGCGCAATGGAAGAAACGGTTCCTCCATTTTATCAAAAATCAAGAACTGGCAACTGAAATACGTGACTCACTCGAAAATGGTGAAGCGGTATTCTACGAAGACGTAATAGCTGCACCAAATGCAACACCGCCAGTTCTTGGAGGTCGGACTCCGCTTCCTAAATCAAGATACAATGCTCAACAGAAATTACGAGCTAAAGCAGATCTACAATCGTTTTCATTCGTACTTCAAAGTTTACCGAACGAGATTTATAATAGCTTAGACAGCTTGGAAACCGGTAAAGAGATATGGGATGAAATTCGAAAGCAAATGGAAGGCACCGTTTTAGGGAATAAAGCCAAGATGGTAACCACTCTGAATGCTTACCAATCGTTTAAAGCTTCCACCGGGGAAGAATTAGAAAGCACATATCACCGTTATTGCAACCTGTTGAATGAACTTCGAAGAAATAACTTGAAGAAGGAAAATTTGGAGATTAACATCAAGTTCATCAACAGTCTACTACCAGAGTGGGCTACATTTGGTAACAGTGCTATGCAACATAAAGATCTGAGCTCAATAGATGTGCATGAATTGTATGAGTACTTACTTCAAAATGCTCCTATGGTGAAAGATATAGTCAAAACCAAACAGGAAAATGCAAACACTCTTGATACTCTTGCTCTTCTTACAAGACAATACCAGTCAAATTCATCTGGTAAACTGAAAGAAAAATCAGAAGAACCGGTTAAAGATACAAAAGAAGAAACGGAGACAGATTTAGAACAATTGTTGCAAGCTATGTCTTTCATCTCACGATATGAGAAGAAGTATTACTCAACTCCTACAAACAACAATCAGAGATCTTCATCCAATTTCAAGTCTGCACCTTCTGCATCACACACATCTGATAAACCCACTATAACACCTTTGGATCCGACCAAGAAATGTTATAACTGTGGACTTCCTGGTCATTTCTCCCGAGACTGTAAGAAACCTAAAGTTCGGGATTCTGAATACTTTAAACGCAAAATGTTAATGGCCAAGCAGATTGAGTCAGGCAAGGTATTATTAGCAGAAGATCTTCAATGGATGGAAGATTCTGATCCCGAAGATGAAGAGCATTCAGCAAATCTATGCTTTATGGCTCGTGAAAATTCTGAAATTTCTGAACGTTTATCTGATGATGCCAACAAAGAAATAGAGGTAATTAATTCTTTCTTATCTCATTCTTCACATTTAATTGATTCTGAAAGTTGTTTTGTAACAAACCAGGATTCTGAAATTGAGTCTTTAAAACAAAACCTTTTGAATGAAAAAGAAGTAAATACTTTACTTCAAGAAAAATTAGCCAATTTAGAAAACGAAAATGAACAATATCTTGATCATAATGCACAACTTGTTCATTTTATTAAACAAAATAAAAATTTTGAGAAAAAGAATCTGACGTTACAAAATCAAATTTCAGAATTGATTGTTAAATATGAGACTGATATTCAACAGTTGTCTCATACTATTTCTGATAAAGAAATTGAAATAACCAATCTTAAAAGTACACAAAGTTCCACATCTAATGCAGACACTGATAAATATTACAAGTTATACATTGAAGCATGGAATGACTATCAAATTACTAAAAATTGGTTAGAACGTAAACAAAAAGAATTTGATGATAATGAAAATCAGCTTAAATCCTTAACCTCACAAATTAAAGAATTGTCTGAAACTTTACATGAAAATGACATTCAAACATCACGAGACTTAAATACCAAACAAAATGTCATTCATCAACTTCAACATGATAAAATTCAACTTTCTTCTCACATCAAACACTTAGAAGAAATAATTGCCAAACGAGGTCAAACTGATCAAACAATTCATTTAAACAAGCCTAAAGACTTCAAATACTTCAATTCAAGAGAAGGACTAGGAGCTGATAATCCAGAATATCTTAAGATGGCTTGTAACGTGCTTCCAACACCGTATGATTCTAAATACATACATGTCGATGTTTGGCAAAGCTTCATTCGTATGACTGATGAGGAAGAAGAGATTGAGACATTCAACAGAGCAAAGAAGGAGAATGCTCAAATTAGTTTCAACTATGCTGAATTAAATAAAACATATGAAACTAAAAAGGCAAAATTTGAAAATGATGATTATTTTCCAATTATAAAACCACAAGAATTTGAAATTAAAGGAAATGCCGTTCTTCAACAAAAAGTAACACCAAAGATTTATGTTCCTTCTCTAATTCTAGAAAAGAAAATTTGTCAACTGGAAAATGAAATTGGCGAAACACATAAGGCATTTGAAAAAGAAAAATCAGTTTTACAATCCAAAATTTTTGAATTAGAAACTAAAATTGATAAAACACATAAATCTTTTGATGAAGACAAATTAAAGTTGCAAACGACAATTAAAAATTTAGAATCTAAATCATCTCATCTTCAGAAATTTAAGAAGCCAAGTGCATCTGTGAAATTAGATTCTCCTTTCACTGCAAAGAATAAAAGTAAAAACTCAAGAATGTTTTCTCCTGTCATGGCATATCGTGATTTATATACGATCAAGCAAACTGAGGTTAATAGAGGAAATTCTAAACCGAAATCACAAGTACGCTCTTCTACCAAACCTAAGCCTAGGAGATCCACGGTTCCACCAAACTCTGATCGGAAATTGAATGCTCTCAAACAAGTTATTAGAGGAAATTCCGCACCTAAAACTCCAAATAAATTAGGTTCCTCTTCTAGACTTCAGCATTCTCAAATGTATAAAACGAAACCATCAACCGTGTTGAAACATTCGATTACTTCAAAAATAAATTTTTCAAAAACTAAATTGTTAAAATATTCAAGAAAAGATTTACTTTCATTGGCACCAACAACAAATTTTACTCAAGTGCCAAAAACATCTCCTGTTTATGTTTACAAAACATCCCCGATCTTAAAAGCTAAATGGGTTCCCAAAGCTCCAACATCTCAAATAATTCCCCGGAAATTATTTGAAAGTGAAACATCAAGTTTCAGTTTTTCTTGGAACTCTCAATCTTTAAATCAAATCGATACAACTTATCGGTGGTTTCATTCCCACGCTAACATTGTCGGACCCAAACAAAAATGGGTACCAAAAGTTGTTTGATTTGTTTTGCAGGAGAAGGACTTATACACGCCTCAGTGTATAACTCGAGCTTCATCAAATGACTTATATACACTTCAGTATATGACTCGAGCTTCATCAAATGACTTATACACAAAACGGTGTATAACTCGCATTTAAAAGAGATGGCTTTCAAGTACATAAGCTTGAAACCCGATCAAAACCAGTTTTTCACATAACTGTCAAAATTCTTTCCCACTCCTCTAAATCTGTAAATTTTCATACTTTATTTTGTCGAGGGGGAGAAATATTAATTCAAGGGAGAGAATTAGTATTTCCAGGGGGAGAAACTTTATTATATCAATACTTTTATACCCGTTTGAATTTTTTTAATCGAACTATTTTTTTTTTTTCAAACGACAATACCTTCCTATGGTTTGCCAGAACCGGCCTAACCTTCCAAGGGAAATATTTTTTAGCCAAAATTGGTAAATGTGAGGGTGTATGTCTAGGGTATAGATTTAGGTGAGTGCAAGGTGATGTGAAAACATGATAATATCAAGAAAACACACCTTTGAGTGCATCCAAACCGACAATAAACCGGGCAATCTCACAAATTTGTGATCATTCATGTGTTGAATGTATCATCAGACTTAACTGGCCCAGTCAAGCATTTGCACTCCACCACCAACCACTCAGATTCCTCTTAATAGGAATTTGTTTCAATTTATCAGGGGACGTAGCACATAATCTATCGACTGCTCATTCGGAGTATGTTGGTATTGAATTAATTAACCTTCTGCCCCGGGTTACGTCTTCAATTGAATGCACAATGTGTCTAGATCTCATCGTCAAATATTTCCAATTTAGGACACATACACTTTCATAAATGAATCTCCGTGTATTCATCGGAACACTCATAGTGGCATCACAATCTGGTGCTTCACGAGGATTGAGTGGAAATCCTGCTAGAGCTAAAATCGCGCCAACTCTAACTGCAGGTCACACATTTGAATCACCGATTGTGCAAACGACTATCGATTCATACCGTGTGTTAACGGATACTCTATGTGAGTCCGGTTTTACCTAATTTTTCCAAGTTGCTGTGCCTAAACTTCTATATCTTAAAGGCAACAACTTATGCCGGAAACACATACATTTTCCGATGAAAAATCCATGTTATTCTTCAAAAGTAACATCATATATGCTGATAATTTGCACATGAGCGTTATAGTTCACTCTCAAATTACTCCTATGATCTGCTATAACCGGCATGATCTTCCCCAGGAGCCACCTACAATATAGGACAATATGTAAGGGTACATAGGTCTAGGTGAGCAGAATCAAGTATCACGGGATCTTGATTGGGGTGCGCTGAGATAAAATTTGAGAGGGGGAATGTAGTATGGGGTGCAATTCAGCTATACATGGTAAAATGAAATGAGGGAGTAGTCGAAAAATGAAAAAGTAAGCTTGAAGTGAGGAGGGTGTGACAGGGTTAAAGAAAACGAAAAAACCCTTTCCAAACTGATAAAAAGCCGGGTAGCCACGTCTCTATCAGATTGCATGTGTTGCTCTCTGATATTGAAAAAGACATCATGGAACCCAGTGATGCAATGCACAACCCCCCCAGCCACTCAAGTATTTCTTAAAAAGTACTTGTTTCATTTCCACGGAGATTAGCTCATATGCTATCGACATCTCACTTGGAGATTGTTGATATTGAAATAGAGGACAAGCCTCTCCAGTCCTCGCCTTCGTTTGTCCACAAATTGAGTCTAGAACCGATAAACACTTTTAGGACACAAGGCATAATACCAAGCTTATCTTTGTGATAAAGCCGGAACATTCATAGTGATACCAACGTTCTTGGTATTCCACGATGATTGAATGGAAATCCTACCAGTGCTAATATCTATTCCAACACTGAACGTAGGTCACACAGTTTGTGTAACTGTTGTGTTAACGGGTAATCTATGTGATCCCGGTTTGCCCTATTTGATTTGATCATTGAGATTCAATGCCAAACTATTTGATCGGATATCTACGTTATAAACATCGGTTCGGTTTTCGTTAATACAATATGATGTATATTGATTCATTCAAAATATGAATATATCATTATTCATCATATTTGTATCCATGGGCTTCGAAGATTTTCTTCATTACATCTCGATGAACTTCACATTTTTCATGATGCTTCCGATAAATCTTAATCATCATGAGGGGGAGAAAATTTACTAAGAAGTTCAGTTTAGGAAGAAAATGCTTACAAGACTTAAGAAGATATATTAGCCCAGTTTACTCCACTTCAAAAAGACATATGCACAAATTAAGGGGGAGTAAACAAGAAACCGAAGAAAATTTATTAAGAAATAATTGTTTGTTCGAGGGGGAGCGTAAACTTCATCAACATTTTATCCCTAGCAACAATTATCAATAATCTCAAATCGACAAAGCCACAACTTCAACAAAAGACTTCCGCTACAAAACAACTCTATCCATGGGTCTACATTTTCGTCGATTTACATGAAATAGTTTGTGAAGAAAAAGAAACCGACTTATCTTCAGAAATTTCTCACAAATCCTCAACATTTCCATTTCAAATCTTAAACTGACAAATCATTCTATTCAAACCACAAATTCACATTCTTATCCATTCCAAAATCTAATCGAATAAATCATTCTTTCCAAATTCTAAAACAACCATATCCATACAAAAGCTTAACTGTACAAATCTTTTGTATCATACAAAATACATACTATCCACATTCATTCAAATCTTAAATGTATATATCATTCTTTCCTATATACAAACATTCATACACACACACACATTCAAAACCTTTAGCTTTCAAATCATTCTTTCACACTATAAACCATCATTATCCTATCCTCACAAACCTCTATCCAAAATTAAATCTCCTACATTTCTAAATCCCAGTCAAATCCTTACCAAACAGATGTTTCATTTCCAGAATTTTCAAATTTTTAAATATACTTGTTTGAAGAAAGACAGGGATGTTGTCTAAATGTTCGAAAAGAGGGAGATTGGATAATGATCAAGACAAATTAAGTCAAGACTCCATGAAATCTTCTGAGATACTTTATATTGGTTGAAAAGCCGATTAAAAGTTTCATTTTTATCTGATCTTCATAAGCTGAAACTAATACTACATCAAAACTACTTAAACGATTTATACAGTTTCAGACTTTGCTCGAAAAGAAGATTTCAAGAACATGCTATTTCAACTATTGATACAAAGGGGGAGATTGTTAGGGTCAAATTATATTGTATCTAATAGTTAGAGGACTAGTTATGTCAAGATGTAATAGTTAGGAACTAGTCATTAGGCTTAGTCTTATGGGTCAAGCTTAATTAGATGTTAATTAAGCTTGATTAGCTATGAGGTATAAATACCTTCTACTTAGGCTTAATTTGTAAGCTTTCCATTTTTACTAATTGAATTACAATTTGAAAGCTAACCTTTCCCTCTCCATCTTCTACACACACTCAAACACCAAGAACACACACACTTAAGCTTTTCTTCCATTTCTCACCTTGAATCATGTTGAATTAGCTTGATCTTAGTTGATTATGATCTAACACACCTAGTTTTGGTTTTCATATTGTTAATGTACAACTCAAAAGGTCAAAGAAAACAAAAAACTAAACAAGACGGAAAACAAGTTTTTTCATTATAGCATTCACCATGGTACATTAAGTTCACCTTGTGACTCAACCACAATGCTTAAAAGCCTACGAATCCTATCACGTAAAAACTCTACTTTCATTCCTATCATAACAAACGAACTAAGGGTTGTATCCCACGTCTCGAGTTCCACCGCAGTTGTTGTAGCGAATTTGCAGTTTTTGATCTCGCTCGCGATCTTTATGGTTTCGCCAATCATACCAACAACTAACGTGCTGTTAACATAAACAGGAACTGAATCATGAAGAGACTCTTTCCTATATATGCAGAGTTTGTAGTAAAGCATTCTGACATCTTCAGGAAGCTCAGAGTCAACGCACGCTCCTTTGACCATGATGTGAAAGTCTTGGAAGTTTTGGAGTTCTTCAAATGAAAGGTTCGGCCTAGAAACTTGTAAACCATAAGCTACTTGGTTTGGACCATTCTCCCTAACTACATAAACCTACAAAATAGAAATTCGTAATTTTCATAAGCAAAAAGACTAAATTATAAACATTTTTGGTTAACTTTATGTTGATTGGTAAATGACCTTAAATTTGTTGGGTTGAAGTAAATGAAAGACCATAACATCTCCTTCATGCAAGTTATTCGCAGCTGCAAATTCTTTCCATCCTTCGCTAATACCGGTTTTCTGAGCAACATATCTAATATGATATATTTGCCCATTTTCAGCTTCAATCTCCATTCCACAGTCTTGTCTCGGCAAAAATGATTTCCCGAACATTTGCGAAAACCCCTGCATATAAAAACGGATCAAGAAGATTATATAAACAGAACCCAAATTGCAAGTGGTTGAAATGACAGGTATTTTCGTTACCATCCAATGACCAGGGTCAACATGTGGTTTGACCACCATTTTTATGCAGCTTGGGCGTTCAGTTCCTAATCTTGATTGAATCTTCCCTGCCCGAAGCATGGCGGGCATGATTCCATTTGAGCTTGAAGATTCCATTGTAGAATTTCCTTTCTTGGAGTAAACAAAAATAGCGATCTGTAGAGAAATAAGAAAAAAAGGCGTAAGATTAGCTAATCTAAATGAACTGCCAGAAGATGATATAGCGGGAAATTGAGATCACTTATTGCGCTAGATAAATATATGTTTCAGATTTATCAGATTATTTGTGAGTGAATAAAAATAAGGTAGTGGTTTATACACCACAACTTTTGATGTATATACCACAAGTGTTGCATTAAGCAGATGTAAAACTAGTAACTTGTGGTGTGGACATTAAAATGGTTTAGAAATGAACTCCCACAAAAATATGTTTTGTATAAGCAACTTGAAGTTGGTAAAAACAAACTCTAATAATAGCTTTATGAAGAATTCTATAACTAGCTAGATTGAATTGTGAACCATTAATCATTACAAAAGTGAAAGCCATTAATGAGTCAATCGGTGACAAATTCACATCAGAAAAAGAATTCAGATGTTTTCTTACAAAATTGGTTTGCACTGGTGAATCGGAACTAGCTGCGTGCAGAGGGTTTTGGAGGAAAGAGGGAAATAATGTGGGTGAGTAGTACGTAGAAGCCGTCAATTTATAAAGGCTTTGTGTCAATGTGTCCCTCATGTTATTGGTCATGAAGCCATACGTCACTAATATTAAAGCACCTTGTTTGTGTGAAGTCATGCATTTCGTCATTTTTGAGAATTCATGGATTTCGTCATCCCTGGTTGGTGTGAGTTGGCAACCTGACTTCGAATTCCACCTTAGTTGTTGTAGGGAACTTGCTATTATTAATCTCGTTTGCCATCTTTATATTCTCACCCATCATGCCACCAACTAACAAGGTGTACAAATTATTAGGAAGTGAATCGTGAAGAAATTCTTTCCTACTCATGCGCACTGTTATACGTGGGGTTTAGACACATATTTTTGGTTGCGTTGAGAAGAGTAGAATGATATAGAAGATAAAGTTGGTGTGATTTTGAAGTGTTGTCGCACTTAGTATTTATACGCTGAGATAAAGAAAGGAAATTAAAAAATAATAATGTTAAACGGTCACATAGCCGTTTAAAGAACATTAATATTTTTCTTAGCGTTAAAATCTAGCCGTTGGCGGGGGTGGGGAAACATTAATTTTTTTCTTATCGTTAAAATCTAGCCGTTGGTGGTGGGTGAGGGGGAGGGGTTAAAAAAAGAATAATTATGAAGGTTGAGAACATGTGAATAGATCTCAACCGTCATTGTAATGCTTTTGGTCCCTGTTACTAATCACCGTCAAAATTTGTTGTTAAAGTTTTAAATGACAGTTTTACCCTCACCATCTCCATCTACTCTCCTCCCTTCCTCTCTTTAGTTTTTTTCTTAATTACTTAGTTTTTATTACTCTTAATTTTAATTATATCTATATATCTTAAAAGCATCTCCAACCATACTCCTTTTTTTTCTATTTTGAAGTTAATTTATTCTCCAACCATACTCTATATATCACCTACTTTAAAATAGAGGGAATGAAAAATGACTCTAAATTTGAAGTGGGAAGTTTTCACTTTATCCATAGACCCCACATATATTTGAAGTGAAAAATTCTTCTATTATTATGGGTCCCCACTAGTTTTAAAGGAATATGTAGAGTGTATAGGTGGAGTTGATATTTTATTTAGAATAGATGAACCCATCATTTATAAAGATAGAGTGAGTTATACATTATATTTAATAATTACCCACTTAATAATATTTCAATTATGACTTCTATCTTTATTTTTAAGGGTAAGAAAAACTTTCTTTATAAACAACTAGCAAGGAAATTATGACTTATACTTAATAATAATCCAATTATAACTTATAAATAATACTCCCGCCGTCCTATTATTATTGTCTAGTATACTAATTTACTTTGTCCCACATTTAAGTGGGAAAGAGAAAATTTAATTGGTGACATAGTATAACTAATATACTTTTCTTAAATTGTATGCTTTTTTGCAGTGAAAAATAAATTTGGGACGGAGGGAGAATAATCCAATTAAGACCTATACATAATAAATTTCTTATGACGTATACTTAATAATAATCCAATTATAACTTATACCTGCTAATAATCCAATTATGCCTTACACTTTTATTTGAACGGTCCAAAAACATTCATTAGAAAGAACTACCAAGAAATATGACTTATATTTAACAATAATCCTATTAAGGTTTATACTTAATAATTTATCAATTATAAATTATACATAATAATAATACAATTATAACTAATACTTAATAATAATTCAATTAAGACTTACACTTAATACTTTTCCAATTATAACTTATACTTAATAAAATCCAATTATGATTTATACTTTTATTTTTAACGTGACGAAAAACTTTTATTAGAAACAACTAGCAAAATATTATTACTTATACTTAATAATAACAATAATTCAATTATAACTAATAGTTAATAATAATAATAATCTACTTAATACTTATATTTAATGATTTTTCAATTATAATTTATACTTAATAATAATCCAATTATGCTTTGTACTTTATTTTGAACGGCATATAAAGCTTTCATTAGAAACAGCTAGCAAGAAATTATGACTTAATATCGACTTATACTTAATAATAATAAAATTATAACTTATATTTAATAATAGAAAAATCCAATTTTAACTTATATATAATAATAATAACAATAATCCAGTTAAGACTTATTCATAATATTTTTCCAATTATAACTTATACCTAATAATAATCCAATTATAACTTACACTTAATAACAATCCAATTATGACTTATACGTTTTTTAACGGAATGAAAAAGTTTTATTAGAAACAACTAGCAATAACTTATGACTTATACTTAATACTAATCCAATTATAACATATAAGTAATTATAATCCAATTAAGACTTATATATAATAATTTTCCAATTATAACTTATAGATGATAATAATCCATTTTTTACTTACTTTTTTTTAATGGCAAAAAAAGCTTACATTAGAAACAAGTAGCAATAAATAATTATTCATACTCAATAATAATCTAATTATAACTTATAAATAATAATAATAATAATCCAATTAAGACTTATACTTAATAATTTTCTAGTTATAACTTATACTTAATAAGAATCCAATTATAAATTATGCTTTAATAATCCAATTATGCCTTACACTTTTTTTAAATGGAATGAAAAACTTTCATTAGAATTTACTAGCAAGAAATTATGATTTATACTTAATAATAATCCATTTATAACTTATAAATAATAATAATAATCCAACTAAGACTTATACTTGATACATTTCCAATTACAACTTATACATAATAATAATTCAACTATAACTTATGCTTAATAATAATGATGATACAATTAATACTTATACTTAGTAGTTTTCCAATTATAACTTGTACTTAATAATAATCCAATTACGACTTATACTTTTTTTTAACAATACAAAAAACTTCCATTGGAATTACTAGCAAGAAAATATGACTTATACTTAATAATAATCCAATTATAACTTATACTTAATAATAATACAATTAAAGCTTATACTTAATAATTTTCCAATAATAACTTATACATAATAATATTCCAATTATGACTTATACTTTTTTTTAACGGGAAGGTAAACTTTAGTTAGAAACAACTAGCAATTTATACTTAATAATTTTATCTATATATATTATAACATAAAAAATAGATTTCCATTATTGATGTTGCATGCATTTAATTATAATCATTAGATGTGAATAAGAAATAATGTAATAAAAACATATAGTAAAAAACAATAACTTATAACTATTAGTAAATTAATATAAGTTTTTTTGGGAACGTCAAATGAAACAACGGAAGGCTACTCGCAATATTCCAGCGAGCACCCCGGGTTCGAGTTCCTTTATAAGGCACCCTGGGTTAATATAAGTTAACATAAAAATTGGTACCATGTGTGATGTATCATTTAATTATAATCAAGGTTCTAAAAGGCGCGCCATGGCGGCGCCAAGGTGTGAGGCGCGGCGTCGACGTTACGAAACAGACCATGGCGGCTAGGCTAGGCGTGGCGAGAGATAAGGCGTGATAAGGCGCGATAACGAGTTTTCTTGAAGGCGGCTGTGAAAAATGATTTTTTTTTTAAAAAAATGATAAAATATATAATTATAAATTTAGATGTAATATTTTTTTATGAGCTTTAGGTATGAATTGTTATATAAATCAATAGATCTATATATTTTTTTTAATTTAATATACGTATATATATAAATTATATAAAAAAGTTGCCGCCTTAAATCACGCCTTGAAAGACGCCATGGCCCGCCATGGCTCGCCTTGGCTGAGGCTTTATGGTACCGTCACGCCACACCTTACGCTTTCTAGAACCTTGATTATAATCATTAAATGTGAATAACAAATAATGTAATAAAAAATATTGTAAAAACTAATAACTATGTCGAATTGTCATATCAAAGTCTGCAATAATAGTGTATAAATAATTGTTAGTATATTAATATATATAATAAACTCATGTATAAAAAATTGATATATGTATATATATATATATATATATATATATATATATATATATATATATATATATATATATATATATCTATATATATATGTTAAATATTAGTAGTAAATTCAATTAAATAATAACATAAATAATAGTAGTAAATTCAGTTAAATAATAGTCTTTTTCATTTAACTAGAAGTTAGTTATTTTAAACTATAAATAGCACACTATCATGATGCAAATGATGTTGAGTCTTCAAATGATTTTATCTTATTATCCCAAAAGAACATCCACATAAAAAAGAGTGTGATGATAACGCTCGGCTAGGAAGATATTATTGTTGATCTAGAGAGTTTTCTTATAGTTTTTTGTTTTAGATAAATATTTTGTTATATTTTTATTAGAGAGACACATGTTTTTTTGTATTTGTATGAATTTCTATTTTTATATTATTTACTTTTAGTAACATAAAAATCCATCTCCATCGAGCAGTGCCATCGAGATCGCTCGCCTGAGTTCACTTGTTTTAGTCTCCCTCGGGTCGACTCGGCCCCTCGAGTCCCAGTCTCGGGGCCTCTTTTAGTCTCACTCCTCAACGTCGATCAACAGGTAAGCTCCCTTTTTAAAAAGATTTTTTAAAAAGAGTAAAGCCCAAAAAGCAGGAAACTCAAAACAACTAAATACACAAATCGGAATTGCATAAGTCATCGGTGAATTGAGTTCCGGAAGTTTGATGTTGCATAATGTGAATAACACATAATCCATCAAATTGTGATATCAAAAGTCTTGAAATAATAGTGTATATATAACTATTAATAAATTAATATATAACATAAAATATTGAGTTCTATGTTTGATGTTGCATTTAGTTATAATCATTAAATGTGAATAACAAACAATGTAATAAAAAATATAAAAGCTAATAACTCCATCAAATTGTCATGTCTAAAGTTTTGAAATAATAGTATATAATTAACTATTAGTAAATTAATATAAGTAATAAACTCATGTATAAATAACTGAATTTTATATTAAATAATTGTAATAAATTCAATTAAATAATAACATAAATAATAGTAGTAAATTCAATTAAATAATACTCTTTTCATTTAACTAGAAGTTACATATTATCTATACTATCTATAAAGCATTTAGGCCTACTATTATTAGACGGCCTTAAAAATTAAGTTTTTAAGGCCTTCTAATAATAGTAGGCCTAAATTCTTTAGAAGACAAAAAATAATGAAAACATAGCTTAGGAGAATCGACCCGTGACCATTTGAGTCTTAGGTGTGTGTGTTAACCACTTCAACTACTTGATTACTTTGATTTATTCCAGATACTAATATCTATACTATCTATAAAGCATTTAGGCCTACTAATATTAGAAGGTCTTAAAAACTAATATTAGTAGGTCTAAATGCTTAGAAGACAAAAAATAATAAAAACTTAGCTTAGGAGAATCGAACCCGTGACCATTTGAGTCTTAGGTGTGTGCGTTAACCACTTCAACTACTTGATTACTTTGATTTATTCTAGATACTAATATCTATATTATCTTTAAAGCATTTAGGCCTACTAATATTAGAAGGTCTTAAAAACTAATATTAGTAGGCCTAAATGCTTTAGAGGATAAAAAATAATAAAAACGCAGCTTAGGAGAATCGAACCCGTGACCATTTGGGTCTTAGGTGTGTGTGTTAACCACTTCAACTACTAGATTACTTTGATTTATTACAGATACTAATATATATAAGCTTTGACGTCACCAGAACTCAACCATCATTTCTCTATTTAAACGTCTCATATTTACTTCCACAAAAAAAAATGCCAATTTTGGATCTGATCCTACCATCACTAATGCCGACACCTACCATCACTACGCACCACTACTCATCACCATCACTATTACCACCACCACCGGTACTTACGGGTACCCGCCGCTGCATTGCGCGGGTACCCTGCTAGTAAACAATAAATAGCACACTATCATGATCAAAATGATGTTGAGTCTTCAAGTAATTTTATCATTCAAATGATAATGCTCGGTTTGGAGGATATCATTGTTGAAATTTGAGTTTGTTACATACGATAGAGTTTTCTTATTGTCTTTGTTTTAGATAACGATTTTGTTATTATTCATATTAGAAAGATACATGTTTTTGTGTATTTATATGGATTTCTATTTTTTATTATGTACTT
This sequence comes from Calendula officinalis, assembly GCA_963853835.1. Taxonomy (NCBI): domain Eukaryota; kingdom Viridiplantae; phylum Streptophyta; class Magnoliopsida; order Asterales; family Asteraceae; genus Calendula; species Calendula officinalis. Next base: position 26,847,175 of record OY970823.1, on the reverse strand, counting down.
TTGAAGAAGAAAAATGTGTAATTAGAAGTCTGACATAATGTTTACATTAACCGACATTAGTTGAAGATATATCGTCGTAGATTCATAGTTTTGCTTATAAAATACAAACTATAAAGTTTTTCATAGTATCACTTATTGTTATGAATAACATGTTAAGTATTGCGCTAATAAAATCGATAATGGTTTTGTTACATTGCATTTTCGCCCAACACACTTTGCTTATTTAGTAGAGTACGCGCAATCAATATAAACATATTATCGATCTTGCTTTTAGTATTTGCATGTTACACCATTACTATGTATACGATTTACCTTCAAATAACTCTTTATTATCAAAAAAGCTTGTGCATCGCACGAGCCCTGTTGCTTCGTACTTAATAATAATACAGTTAAAGCTTATACTTAATAATTTTCCAATTATAACTTATATTTAATAATAATCTAATAATAACATATATTTAAAAATAATTCATTTATAACTTATACTTAATAATAATCAAATTATGAGTTATACTTTTTTTTAACGGCACAAAAAACTTTCATTAAAAACAACTAGCAAAAATTATAACTTATACTTTTTTTTTAACGGCACAAAAACTTTCATTAGAAACATCTAACAAGATATTATTACTTATACTTAATAATAAACAAATTATGACTTATATTTTTATTAACAGCACAAAAAACTTTCATTAAAAACATCTAACAAGAAATTATTACTTATACTTAATAATAATAAAATTATGACGTATACTTAATAATAATCAAATTATGACTAGCTTGTGCTTAATAATAATCCAATTATGACTTCATAGTAATGTTGGTGTCCACCCGGTGTCCTGAATATCCTGAGTTATGGGTTATGAAGGGGTGGTTTGCTAGCTAATGGCGTAAGTTAGCAAAGGGGAACATGGGTGAAGAACTTCAACGAGATGCTTCTATGATTGTACTTACACAAGCATAATAAGGCTCCGCGCGTTGCTGCGGATTTTTTCTTTTTACATTTTGTGTAAGTTATATTGATACGGATGTAATACTTGATTTATCTTCTTTTAAAAATGATCTCTACTATGTAATTAAAATTGTCTTTATATATAACCCAAACCGAAAATGTCAAATAACCTAACCCGGTACTTTGTGTAGGCAACATGGTAATATTGAATATATATTCACAATTAAAATATAACATTATACATTTTGAGGTTTGAAACACAAAATTTCTAGTTCAGTGGTATCGTTTACTGATATACTTAGAACTCAAAGTTGTTAATTTTATAACAAATAGTTTTTCTAATTTTTTGTATTTGTAATACTATTTGTTTTATATATTTAAGTTTTTTTTGTTAGATGTATGTACTTTTTCAAAACTAATTTATCATAATTACTTTGTTGGGTCGCTGTAAAGCATCCCCCACTGAGGAGATTTAATGAAGACAAAAAGGCAAATAGTTAGAAGACAATCTGAGGATTTGTTCCTCAGATTGTGGGTAAGTGTATCTGATCTGATCAGATTTCAGGTAGCCAGTTACACAATCTGATCACCAGCTGAAACAACGATCAGTTCCCCGTGCGGAATCAGATACTGATCAACATATTGGATAGTGTAACAGGTTCAGCGTAATGGACAAAACGTTGAACCATTGAACATATACTTCTCTAAGCAAAACTGTTAGTGAAGGTCAATGGAGCTGAAAGCCATCTGAAGAAGCATGGGTATCCGAAGACTCATGAGTACCACAAGTGCACACAGGCTGGAAGCTTCAGCGTCACAGAAAGACACAAGTAACACACAAGTTTGCGCATCGCTGATTATGGGAATATCTTGCAAATCTTCTAGAAGATATCAGCGATCACAAGACGACAGAAAGTACTGTCAGAATTCCGGTAGTTGTGCGCGTCCCATGATATATCCTCTGCCCCAACGGAATTCTCACACGTGGGATCGATCAATCATTCCTTTGGCTCTACGTTTCCCAATGATATAAATTGAGGACTTAAACGATCGATTCCAGTGAGCACCCAACAAGTTTACACGCTGCTGATTTTATCCAGAACTTTACTTTCTTGAGCAGAGTGTAAACCGCCAGTTAACTCTAGATGTCTGATTCGAGAATTGAATCTGTACAACGAAAGTGTCTGGTCTTGTGCTTGATCATTTGTTGATCATAAACTTGTCTTAGATAATATCTGGTGTTGTCTATCAAATGCAAACAGTATAGTTAGGATTTGTTCTTAGCAATTCCGCAAACTGCTTGCATCTTTATTGTATCAATTATTGATTAATAAAGAAAAGTTTAAAAAGTGTTGAGTGTCTCCATAAATTTAAATTGGTCAGTGAAAGCGTATAGGTGTCATATTCCACCTATCACGGGACTAACAATTGGTATCATAGCAGGACAATTAATTCATAATTGTTGATCTGCTTACTTAATGATCAAAAATGGGTGAAAAGTTATCTCAAATGAATCTTGGTTCGAAGACAAATGCCCCTATATTTACTGATGACAATTTTGGCATGTGGAAAATCCGTTTTCTGGGATTTGTCGAACATTAAAATGACATGGGACCAGATATTCTTATCAATGGTCCGTACATTCCAAAAATGTTCGTTCCAAGTACAATCATTTCCAAGAAGAAGAAGAAGGTGGGTGATGATGAAGACAAAGATGAAGAAGAAGAAGACCTCTCAGATGTTGAAGAACCCAAACCAAAAGATCAATGGTCAGAGGCAGACAAAAAGCTAGCCGGCCTAGATGCTGAAATCCGGTTTCTCCTTCAAACATCCCTCCCAAATCACATTCTTATCACTGTAAAAGAGTGGAAAACGGCCAAAGAGATTTGGGATATCCTGATAACATCATATGAAGGAACCGATGAAGTTAAAGCTAGTAGAAAAGCATTGTTGAATCGAAGTATGAAGCATTCAAAGTCATCAAAGGTGAAACTCTCAATATGTCCTACAGAAGGTTCACCATCCTCATAAATGAACTAAGGGAATTTGGCATTCACAAAGATGTTCAAGAATTCATGTACAAATTTTTGGAGATTCTTCCAAAAAATTGGGCTGTTATATCCACGGTGCTAAGAACCTCGGGTCAGATGAGGGATATGAACATGAGCAGTCTGTATAGTACACTGATAACTTTGAAAATGAAAACAAGATGTATGATGATTTGAATGAAACTCCTGCCTCCTCCGCTCTCATTGCAAGCTCTTCTAAGTCTTCTCGCAGAGCACTAAAAGCAAAAGTGGAAAACACTGTTGATCCAAACAATGCTGATGATGAAAGATTCGAAGATGCTGAAGATGGTGACATCGATGAACAAGAATCTACTCCAGGAGAAGGTGATAATGATGACATAAAAGAACTCTCTGAAAGTATGGCTCTATTAGCCACAAGGTACAAAAGATTCTTAAATAGAAATAGATTAGGAGGTCAAAATGACAAAGGAGAGATGGTATGCTTTACATGTGGAAGAACGGGTCACATCAAAGCTGACTACAGAGTTAAAGAAAACTCTGGTTCTGAAAAATCTAGCTCAAGCTCCTCGTCAAACTATAAAAAGAAATATGAGGATACTGAGAAGAAATACCAGGAGCTGAAAGCTCAACTAGCCAAGGCTGAGAAAGATGCAAAAGCATTAAAGGCAACTACTGAAGCTTGGTTAAGTGACTCAGAGACAAGTGAAGAAGAAGTAACTACTTGCAACACAAAAGGTCTACTTGCAAAAGTAGAAGAAGAAGTTGAGCCAAAATCTGAAGATCAACTGAAAGTTATATGTCTGATGGCAAGGTGTGAGGAAACTGAATACTGTCAGGAAGGAAAAGGGTCTCTTGAACTTGATACTGTAATCTTCCCTGAATCAAGGGAACGAGAACACGAACTTCCAAATGAAGGAAAAGTGCCTAACGTAGCTTCACCGGAAGATTATCCACCACTGGTCAGATCACTTGCTAAAGAGGTGATGATCACTCACAAAAGAAATGTTCAGTTAAAAACCGATCTCTCCACGATGACCAAAAAGTTAGAAGAACTCACTCAAAAATCCTTAGAAGCTGTAAAACTTGAGGCATTCAGGCCTCAGTACCTCAACAACATTTGAGAGAAGATAATTTGCTACTAGCTCAGAAAAATGAAGCTCTTCAGAAATCGTACAACTTAAGGAACAAGTCATCCAACTTCAATAAGCAAGTTCTAGAAGAACAAAAGTTCACTCAAGATGTTCCGGAAGAGTATGAGCAACATTCAATCTGCAGAACTTCTACTTCTGGAACATTAAAAGTTAAAAGCAGAGCATCCAGACTATCTAAATCCCTAGAAGCTCATTATAAAAGAGAAGTTTTTCAGACTGCCAACGGAAATCTGATCATCACTAGAGACTACACTTCAGAAGAATCAAAGACTCAAGATGAAGAGATGTCTCAGACCACTACTCCGCAAGAAGATATAGAATCCATTTGTCATCAGAGACAAGCAAGAATCACTGATGTTGATTGCACTGACAACCAAACACTGGTAAACTTTACTACTCACATTAGCTTTCTAACATCATCAATAGCCGATATTAAAGTTGATATTGCACAACTTACAACCGAAATCAAGGCTGAGATGAATGAAGGGTTCACACAAATTAAGAATCAACTGCAAATGGTCTTCAACCTGTTCGAAAATAATTTTATTCCATCAGTCACTCCTAAAGACTTTGCAACTTATCCCTTTCATCATCTCTCATTTCATCCAGAGGAAATATCAGACGAATCAATCCATGGTGACTATCTGATGACATTCTTTGATGAGATTGATTTCATCAACCAATCCCAAAACTTCTCAATAGAAAACTATATCAACCAAAATGTTATCTTTGACGACGTTGAGGAATGGAAGTGAACCAAAACAATAAGCTTGAAAGTGCTAAAAAGAAATGTAGCTACCACAAGAACAAAAACTCTTACAATCTCATTCATGAAGAAGCCATAACCTCGAGCTCAAAAAGATCATCAGAAACTAGAAGGCATGATTCAAAAGGGTCAGTTACTTTAAACAACAACCAGTATCCATTCTTCAGCGATGGATACTCAAAAATCCAACATTGAGCTGAAAAATAGTGCAGGGCAGACAACATGATGACATCTGGATCTACTTATCGCCACATCATCAATAAGGCAACAAAAAAGCTTTCCCATCAGAATCTACTTATCGCCAACCACCGTTGCAGTTATCTAGTTTTCATCAAGCTATCTTTCTTTTCTCATCTTCTACCAAGTCCGAGGACTAATCTTAAATTAGGTACGAGTTATTTTAATTCTCTTCATGTTCAGCTAGTCATTTTCATTGTCATACGAGACTTTGTTCCTAAATGATCAGCTTAACGTTTTAAAATTCTATGATTGCTTAAGTCTGTCCTCATTGACATACAAACATATTATCTGATTTATCAACAATATGTTTGTATCTTATTACATTCAGATATAAGATGAAAAAAAATCTTCAAATCCATCATTCACGGCTCAGTGATTCAGCTGGTCAAATGATTTCAGATAGTCAACATTTGGTTTAAGCTATCTGCTGATGATGACCATCTGCTGAAGCATCAGTTGCTACACTCCATCAGATAGTCATTAGGTGGGGCAATCTCATTGGACCTACCTTCATAACTGGCCATTGGACACGTCTGTCTCGCTGGCATTACATGCGACGGCACGATGTCTTTTCCCGCCACACTACCCTACCATTTGATTAACTTCCTCCATCATGCCTAGACTATCTATAAATAACTTCTCATCTCCACCACACGATCAACCTTAACGGTTCAAATTCTAACCGTCGATCAAAACTATCTTCCCACGATCTTCCCCAAAATCACTCTACACTTCACCATTTCGAAAACGTTCGCCAACACTTCCTCTCTCTCAAACTCTCAAAACCCTTTCATCATCCTCGCAAAACCTTTCTCTACCTGCAATCAATGGCAAATTCTAAAAGAACTTATCTCAGGGTTCCTCTCCCCACCTCCATTCGACCATCTCCAAACGTCCATTACCCATCCAGTAGCATTTATTACACGAAAAACAACTCGAGAAGCTTTATCAACTATCGTCTCAGGAATCTGAGTTGTTGAAATTCTTCGATCAACACCCAATCAGAGACACGCTAAACTATGATATCCCTCTGTCGAAACCAATGCTGCTCGAATTCTGGTATACCTGCACCATCTCCAAAGAATCAGGTGAAGACGTCATAAAAGGAACAATTTTACAAGGTAAACACACTGTTTCCTTCAACCTCGATACATTTAGGGAGGCAGTAAAACTCGATTACGTGAGACCCCCATAAGTTCATGAACCAACCCCGTCGCTTGAAGAAGCTAAATCAGCCGTCCTACTGCACATTCAATATCAGGGACACCCCACAAGGGGCATCTCAAGGACTAAAATGGGCTCGATGTGGTCAACTTTCTTTATGACCATTTCTCAATGCCTATCTTGCAAAACTGGAGGGTACGATTCCGTATCCGGGGGCGAAATGATCGTAGGAGCTGCCCTGTTTTCTGACACAAGGATCGATTTTGGGTCGCTGATTTTTGAGCAGTTGGTAAAGAAGGTTGGTGCTAAAAGAAAAGATGACCTAATTCCTTTTCCTCGTTTCCTATGTATGGTCTTTCTTCAGTCCTTGGGTGAACAAGAGTGTTAAGATAATGTTGGATCCTCTCTCAAAGGCGGTATGGTGGGTAGCTCTAACTTCACTGCTCAGGAAGAGAAATTTGCTCCGGAGCTTCCCGAAGGTATGTTGACATTTACTAGATTCGCTCTGTCTGCCTCTTCTCAAGAGGATGATGTCGAGTCTGATAATGATGATACTCAATCCTCATCTGATCACTCACCACCACCGCCATCAAATCCATCAAACCAATCCCACAGATACAGGACCAGAAGTTCCAACCCCAGAGCTGTACCAAATCTAACCCCAATTGAAATAAGGGTAATCTCATCCTCTCATCCATCAGTCCCATTAGAAGTTGAACTCGATGATGTTAACAGATTCATTGATGAGTTTGTAGACGAGGATGTTGTTAATGTGAATCAATCGGTGGAACACACGAGTGTCCCCACTCAAACAAACGTTGGTACTGAACTCGAACAAGAATACCAGCTACCAATTAGCTGGACTGCGAGCTCCGATGAAGAACCTGCCCCCACAGCCGAGCAAGTTCCACTACCCAGGAGAGCTGCTACACCAGAGGGTCCGAGGGACCGGGGTGTGCCAGTTGCGAGAGATCTCCCTGCATGATGGAAAACTTCAATGAAACATTCAAACAACTTGCTCTGATTAAAAGTCTTTGTGGGGTTATGACTTATAAATACCAACATTAGGAATGTCTCCAATCACCAGGCTATGTATGACAGCATTCAAGATTTCCTGGCTAACAATCAGGAGAATCTTCAACGAAACGTGAATGCACACAACGGGCAGATTGAAAATCTTATCTCTGCAATAGAAAATCTCACGTCAATCAACGATGTTTTGACATCTAAAGTCAATCATCTTGAAATATCCGTTGGTGAAAGGATAGAACATCTGGTATCTCGCATTTCCAACCTTGTTGGGCCACTAATGAATAACGGAAATGTTGAAGGTGTCACCCCCACTCCTCATTTTCAGGGGGGGGGGGAATCTGTGTCCCATCAAGGCACATCGGAGAGGGTCGTTAGACCGGCTGGAAAGGGATGTGAAAACCAGAGCAATCAGGGCCAAGGGTAGGGAATTACTGGAGATAGCAGAACTCCTGATGTTGGCAGTGGCTTGAATCGTGCAACCAAGGAAAATGTTCAGGGTGGAAGAGTGTATCAGATGACCTCAGAACGTTTTAGGAGGTCAGGTATTAGGTTCGAGGAATTCCCAGAGATCCCAATCACTCATGCTGGTGGTACTACTAGGATTCCAATCGTTCCGTCCTCAGATCCCGGTTGAAGAGGTTGCTGAAGCTATGGAAGCGGAACGAGAGATGAGGGGCTTGGGAAGCCACAAGAGAAGAAAGGAGTGACTCACTGGAGAACGTTGGGAGGCAGCGGTGAAAGAAAACCGGTGATTTAAAATTTTATTTGCATTATGTTTTGAAACAATGGTCTGTAATCCTAAACAATTTACTTTTCTGCATCCACCCCAAAACAATTTAATTTTATGCTGTTATTTTGCTAACTCTTTTGGTGATGAATGAACATCATCAATCAATGATGATGATTTTGACGTACCTGGTTTACTTGTCTGCTAAATACTTAGGAAAGCTCAAAAAGAAAACATGAGTTATAAGCTGTACTGTGATCAGATTATATCAAGATCACCATATATTGTAATGTTTTCTAGGTACGTCGAAGACCCTTTAAATTGTGAAAAATATTCAAGGTAAAATTTATAAAACCTTAACATATTCAGGGGGAGTTGCCTAACTATTTGTCTACATCAAATAGGGGAGACTGTTGGGTCGCTGAAAAGCATCCCCCACTGAGGAGATTTAATGAAGACAAAAAGGCAAATAGTTAGAAGACAATCTGAGGATTTGTTCCTCAGATTGTGGCTAACTGTATCTGATCTGATCAGATTTCAGCTACCCAGTTACACTATCTGATCACCAGCTGAAACAACGATCCGTTCCCCGTGCGGAATCAAATACTAATCAACAGATTGGATAGTGTAACAGGTTCAGCGTAATGGACAAAACGTTGAACCATTGAACAAATACTTCTCTAAGCAAAACTCTTAGTGAAGGTCGTTAGAGCTGAAAGCTATCTGAAGAAGCATGAGTATCCGAAGACTCATGAGTACCAGAAGTGTATACAGGCTGGAAGCTTCAACGTCACAAAAAGACACAAGTAACGCACAAGTTTGTGCATCGCTGATTATGGGAATATCTTGCGAATCTTCTAGAAAATATTAGCGATCACAAGACGACAGAAAGTACTGTCAGAATTCCGGTAGTTGTGCGCGCCCCATGATATATCCTCTGCACCAACGGAATTCTCACACGTGGAATCGATCGATCATTCCTTTGGCTCTACGTTTCCCAATGATATAAATTGAGGACTTAAACGATCGATTCCAGTGTGCACCCAACAAGTTTACACGCTGCTGATTTATCCCAGAACTTTACTTTCTTGAGCAGAGTGTAAACACCAGTTAACTCTAGTTGTCTGATTCGAGAACTGAATCCGTACAACGAAAGTGTCTGGTCTTGTGCTTGATCATTTGTTGATCATAAACTTGTCTTAGATAATATATGTTGTTTTCTATCACATGCAAGCAGTTTAGTTAGGATTTGTTCTTAGCTATTCCACAAACTACTTGCATCTTTATTGTATCAATTATTGATTAATAAAGAAAAGTTTAAAAAGTGTTGAGTGTCTCCATAAATTTAAATTGGTCAGTAAAAGCGTATAAATGTCATATTCCACCTATCACGGGACTGACATACTTAATATTATATTCTGGTTAAAACAATTGATTGAACCGGTCCTATTGGTTTGACATTTTTTGAAGTATCAATCGGTATTCAAAACTTGAGTTTTAAAAGATTGCTATAAATAAATTTATTATAAGTAGGGTTAACTCATGATTAATTACACATTAATTCATCTAATTGAGTAGACGTAACATAATCATACTTAGCTATTTACATTTAATATTCCAAAAATACAATAATTTAGGATCTTTTTAGCGAAAAAAGACTGTTTGAAGCACATGTACAACGCAAACAAGTTTTGGTAAAAAATTGGTCATATGAAAATTCGAGCTCCGTACCTTACAGATGAAAACATTCAGTCTTACCAGTGAGGTATGGGAAGTTTTTTGCTTAAATTTCTCATCTTAAAAATATATAGCAAAGAAGCACATAAAAAATAGTTAAAAAAAAAATTATACAAGTAACATTGGAATGACTATTGTATATATAGGGTAATTTTATAATAATAATAATGATAGTGAAATGTTTAAGCAAGTCTATCGATTTTGTAAATTCATGATGAATAAATCTTAGCTCTTGGATCAATCAACTTCAAAATCACCACCACCACCAGAATCATATGTGATTCAACACATCAACACCACAACCACCCATGTGTATTAAATTACATGTCATTCAACACGGTCAACCACCACCAACAGGGGTGTCTTTGAGGAGGTGCAGGAGTTGCAGTCACACATGACCCATAAGTTTTAGGGGCCCAAGTTTTATACTTCCTAAGTGATACACTTTTCATTTCTGGGTGTTTCAAATTTGTGATACACTTTTAAAACTTACCATATTTGGTAAAAGGTAGTGAGGTCCACACACACTAGGGGTGATTATCGGGGCAAAACCGAACCGAACCGAACCGATAGAACCGATAACCGATAACGATGAATTTTCAAGACCGAAACCGAACCGATAATATGTTATCGGTTTTGGTTCGGTTCGGTTTCGGTTATTTTAGGCCAAATGTTCATCATTTTCCGAAAACCGGACCGATAGAACCGATAACCGATAACGATGAATTTTCAAAACCGAAACCGAACCGATAACATGTTATCGGTTTTGGTTCGGTCCGGTTTCGGTCGGTTTTCGGTTCGGTTCGGTTTTTTCGGTCCAAATGCTCACCCCTAACACACACTAACTGTCTTTTTTAATATAGTGAAAAGACACATGTACCATTACTTTTACTTTTAAACATCATTAAATTCACTTTAATCAATATATGTGGGACTCATCATCCACTAAGTATCCAATTTAATTTAATTAACCTTCATTATTATATTTTGCCTCAAAAACTGTGAACTCCAAAGTTTGTCACTTATTTTGAAACGGAGGAAGTATGTATCTTATATATATAGCCTTAAAATTCTAAGCCAATTTTATAATTTAATAGAAAAATATTAGAAAGTGTAACTTTTTATATAAATATTGTATATAGGGGGCCCATTTTCGTCTATTCGCACAGGGCACTCAGAATCTTGGAGACGCCCATGACCACCACCACCAACCTCTGTCGGCCACTGTCTCCACCACCGGCACCCCCTTGCGCACCGTCGGCTGCTTGGAATCACATGTGATTGCGTATCCAATCACATGTGATTGCGCCGGCCGGTGGTCGGCGGCGGACGGTGGCCGGAGGTGGTGGCTGGCGGTGGTGGTTGTATATTGAATCACATGTGATTTGATGATGGTGGTGGTTGTGTATGGAATCACATGTGATTTGATGATGGTGGTGATTAAGAGATCTTTTGATCAAATGGCTAAAATTTATCCTTTGAGACTTTATAAAAATTAAGGACCTAAAGCCCAGTTTTCTCAGCAACATATCTAAATATCTAAGACTGCTCCCAATGGTGACGGTCACTGATACCGTCAGTTGTTGTCAAATCAGCGTCACGTCAGCTCATCCTCCAACCGACACTAAACTAACGTACCATTACAAAACACACACACACAAAATACCCCTTTGGACCCACCCAACAAATCGGCGGAAGCCTTGCGTCTCGTCTCCAAACTGGCGGGTGCCAAACCGGCGGTATCACAGACGGACCGTGTCAACGGTACCACCAAACCGGCGAGAACCGGCGAGAACCGGCGGCAAAGGGACGTTGCCTGTTGGCACCCGTCTAATACGATAAATGTGTCCATTTTCAGCTACAATCTCCATTTGACAGTCTTTGTTTGGTAAAAACAATTTCCCTAACCACTGTGAACACCATTGTATGCAAAACGGATCAAAAAGATGTATAAAAAGATTATATAAAAAGAAACCAAAATGCAAGTCGTTGAAATCACGGTACATCGTTACCATCCAAAAACCAGGGTCAAAATGTGGTTTGACCACCATTTTTATACAGCTTGGGCGTTCGGTTCCTTATCTTGATTGAATCTTGCCTGCCCGAAACATGGCAGGCAGAATTCCGTTAGAAGATTCCATTGCAGAAATTCCTTTCTTGAAATAAAATTAGTGATCTGTATATACAAGAGAAATAAGAAGAAGAAAAAGTGTATGATTATCTAATAAAAAGAACGGCCAAAAGAAGATTTAGCGAGCAATTGAGATCCGCTTATTGTGCTATGATACAATAACTACGTTTTGAATGTGTTTCAGCTTTATCAGATTGTTTGTGAGTGAATAAAAATAGTATGTTTTGTATAAGCAACTTGAAGTTGGCAAAAATAAACTTTAATGGCCGGCTATATTTTAAAACCAATTCTAGAAGGTTTTATGAAGAATTGGATAAAATTAGTTGTTTTGAACGATAATTACAAAATTGAAAGCCATTAACGAATCAATCAGTAGCAAATTCATATCAACGCAATAGAAAAAAAAAAAAACTAGATGTTTTCGGATGCAGACCCAACGATAGAAGAGTGGGCTCTTATGTTTATGGAAGCTCGGTAGCGTGTTAAAAAAGGGATTCAACTAAAATTGTCATAACTTTTGGGCTTGGATCTCTGTTTCATGCCCACGAGTAACCAAATTGAAGCTTTCGACGAGGACTACGACTTGATAAACCCCCGTAGGCGGTTTACCCAAATTTCCGGCCAAAAAACGCTGTTTTGGACACTTTATTTGTATTTTTGTGTTTTTTCCTTATTTTTTTGAACTTTATTTAGGCGGTTTATTGCCCGTTTGTTGTTAGGCTGATTCGAAAATTTTGGCCATATTTAAAGTGTGTTTTATGTAATGAAATAATGTGTTGGCAAGTTTACAAAAACCAAATTTTCTCTCTCAAATTTGTGTTCTTCATGTTGAACAAGTTTTGAAGGTCAATCCCACGAAATTCTTGAATTAACGTGGTTTTGGTTAGATTATCTCGGTATTTACTGAATCAACAGGTCAATCTATACTATCATCCTTTTTTAGTCTTACATTATTTTCTTACATACAAAATTGGGTAGCACTGGTGAACGTTTTTTATGCTACGGCGGTCGGCGTTTGCAAAGGGTTTTGGGAAATAGAGAGAGGTAGAGGGGCTGAGGCCTGAGGGGGTAATGTGGGTGAGCGTGAAAGCCGTCAATTTAGAAAGGCTTGGTTGGTGTCCACGTCTCCCTCATGTTATTGGTGAAGCCATAAGTTTCAAAATAAGAAATTTTTTGCGATGTCATGCATTAGTCATCCCTGGTTGGCAACCAGATTATGGTATGAGACCGCTCCCAATCGTAAAACAAACTGATACTAACAGTTGTTGCCAAATCAGCGTCACGTCAGCTCACCCTCCAACCGACACTAAACTGACGTACTCATGCCAACAATACCACTTCCCTTTAATTTTTTGGGACCCACCATTACAAAAAACACACACACAGAGTACCCCTTTGTGCTCACCCACCAAACTCGCGCAACCCTTCTCCTCCTTCTCCAAACTGGCAAGGCACCAACTGGCGGAACAACTGACCGGGGCGTGCCAATGGTGCCACTCAACTGGCGGAAAGCTGATAGCGCCGGTTTGGTGCCGTTGGCACACGTCTGAGAGTTCAATTCTGCACCACAACTTTTAATGTCTACACCACAATATATAAGTTTTAAAGCTAATCGTACAACCCCTTAATGCAACAGTTGTGGTATATGCATTAAAAATTGTGGTGTATAAATCACTACCTTTATGGTATAGGCTGTAACACCACAAAATTTTAGGAAGCGTTATATATATATATATATATATATATATATATATATATATATATATATATATATATATATATACATATATATATATATTTACATATATATAGTGAGAAATTCAACGCAAAACCCATTTAAACTACAGAACCGCAGAACCCGATCTCAGACCATTAGATTTTAAAGTTAACGGCCATGATCAATCGTGGAAGTTTTATAAATAAAATTAATTATATGTGTAGTAAGAATTAAATAAAAGGGTAGAATGGTATTTTACACACAATACAAAAATTACCGGAAAAAAACTTTGTAGAAACCGTTCCCCTTTTCTCTCATTTATCGTTCTCTCTCCATAACCCTAGCCTCCATTTCTAATTCCTCTCTCTCTCTCTATCCACCGATCGTCTACAGATCTCCACTCTACCAGCAACATCGATACAGTTAAGGAAACTACCGCCACACCTCGGCCGATACTGAACCGATTCCGTTGAGAACGCGGTAGAGTTGCAAAAATGATTGACGAAGTCCGATTACCGCCGCAGAAAATGGAATCGATTTTGTGTACTTTCTGGAGAGAATGGAGGTTACAACCCCGCCGCCGCTCACCGGAGACAACTCTGTTTCCGATTTGGTCTCTTCTCCAACACCCACATCTTCTAAGTAAGTTTTATCAGTGTTTTTTTTTCTTGATTTGGTATACACATGTGGGTGTTTTGATGTAAGTCTTCAAATCTTCTATTTTGAGAAATTGATGATATACGTTTTAATTATTTACATGTTAAGAAGATATGTGTGTAGGTGAAGGCGTGAAGTAGTTCTCTTGTTTTATTGCTTAACCATCATATGTATATAGGTCCGGTCCGTATTTAAATTGCACTTTGTTAATAAAGTTCCAAACTTCGATTAATCACAAAAAAATTGAAATCTTAAGCTTCAACGAAAACTTCCGGTTAGTAATCTAGTAGTATTTGTTTGTTTCTTTATAGTTTTTGTAATTTTTTTAGCGTTTTCTACCGAAACCCTTATCGAGTATCTTATTTCGGATTATAATTTCAAGTGTTTACATATTTTTAGCTATTGCGGACAAAAAATAGTATTTTTTCGAGTTTTGTATATTGAATCCACTATATGTTTGCTGCTGATCAGAAAAATCAGTATGTAATCGAGTTTTGTAACTTAGATTCACTATAATTTTTCACATACGTGTTCATCGTTATGTTATGTTTCAGGTGTTAGGAGAAGTGGTAGGAAGAAGGCGAGATCATTTAATTACAACGAAAGTCGGAGCCCTAAACCGATTGAAACATTGTCTGTTTTTACATTAGATTTTATAGTTATGTCCTAAATCATTCAATGTCAGCATCATCTAATGTATATTTAACTTACTTCAATATTTAACTTACTTCATTTAGTTTCAGTAACATGTAATGTAATGTAAATGTATGTTTGTATCATACGCACTTGTATGTATTGAAAGTATAAACATTGTATGTATTTGGGTTATACTTGTATGTATTGAAAGTGTAAACATTGTATGTATTTTGAGTTATACATGTATGTATTAAAAGTGTAAACATTCATGTCGAAAACATCTAATGTTGTAATTTTTTAATCATAATAAACATTCATGTCGAAAACATCTAATGTTGTAATTTTTTAATAACAATAAACATTCATGTCGAAAACATCTAATGTTGTAATTTTTTCATTCATCATGTTGTATTGTAAATCTCCATGGTGGAGTTTTGAGCGTGATTATAGAAGATGGAAAGTAAATCTCCAAATTTTTAGGAATACATATCATGGACGGTTACAAAATTAAATTCTTATGATCTCTTTGACTAAAATACCCATATGAAAATAATAAATAATAAACTTAATTAAATTAGTTTACTTAATTGTGATTGGCTGGTTAATAGTTCTGTGGTTCTGCACCTTTAAACGGTTCTGCGCTGAATCGCACCCTATATATATATATATATATATATATATATATATATATATATATATATATATATATATATATATATATATATATATATATATATATATATATATAGTGAAGGAATGTGGTTTATGAGGAGATTTCGTGAACAATTAAACCTAGGAGAGATAATATGGGGAAGTTGAGTAATTCATGGATGACAGTTGTTCAAGAAAAGCCACATAACCACATAATCACTATTTGTTCAAGAAGCTCGGGGGTCCTGCAGGAGCCTAAAACCATCGTCGGCCCAACGACGGTACCCGAAAGCCTGTACCCAACTCCCAGCAAACCCCTTACGTATAACGTATACAGGTAAGGTCTGAATACCATATGAGTCGATACACTATGCCCAGGCACTGACTTCTCAAACCTCGGTTGCCCACTAACCGAGGTGTTGCTACCAATCAAGCAAAGTTGTTGCTACCAATCAAGCCAAGCCTCTTCACATAAGTACACATAACCTATTTAAATTAACACAATCAGATAGTTACCAAACAAGCAAGCTATTAAACATTCGCGCCAGAAAAACGACCCAGAAACCCGCTGCCCGGAGTTCACGATCATGAACTAGAGTTCATGAACGTCTCGTGAACTAGAGTTCATGAACGTGAACTCTTGGCATGGAATTGTTTCCTGCGTTTTTCCTGCACTTCCTGTATTTCCTGCATTTTCCCCACAACATGAAATACCAAACCGATTGTAACCAAACACAAGTTGGAGGTTAAATCCACTCACCTTAACCTTCAATCCCGTAACTCAGTGAGCTAATATCACTGAGTCTCCTTCTCGGTTCCTGTATGAAGTATACCGAATTAGTAATCGATTCACCGAATTGTCAAAATTATTAATTATAACAAGTCATCATTCTAGAGTCCTAAAATGCACATTTATGACATTTTCAACTAGTCCAAAGATATCAACATATTATTTGATCATTTATGACCATCTAGCAATTTATCACAACTAGTTGACCCAAACGGGTCAAAACCCGAACATCACTACAACATAAGCAATTCACAACCATTATCCATAAACTACTACATTTAGCAAGTCATAACTAGTTAACCATTCCAACAAGCTCATAACTATTATAACCCAACTATTTGACTTCCAAAATCATAAGTTATATCTTTTGACCCAAATCACCCAAACACTAACTAACATTTCATCAATCTCACCAAATCTTAACATTATCCATAACTAACATATCCAACATATCATTTTAACATATCCAAGCAACAAAACCCATAAAACCTATTTTTGACATATTCACACCAACTTGTCACAAAACCCATTTACTAGATCATAATTTAGACATCAAATCCATACCATCTTTTAACTAACCATTTCAACCAACATGGCATAATCCACCATCATAACATTTAATACAAGTTTACCAACTTCCAACTTACTAGTTCATATTTGAACATAAACCACTAAAGACTATAAAAACTAGTATTTTATCAAATCTCATCATTTAACAAAAACCCACATAATCTTCAAAACCTAGTTCATCACTTTTCAAGAATATAAAGAACAACCAACATGTATTATCATGTAATCAACCTATCAAACCTATACAAACATAAATATATCATTATTATAACCAAGCTAGCATAAACCTTACAAAACCCAAAACCAAACAACAAGAAGACAAGAACTCACCCAAAGGATTGCACAATTCGAGATCCACACTAGAAGGGAGAAAGATTGAGCTAGAAATCTTCATAAAATCATCAAGAACACAAGTGAGTTTGGATAAGGTTTTTAGAGAGAGATTTTAGAGAGAGAGAGAGAGAGATGGATAAGAAATGAGATGGAAATGAAGAAGAATAAGGGAAGAGGGTATCCATCCCTCCCCAATTCTGCCGAACACTCACAAGGGGGAGGGACCACTTTTGCATTTTGTCTTTTTCCACATTTTTAACAATACAATATAAAAAGTCTCGTTCGTAGTTAATTTATTTAAAATACCAAATGAGCTCTGTTTTCAAAAAACGAATACATTTTCGGAAACGAAATTGAAAAGGAGAATCCAAAAATATAAAAATCATATAATCATTTAAACATTTCAGAAACCGGATATTTTAATCCCCTGATTAAAATATCACAAAAGGACAAATAGTCAAACAATTCATTTAACATTTAATCAATTTATTCTACATATAGTCAAATAGATATTTATCAAATATCTATATATACCTAAAACTACTAGGCCGGTTTTAGGATGTTACATAGGCTGTATAACTATATATCTCATATAGTCTCATTTATTCATTGGGTTTAAGTCTTGTTGACGCCATAGTTCGAGGGAAGGCATATTGTTCCTTGTGTATGTCACTGTCTAGGCTTGAAGTACTCACTTACTAACTTGCCGTTCACAAAAAAAATAAAAAAATAAGTCTCGTTCATTCACGGGATTTCACATTTTAACGGGAAAAAGTTATCTACGTTCTTGTATCATTTGCCTCTTCGCTAATCGACTATCAAAAACGGCAAATTGGAATTTATTGGTTTTATTTGTAGACTGTAATAATGGTAATTCGCTTCAAGAAACCTTTTGCTATGTCGCTTCATGATTGTGCATAATCTTCATATAAACCCTTCAATCAATTTTAAACATTTAAGGGTTGTTTGGCATGCCGTAATCTCCCGTAGTGAAATTCAATTACGAAGGAATTCAGTTCAGTTCAGAATTCAGTTCAGTTCAGAATTCAATTCCTTCGTAATTGAATTTCGTTGCGCGTTTTATTACAAAGTTTTTAGCTGGAATTCAAATCCATAATTATGTATTTTTTTACATATTTTTTAAATAAAAAATTAATTTTTAAATTTTAGTTTTTTTTCAGATTGCTTTTTGTATTTTTTATATTTATTTATTTTAAGTTTTATTATTTATTTATTTATTTTAGATGTTTAATTTTTAATTTTAAAATTTATTTTTAATTTTTATAAAAAAATTTAGTTGTTTTTTTTTAATTTTTCTAAATTCTTTTAATTTTTTTTTTATTTTTTAAAAAAAATTTAATTAATTTCTTTTAATTTCTTTTAATTTTGTCTTTTAAATATTTTTGAACGATTTTGAAATCTGAAATATATAAAATATTCAAGTTTGTTAGTTGAGTGAATGAGCGTAATTGAATTCATAGAGTTTCGGGAATGATTTCAATTACAACAAATAACGTATTTAAAAATTACGTAGGAATCGAATTACGAAAGAAAAATTCATTCAAACATCCCTTTGTAATGGAATTGAATTCCAATTAAGAAAGATTACGAAACATTACATCAGAACAAAGGGCCCCTTAATATGATGATTGTGTTTGGTTAAATGATTGTTGCAATCTTGTTCCCCTTAATATGATGATTGTGTTTGGTTAAATGATTGTTGCAACCATGTTTATGTGGCTTAATGACTAGTTGCCAAGCAAGTTTAAACATTTAATTTGGTGATTGTGTTTGGCTATATGATTGTTGCTACCATGTTTCTGTTGGATTAATGATTGGTTGCGAAGCAAGTCAAAGAACTTGTGATTTTATGCGACAATGTTTTGAGTGATTTTGAGCAACAATATGTGATTTCATGTTGCTATTTTGGTACCAAAGGTAATCTTATATATTGCATAGTGGTGTGTCAAGTGTTAAATGTTTGGAAACTTATGTTAGTTTGAGCTTTATATAATACCTTTACATAATGGCATTTGATGGAAAGTGGGCAGAAGAATTTACATAAGTAAAATAGGCGTGGAGAAAGAAAACATGAAATGGCTTAGTGGAATGATGACTCCAAAAGAACATTGAGAGCACTCTATGTCATCGGCTTTGTGTGGATGGAGGATGAGCCATGACCGTTATGGAGGCGGCCGGCATAACATGCGAATTTTATTTTTATATTTTCTTTTTTGAACATCTTAACCCTTAGTAACAGCTAGATTTTAACGCTAAGAAATATTAATGTTTTTTAAACGGCGGCTCTATGGCCGTTTAGCATTAAATATAAATTAAATTTCTTTCTTTATCTCACTATATAAATGCTATCCGCAACAACAATTAAAAATCACACTAACTTTATCTTCTAAATCATTCTACTCTTCTCAACACAACTCTACATGAGCAAGAAAGAGTTTCTCCAGGGGCGGAATATAGAGCTTAGAAAGAAAAAAATTGATTTAAAAAAATAGCAATAACAAGATTAGAACTTGTAACATCCTCATATAGATGCAAGGAGTGCTAGCCAGTTGCGCTAATAGATAGATTTATCTTATTTTGCCTTTTCGGGTATATATTAATTTATTTAAAATACTATAACAACAAAAAAGTCCCGAAAATTTACCATACCAAATTGTTTTCGAGTAGTAGCACGTGCCAGCGTGTGCTATATACCAATTCCGCCCATGTTCGTGATTCACTTCATGTTAACTTGTACAGTGAGTTAGTTGCTCGTATGACTGGTGAAACTGTAAAGATCGCAAACGAGATTATAAACAACAAATTCGCTACAACAGCTAAGGTGAAACTCGAAGCGTGGGAATTCCCTCAATTCGTTTGCTATTATGGGAATGAAAGTTGGAAATTTACGTGATAGAAAGCTTATTAAATATTGTGGTTGAATCAGAACATAGATTTAGAGTTTTACAACTATTTGGAAGTTAGAAGGGAAATGCGAGCTGTAAGTTTGACAAAAAAAAATTGTGATTTGAAGGAATCTTCTACAAACTTGCATTCACCGTGTTTCTTTTCCCCTTTAACTTACAAATACTTGTTAAAATCCCAACCTTCTGATTCAAGAACAATTATAGGCCTACGAATCCTATCACGTAATTATCCAACTATCGTTCCTAATCACCTTCTGATACCATATTAGGATTTAATAATCAACACTCTTAATGGTGTGATATGTGTTTCATTGATATATTTATATACAAGTACAAGAGATCAATCACTAACAATATGCCCTATAAACAAGGAAGGGACATCTTCTATACAATTTAAATGTTACATCTAATTTAACTCAAGGACTTGTTCAATCCTTGAGATACGGTATTATGAACAATAAAAAATCGAAATTAGACAAAAGTAAAATTAGGAATTAAGATTTATATGTAACCTTTTTTTTTCAATTAATAATGTATTTTCTTATTTTTTTAATGTATTAGTTTTATATTTTTTTTTATTTGATTCAGTTGATGTATGTTTAAACCGAATTCGATCCGGTTTTTAAACCGGTTTTGACTTTGGTTGACCAAATTCGATCCGGTTTTTAAACCGAACTGGTTTTCCAAAAAAACCGGTTTGTACACCTCTATATGAATGTATGTATAATGGAGCCCGACTTTTTATTATGTAGATAGGCCCAATGGGCTAAGCCGCCTATTGTTGAAAGCTGTTTGGTTGACAGAATGTTTTTGATGGAATTAGAATTTAGGAAGGAATTGGAATCCTTAAGGAATTGGAATCCTTAAGGAATTAGAATCCAATTTCATACTCTGCTTGGTTGACATAAAATGAAATTGGAATCCAATTCAATATTTTCTTTTGTTGACATGAATTGAGTTTGGAATTAGGTAAAATGACGAATTTACCCTTATTGTTCATAGTGGTGGCGACGGTGATGGTGGCGGTCGGTGGCTGTTGAGGCGGGTGAAGGTGGCGGTGACAGTGGGGTCGTAGGTGGTGGCGACGGCGGCGGGTGGCGGCGACGGTTGGTGGTGATGGCAACGGTAGCGGTGGGTGGTGGTCGTAGGCAGGGGCGGAATTGTTATGGTGCACACGGTGGCACGTGCTACTACTCGAAAAAATTTCGATTCGGTAAATTTTCGGGACTTTTTTATTGTTATAGTATTTTGAATACATTAATATATATCCGAAAAAGGTGAATTAAGATACATCCATCTACTAGCGCAGCTGGCTATCACTCCTTAAATGTATACTAGCAGGGTACCCGCGCAATGCGGTGGCGGGAACCCTGCGATTACATTTGGCAGCGACCAATTGATGAATGGTGATAGTGACAGTGTATAGCGATGATTGTAGGTGGTGTCGTGGTGGTATTAATTTCAACTTTTTAAAGTTTAAATGATTAATAAAGATAACTTTATGTCAACTAAAGATTGCACCGATAGACACTAATTAAGAATAATAATTTGACACAAAAATATAAAAACTAAAAGAAATGGCACTGATAGACAGTAATCATCACAATTACAAGAATAACAATACGGTATCAACATCAATATCATTTGTTTATTTTAATAACTGATGTTATTACGAATCTTGGAGTTACAACCATCACTCACCAAAGATGTTAAATCGAAACCAAGAGCAGAGTCTTGGTGAAAGTCCGTAGACTCAGGTTTCACTCTACAAAATCTCAATAACATCATAGGGTGCATCCTAACATGAAAGCATCATTCTACATCACAACTTATGGACCCGAGTGCGAGTAAACCTTGATTTGTTCTAATGAAATTATGGTTACCTCTCGTAATCAAATAAAAAAATGATGGACCCACCACCGCCCTCGGTTTATATCTTCTTGTGTTACGGTTGTGGTTCCCTTTTTACTATCAAGGCTAAATTTAGTAATGTTTTCTTCCCTTTGTTCTCCATTTAAATTTTTCATGAGATCTGAGAGTGTTAAGTTGAAGTTGGTTAGTTCAACTCGTGTTGCATCAAGATCGCCATATGAGTTCATTTCGAGCAAGATACTTTTTAGTACATTTTCTAATGTTCCTTGCTGCAAGTATTTTCCTTGAGTTTCTATTCTCATTAGCAGCTTCTTTTGTACCTACAAACAACAGTCAAATCAGGTTCAAGATTTGTAATCAGCTAATGCATTACAATAACATCTACACGATTTTATTGCAAGTAGTCAAGTACCGTTTGGAGTTAAGGTATTTGCAGATTTGCTCTGTGTCTTTAAGATTCATATACCCAGCTAGATTCATATACCCTGATGTATAGTTGAAGCCTTTTCATCTGTGATGACAACCTGAACATAAAGGGTAAAGCACATGATTACTTAAATATTAATCAAAAAATTATTTTATATGTTTACATCAAGCATGTATATTTTCATACTAAAGCTTGCAAAATCATACACGGTGACCAGATAAACCTTCAATCCACCATACAAACAAATTGAAAATTTCAAAGATTGATAAAAGAAGTAATCATGTCATTACCAAAGCAATCGCTTAGTCTATTGAGCATGAAAAATACAAACTTCCTTCAATTCATACAGTTCAGATGCATTCTTATTTCATATTATGGTTTTGCCTTGATTCCTTCAAACATCAAGAGATTAACACCTACATACCGGAACAGAAGCAGGCAAGTAGCTAATTTTGGTGTAGGAAGACGCTGCCATTGAATTGTGCTTGTGAGTGCGGGAAATGAAGAAGAAGAAGAAGTAGAAGCAATTGAGATTGAGAGACTCCGTCATTGAATTGTGCTTGTGGCTGAGAGATGTTGGGAGACTTGAGAGACAAATTTAGATTTAAGAAAATTAAGGCAGACACACGATTATGTTTCAAGGAATCAAGGCAACAAAATCGAGGAGGCGTCTAGGGTTAAGGGAGAACTGAATCAATAGAGGAGAAAGGAACTGATGCAGAGTGAAGGAATCGATGAGGTGTCTTGAAGGAACCAATGGAATGGGAATCGAGGAGGTGTATTGAAGGAACCGATATACAAAGGGAAGGGATCGATGCAATCGGAACTGAGGAGGCGTTTTTTGAGAAAAGGACGCCTAGGGTTAAATTAATAGATTTGGAAATGACTAATGTCCGTTCTTCCCGTTCAGATTTTGGAATTATTTTTCAAGACAAAAAAGGAAAGATTTTGGCTGAATTTTCAAATTGCTATTTAGGGAAAGGTCTAAATGCATTATAGATAGTAGAGATAATGATGTCATGAGTTCGAATCATGTTGTTGTCATTTTTTTATATCGACTTTTTTTTTTCCTTTTTAAGCCTCTATGTTACAAGGGTTATCTTTTTTCGCAACCTTTTTTCTTTTTTTACCCTATATATTTAAAAAAAAAATTCTTTAGTCCAAAAATTTCAAATAATTTTCTTTTATTTTCCTTTTTCAATACTTTAAATTGATTTTTTTTTATAAATCAAATGAGGTATTTTATAAAATATAATATATATAATATAATTTTATAAACCAAAATTTTTATAGATTAAAAACCTATTCAATATCCCAAATCAATCTTAAAAAAAACCTCTAACTATTAATTAATAGTCCACACCCAAAGACAGCCCAAACATTTGAACCAAATAAAAAAACATAAAATGTGTATTGTATATTTTGTAATATGTTTATAATATTAGTAATTCTTTCGTAAGTTTATGAAATGCATTCTTAAATATTTGTTGGCGTATGTAATTAAAACGGGTGATTTGTGTGACAACTCGATATTGCCGGTATGTAATCTCATTTCATTTCTAGAACTTTCCTTATTTAGAAAGTTTCTATATTTAGACATTTCTATTTTTGGCATCCAAACACACAGCAAAACATCTATTTTTACACCATACATTAGTGTTTGACTATTTTAGTCAACACAACATTATTAATTTCTTATGGCGACACATTTGAGCTAAAACACTTCTAAAAATAGTACCTGTTATCGGTTACACAATAAACGAATTTAATTTAATATAACGTGACTCGATTGAACAAATTCTTAAATCCGACCACTATGTGGCAGAGCACCCTTGCTCGTGTACCTCTATTTCGGCCGAACCACCACAAGGTGGTGTGTCGTCCCTTGATAAGTTTCATCCTTATCTTGCTAGATTTAAACTTGTGATGATCTCAATCTAGAAGAGTTAGTGTTCTTCTACAAATCTTCCCTAAACCCTAGCAAGCACACACTATAAATACATACCCATTGCAAACCTTAATCTCTTTGATTCCCCTTTCCTCTCTCTCGGCCGAAACTCGAACCACCACCATCTTCATTCGATTTCGATCTCAAGCCAAACTCGAACCCTCGTTCGTCCGATCCAAAGTATCATTCGATTCCCTATTGTTTTCCTTTAAGTTTTCTTCCTTGCTTGCTTATTGATTCGAACCCGAGACCATGACTAAAAGCCATATGGTCTCAGTTAGCCATTATAGCCGTAGCATGCATGCATGTATTCATATACATGTGTGTGTGTTTGTTTGTTTGATTCAATACTCACTAGAATTGTTGTTGAATCATTGTTTTGATGCTGTAAACCCTAGATCTAACCTTGTTGTGACCTAAACCCTAGATCTAACCGAATCTAGCCATTGAACCTCGAACCTAGACCAGATCTAGCATGAAACCCGAAGGGTTTTGGCCTGCGGCCAATCGTTGACCGAAACCCTAGCCGAGCTTTTACCCTAGTTGACCAAACATATGCTAAACCAAACCCTAGACCCGAACTCAAACCCTAGCCGAAATCTAGTGGACCATTGTTGACTTTTGTTGACTAGTTTTGACCCATAAGTCAAACCGGGTCAAGGCCGGATTCTTGACCCAAACCATGGACCCAAACCCAAATACATAATCAGGCCAAGGCCCGTACTTGGCCCATTCGATCTATCTTAGTCGATCGGGCCCAAAATTTAGTTGGCCCATTAGTATCCAAGCCCATTTGGACCAAAGCCCAAACCTTTGGCCCATTATCACCCAAACCGAACCCAATTGGGCCAAGCCCAATCCTAGGCCCAATCTAATCGGACCTAAGCCCAATATGAGGCCCAAGTGGCCCAACCTAGTAGCCCATTAAGCCCATTAGGCCCAATCTAGGCCCATTAAGCCTAACCCAAGCCCATTTCATTTCATTTCATTTCAAAGCCCATTTCATTTCATTTCGTCCCATTAAGGCCCAATGATCCAAGTTCATTCGATGTCACAAAACATAAAACATAACATTAATCGTATATCATATATCTTATATCATAACTAGAATCGCCTGTGTTAGCTTAATATAATTAGAAAGTTATTTCGTTTAGACTACACGTAATGGGTGACCAAAGTAAGTTTGGCCACCCCTGCCACCTCTGCGCCACATCAGCTTTCTCTCTCCTGATCAAACACATGAATAGACTGTAACACCTTGAATTTTAATACAAAACATTTGCCCAAAATATCTTTTTTATAAATAGAAGAACTATTCCAAAAATATGGATTTACAAAAACCTTTGGTATGAAAATTAGAGTATAAAGTTTGGTGTTACAAAATAGATCAAAACCAAAGCTACGCATAAATCCAATCTAATGTTCTTCTACTCTAGGCCCCGCATCTCTATCCATGCGTACCTAAACCTTCGATCCCGAACCTGAGTACATAGCAAAAACAACGGGAGTACGTGAGACAAAAACGTCTCGTGAGCTACATGGGTTTAGACCCGATAATAATAATAATCGTAAGACATATAAACAAACATATAAGTAAGTCGTACATATATCTAGTCACCCTATTGTGACTCTAATACCTTGCTTCCCAAGCAATCATATCTAGTTATCGGGTTGCCCCCGAACTAACTAGAACCACATTAACTTATTAACCGGGGATCCCCCGCATTAATAAGCTTCAAGGTAAAGGCAAGAGGGAATCGCCCAATCTACCTATACCTGCCTTACTCGCCGGACTACTTCCAGTTAGCAAGACTACTATCATGGAATGGGCCGATGGGGATCCGCCCAAATGCTCCCCATTCCATATCCTCATGACCGGGGATCCCCCGCATCATCACATCGTCTCATCCTTACTATAACTCAACAGTTATTTCTATCAAAGCCCTTGGCTATCACATCATTCATCAAACACGTTAGTTAACTATATTCAACAATATATAACTAACTCTATATACTAAATTCCACACAATTATCAAATAGACTCGACATATGTAATAAAAGGTATTTTCATGGCTATCTACTCAGTAAAGTCCATACGTACTCACCTTAGCAATAAAATGCTCCAACCGTATTCTTTCCGCCGGTTTCCTTGCTTCACAATTCGGTCAACTTTCCAAGACTTCACCAAAAGCCTAATACAACAATCACAAGATGTTCATCATCACATACTACCAATAATGTATCCATTTATCATTAGATACCATCAACTAACACTTTCCCCCAATTATGGTGATTTACCTAACCCTAGGTTTAACCAACCCTTAAGATTCTTACAAATCATAATCATACATTTGTTTCCTTTGTTAAAATACCATCTATTAAGTGTATACATCCTTTATTTCACCATAATCCATAACCCCAAGAACTAGGGTTTCAAACCCATACATCAAAATACATAGATCTTAAGCAACAAAGATCAAGGAGTGAAGATATACCTCTAATCTTCAACTAGGAGTGAAATCTACTAAGGATTCGTGAAGAAATCGACCTCCAACTGTTCTTGAGCTCAAAAATCGCCAAAGGGAAAACTAGGGTTTTGATATGGCATTAAATGAGCCAAAACCCGACTTTAATGTTGTCGACCAAAGTTCACGGCGTGAACTTAGTTCGCGTCGCTAACTTTGCACGTCGTGAACACTTCCCGATCGCGACCTAGGGGTGAACTCTGATCGATCAAAACCACCAAATCGCTGAATGGAGTTCCCGATCGGGAACTCAATTTCACGGCGTGAACTTTCCTATGCAGCAGGGCTGCAGTTTTCGGTTGTTGTCTCGACCCGGTTTCGTCCATACCTTCCTCGTACGGTGTCCAAATTACACGAAACCAATTCCTACGTTCTTTAAACGATTTATCTGAAGGGTTTCACTACGCACCATGCGACTGATCGACCCATAAGATCGACCTCATAGTAAACTTGGTTCGAACCATGACTGACCAAGAACATGAACTTGTTCTTGACCGGTTGAAACCAACTAGCTAATTTAATCCCTAAATGTGGAACTGGGATTAAACCTAATCCTTAAACTCTAAAGGATTGGGATGTTGTAAATCTAGATTAGGTTAACAAGAAAGAAACCTTGTACGAAGAACTCGAACACACACACATACTTGTGTGTGTTCGTCGACTACTACCAAGAACCCTAGGGTTCTTGGTTCGACTTCGAACAAGAGGAGAAGGAGGAAAGAGTGTTCCATGAAACATACCTTAGTTAGTGCTTAAGATAGATCCACTCATGATGAACACGACGAACGATCCTCTAGATGATCACTTGCAAAGAACTTGGATCTTCAAGACTTGAAGAACACGAACAACGAACGAATAACACGAAGAACACAAACTTGTGTTCTTTGGTGTTTCGGCCTAGATTGAGTGGAGAGGGGGCTAGGGTTTTCGTGTGATGTTACAAGGGGTTTTAGGGTTACCCTAAGCCTCTTTTTTATATTTAAATAAGTTACGCTTAGAACCCTTTAAGTTTAATTAATATTAGAACTTTAATTAAACTTCCTTTTAACACTTCAATTCCTTATAGTTTAACTAGTTTATTCTTATTGCATTTAGCTATCAAATGTCTAGTATTAAAACACTAATAATTCGGTTCCCATATACACGAATTATATACTTGTATTTATACTTCTAATAATTAATTATATAATAACCTTTATATAATTTACACAATAATATTATCCAATTACTATATGATTTAATAGCCTTAAATCATATCATGGATAATCTATAATTAACACATTGTTTGACTAACTGTGCACATAAATCCTTCAGACTCCCACTTGTGCAAGTTTGAAACCTTTGTCTTAATGATACGAGCTACATTGGCATTCTAGATGGGCATGTAGGTAACTAACCCCATAAAAACAGCTTATGTAACGCTGGTATTGTTTTATGAAAAACTCTTAATAGCGTCTCCTAGTAAAGAACACTCTGTCTTTACTTCTTGGGTAATGTTGTTAGGCTTATCCATTGCAGCACGATATTTATGATAACGAATACGAGCATGGTAGAAATTATCAACTCCTGTATTCGAAATCATTTTATGACTTCTTGATTCAAACTGCTGTGATAAACGACAAAGAACAGATCAGTTCGTTTGGGCACGGCCGTGCACTTGTCAGTTTCTCATCATGTCAAAGGACCTATAAATATCTCTCCTAAAGAGGAGGTCCAATTACCATCCTGTTATATTTCGATTTAAAATACAACTTCCTTTGTACCCAGTATCGCCTCGTATGACAAACATATTTCAGAATTGTCTAAGTTGAACCAAAGCACATTAGTCATTGTATCCTAAACCAAATACCTCAGGCTTAAGGACAATCCTAGTGAACAATACTTTTGACTTTTTCAACCACGAAGTATTGTCACGGTGGTCAATCCAATATTCGTTGAGCCTCCAACAGAATATCACAGATATTTGGTTTACACAAAACTTGTGTAGCTATCTTCGAAGAGCTTCGAATCTACCACCAAATACCGTGATGATGTTAACGTCCCATCAAGGTTCCCACCAAGACGAGTAGTCACGGATTTATATCTTTTTGAATAAATAGACTTTTATTCATGGATGATGTAAAACATACAAAGTCTGAATAAAAATGATACTAACTCATGTATTATTCCTCACTGGACATAGATACTGAATTATTACTGGATCATTACTTATTCCTTTTGTTCGTGTTGATTACTTAATGATTCTTACAACCTTAATTGTAACTTTATCACTTAAACCAATCATTTCTATTATACTAAAGACATAAGACGAATACTTAGGAATACTTTACTTTTGTCTTTGCTAGATATTGTTCTTGCAACAATCTAGAACATATTCTAGTCTTGCCTTTTATGCAATTCGGTAAACATAGGAGGATTGGAAATTAACTCCTTAGTTCTTTGAATGCATAAAATCATCCTTGTAGCTAAAGCCTCTTTTAGTTACTTGATTTGTAGATATTCTTACTAGTTAAAGAAATTTCCTTAAATGATTATGTTATCCACTGAAGGGTTGTGAACAACCTATTAGATATGCAATAATTAATCACAAGACTTGTGATCACACTATTAGGTTTGCAATAATCTAATTAACGATCATTTATTATTTCTCTTAACTCTTTGGCTAACGACTTGGTAAAACCTTGTTGTTAATGTCTTACTAACTTACTGAATTCATTAACATCTTTAATGAATTACGTTAGTCTTAGGTCCCACTTACTTTTATGGAATTTAAGCATCTCTTAAACTACTTTGACCTAGTCAATAACTTGTAGTTTAATCTTTTTAAGAATTCTATCAATAATTAAGATCATCCTTTGGATTTGCGAATATCCAGCATTCCTGTTTAGGGAATTATGATCTTTATTGATTACTGTATCTAACAAGTATAAAACACTTGAAACGATACTTCCAATTCTTAAATACATTAGTATCTTTTAAGAACTTTATTTAATGCCAAAGTCATCACTTGGATTTCTCAAATATCCATTATTCCTATTAGGGAATTATGACTTGATTAAATATTGTATTTATTACAAGTATAAAAAACTTGCAATAATACCTTTTAATTCTTAAATACTTTTAATATAGTTTGTCCCTTTTAAGAGTCATTCAATGTCTAAGTCATTTTACTTGGATTATACGAATATCCAATTATTCCTATTAGGGAATTATGACTTCATTAAATCCTTTATTACAAGTATAAAAGACTTGTAATAATACTCTTAAAGTCTATCTTGATTATATCCAATACAATCATACTATACTAATATTTTAAAACTTTCTATCACAAGTAATGACTATTACTTAAGATGTTTTAACTAAGTTCAATAACTCTTGAACCGTATGCTTCCATAAAACTCTTAAATACTTTCAATAGAAAAACTTTCTAATTACTAGCATCTAAATACCTTGAGCTATCAAGACATTATTTATACAACAATCAAACAAATATATATAAACATGAAATATAAGTAAATCAAAACTTAACTTACAATCTAGTCATAAACCTTGACTAGTGTAATTATCACACATGCACACAATATAATTCAATCATGGATTCGAAATTAATTAAAACCAAAATAAAACTTGTTTTAACATAAAATAAAATTATCCAAACAATAAAGTAAAACTGTTTAAAACGAATCCATAAAATACTGAATTATAAAACTTGGTGCTCATGGGATCATTACCATCTCATGCTGGTCGTCATCACTTTCCATCTCCTCCTGCAATAAACGATTGCAAAAGTTAGATTACTCGTAACGTACTTTACAAGTATCTTAAAGTGATTAAGAAGTGTGGTTGTGTTACCTGAGGAACTTGCGTTTCCTCCACTACCACTTGCACCATTTAGACAATTCCTTTTCCAATGCCCAGCCTCACCACACTTGAAGCACCGATTCTCGGTCCATGCAGTGTTAGGCTTAACCTTCTTGACCTTTTGTTTGACACTTTTACCATTTGGCACTCCTTGGTTAGGATAAGTTTTACCCTTTCCTTTACCACCATGCCTTTTTCTCTTCTTCCCACCGCCACCGCCATTACCGATCATAAGAACGTCCTTAGATTTGGTCCCCAAACTCAACTCAGTTGTGTTGAGCATGGAATGTAGCTCAGCAATGGATTTCTACATATTATGCATGTTGTAGTTGACCACAAAAGACTTGTAGTCATCAGACAACGAGTTGAGTATAGTGTCTGTTGCCATTTGCAACGGTATGGGGTGATCAAGTCTAGCGAGGTGATCCATGTGTCCTTTCATTTTCATGACGTGGGCACTCACCGGCGTTCCTTTGACCATCTTGCAAGAGTTGAAGGCTCGATTGATGTCAAACCTCTCAGTGGGAGCTTGCTCTTGAAATTAATCCCTAAGTTGCTGGATCATCTCAAATGCATGTACATCCATAAGTCCCGCTTGTAACTCAGGACTCATAGTGGCGAGCATCAGACAGCTCATATCGAGTGCATCACTGACATGCTTATCATAAGCTTGCCTCGTTTCAGCTCTGGCATTAACAGCAGGGGTGTTTGGTACTGCTCTCTCCAAGACATACCACTTTCTCTCATGGCTGAGCACAATACGAAGATTGCGCTCCCAGTTGAGAAAGTTTGACCCAATCAACTTGTCCTTTTCGAGGATTGAGCGAAGTGAGAGATTGTTGGTACTTGTTGTTGCGATTGCGTTTGTTGCTGCCATCTACATATCAAACCCAGTTTAATTAGTAATCATCAATAAACATTCTCTAAAATATATTATAAACCCATAATTAATATTTTAGGCCTAGGATCCATATATCACATTCTCGCCGCAAGGTTTGGGCACTTCCCGACGAGACATGCTATTTCTGGTAGGTAACGTCCTTACTGATCGTTCAAGACTTGACACGATTCCTAGGGGTCGTAGAATCTTTAGACTTATAACTTATTACAACCTTGTACAATCTAATTGTACATTTCTAAGTTAGTAATAAAGTCTAGTATGTTTTGAAGGGTTTCATAACACTGATCGACCACTTGGGTCAACCTCCTATTATGCTTGGTTCGACCATACTGACCAAGAACATAAACTTGTTCTTGACCGGTTAAAACCAACTAGCTGATTTAATCCCTAAAAGCGGAAGTGGGATTAAACCTAATCCTTAAACCCTAAAGGATTGGGATGTTAAAAATCTAGATTAGATTAACAAGAAAGAAACCTTGTACGAAAAACTCGAACACACACACATACTTGTGTGTGTTCGTCGAACACTCACCAAGAACCCTAGGGTTCTTAGTGTTCTCGTTCGATCGTACAAAAGGGGAAGAAGAAAGTGTGTTCCATGAAACATACCTTAGGTTAATGCTTAAGATAGATCCACTGATGATGAACACGACGAGCGATCTTCTAGTTGATCACTTGCAACGATCTTGTTCTTCGAAACTCGAAGAACACGAAGAACGAACGAAGAACACAAACTTGTGTTCTTCCCTTGTTGGTGTTCGGCCGAATGGAGGGAATAATGGGGGAGAGATTTCGTGTAAAGAGGCAAGGAATCAACATCTAGGGTTTAGTCATAAGCCTCTAATTTATAATAGAAGATCTTACACTTATAGAAGTTCAATTAAGATTAACTTCTTAATTAAACTTCCGATTTACACTTCCATCCCTTATAGTTTTAACTAGTTCATTATTGTTGCACTTAACTATTAAATGTCTAGTATTAACACACTAATAATTCGGTACCCATATACACGAATTATATACTTGTATTTATACTTTTAATAATGTAACACCCAAAATTTTTACAAAAATAAAAAATTTCTAAATACAAGATTTAAATAAAAAGGTCCCATAAATAAATCTCAGATATAAATATTTAACATTTAAAACGTAATTATTGCGGAAGAAGTTTTAAATAAAAATAAAGTTTAAAATAATAAATGTTGTTCCACATCAACACTTGAAAAATACAGTGGTCAACCGTCCACCTTCTCTTTTCCTTTGCTAGTACCTGAAACAGTGGGGGAAAGTTTTAGTCAGCTGGGGAAGCTGAGTGAATAAACTCAAAATGTAAACAATTAAAACATACAACACATGAGGGCACATCGGTGTACTCCTAATCAGAATCTACTCGTTTAATTACTCAGATTTATTTCTCAGATTTTATTACTCAGATTTTTATTTATATAGCGCGCTTGTGTGATTCGGGTCGATCGACCCTCCTCACACCTCAGATAGGCATAAGCCAAAAACTCAGACGGGAGTGATCCCAAAAACTCAGACGGGAGGTGATCCCAAGATAGGCATATAGCTAAAAACTCAGATGTGTGTTATTATGTTTTATTATCTCTTTAACATAATTATCTCAGATGCCCTAGCAAGTAGTAGCACAGAATGACCCTGTCCCGAGCTCGGTTACCCAGGCTCAATGTCTCAGATCAAAATAAATCAACAGATGCTCAGATACTCAGATAACATATCAACTCAGATAACACATAAGGTTCAACTAATATAACACATAAGTCATGCATGTACTATGTTAAACTGAATACACGGTGAGAATACTCACCTCGAGAAACGTAAGCTCCTAAATATCCTCGGTACTGAAGAGCGTCTCTAACCGGTCCTAGAAGGTCCTACAATGTACAAGGAAGCTCGGGTTAGGATTAGGCTCAAAGGTTGCTTCAGCAGAACTAAACAGCACTCAGCACTTTCACGGGGACGGCTATAACTCTCAAACCGCTCACTAGATATTATTCAAATTCTTACAGTAGCTAGATGACTCAGAGGACTACAATTTTACAGAATACTTCGGAAGCTAGATCCAAACGGAAAAGGCTCAAAACAGGCTCACGAGACAGAAAAGCTGAACCGAAAACTTATCCAGGGAAGGTTTACTAAAACACCAATAACTTTTAAACCGTGAATCAGATTAACGAGCCGTTAGCGGCATTGGAAAGAGGACTCAGAAAACTAGTGACCAGCACGAGCCAAAAATTCAAAAATGTATTTTAAGTATGTTAAAAACAGACCCGAACAGAATGTACAGATTCTGTCCAAAAACCAAGTTGTGATAAGACTCGTATTAACAAACCCGATACCAACCCGTATAATCCGAGGGCACCCGACAGCCCCGAAATCACTTTTTATCTCTGAAACTTATATTCGCAAAATCTCGCTAATTTATTTAAGAAAACTATTCGGTTTAGGAAACCAAGAACCCTAAGGTTCGGTTTCCGAGTTTTTCGATAAAACGTCTATCAATTCAACAAACGGTTTTCACCCAACCCGAGACCCGACATCTGCCGACATTTATAGAATCAGTAGTTAAAACAGACAACAACAAAAACCGAGCACGAGGGGCATCAAAACAGATTATTACATGACTCGGATTAATACTTGGAAAACGGAACATAGTCTACAAAACGATAAATGAAACGAGCCTTCAATGGCTCGGGACCTCTCTGCCAAATCTCTACACAATTACTGGTTATTAAACTCAATACACAAAAGAAATGGATAAGCATAAAAAATCAAAAGGGTGGGACTACCGAAATAGAATCTTTAGCTCGTGTCCTCAACTTATTCACAGCCCTCGGTTCTTATCTTCTGCTCTTATCGATCAATCCCACAACAGCCCCAAAACAAGTACGTAAAGCATTAGAATCGGAAGAAAAAAAAATACCCAACGAGAGATGGGAAAATTGGCCATATCATAGTCGAACAAGAGAAGAAAGAAAAAGGAAAAGAAGGAAGCAATTACCAGACCCAAGACTTCCGATCACACCTCTTAAAATTTCACGTGTATGTATGCTTGCTACAATTAATTAATTGGAAGCCACTTGACCCTTAACTCTTGAATTGATTTCTTTGCTGGAGTCGGTGATCACTTTCTAGATGCCAGCTTAGAATTCACAACCCACTCTAGAATTCTTTGCTGCCTCATGAATTGCAGAGGCGATGGAAAAATAGATGAATTGGGACGCAGCCTTCAAACGGAAAAAGGGTACGAGGGATTAAAAAAAGGTTTAGGGTATTATAATAATCAATCAATCAAGCCCACGACTTAAAAGCCCGGGGTTTTTGGCTTTTGGGCGGCCCGGTTCAAAACAATACAACTCACTCTTACGATTAAGTTACCTGTCAAAACCCGAGACGTCTACGAACCGTCTAACTACACATCGGCTGAATAATTAACGCGCCTAATAAATGGTTGTCTAAATTAATTAATGTCTAGTAAAAATGAACCGTCACGTATTTATATCGCATAATGTCACAAAATAATTATCTCATAGAAAATCAAATGAATAAATGTAATTTAAATTAATTTAAAATTAATATTTAATTACTTTAAAATTCAGGACGTTACAACTCAACTCCACTTGAAATAGACTTCGTCCCCGAAGTCATGGCTCAGAAGAAGCTCAGGGTAGCAGTCTCGGATCTCAGACTCCAGCTCGTCAACATCCGACATCCGCGATAGAAGAAAAATGCTACGATTACGAATAAAAGAACTCGTCAGGGTGACCTACCCAATCAGGATGGACTCCGGCTCTCTCAGTCGCTCATAAAAACCTCCGGTCTCTAGCGGCGCAAAAGATACGGCTAGAAGAAAAAAAAATAAAAAAATCAAACTGTTCTCTAAGACTATCGGTTTGTCTCAAAAGAAAAGGATGCCAAAGGTAACACGAAAGAAAGCTCACGAAATTATGTTGAAGGCGTCGTCTTGCTCTCGGAGTCGGACACAGTTCCTGCACCCCGTGGTAAACGTTGCGTTGAATCTCCGATTCAACTCCACTTGGAAATTTGTTATGGATTCAATTGATGATGTTAGATGATCTCGGCGTGAAACTTGGTCATTCAATCCATACTCACTATCACACACGGCTCTCTCATGGCGATAACAATAAGTTTCTACGGGAAATTTCTTCTCGTACAACTCTATTAATTGGTAACTATAGATTTTAGCAACATAAAAAAAATCTCATTATTGACAATTCTCTATCAGAATGGCTCAGAAAGGTTCTCTACACTATGGGACATCGTTTTGCTAAAACATAAGAAATGAATGTGTGGGTCGCCCCACTGTCAAATAACACAAAAGCAGGCACGTTGTTCACAAGGAATATACTTATCACACAAAATTCTCATATACTCAGGTATATAACTCAAAAATATGATCTGGAAATATAACTTAGAAGTCCAACTCAGAAATAAACTCAAAACATATCTCAGGAGTATAACTCGAAAATATATAACTCAGGAGCAAACTCATAAATCTTAACTCAGAAGCAAACCCAAAACTCTAACTCAGTAACAACTCATAAGGTAATAATATTTACAAGTAATAGCATTAGGTATAAATCACATTTTTACTCATTCTTATTACTACTCGCGTGTTCCAATTTACCAGCTTATAATACTTGGAATGATATATTCTCTCTCAACCGCGTTATTGGTTCTCAAAATAACTCTTCTATAACATTATATTGTTACCTTACTCTATTAGGTTTGCATATTACCGATGTTGATAACCCTTTAAATAGCTCAAATTAACGATCTTGTCATTTAACTCGTTTTATCAGGTTCTCATTCTACTACATTTAGTGGTTTCTCGATCATTTTTTTAATATATATTTTCTCATTTATCCAGTTTAACGATCCTCAATCGTTTGTTTCACTAATTTTAAACAATTTAAATGTCTCTTGATAAAAATTTTAATTAAATTTCATACTCTTACTTTAATGATTTCTCATTACTCGGTTCACTAACTACTATTAATTCAACACTTTAATAATAATAAAATATATTATTTGACAATTCTAAATAAAATATATTACTCAATTCAATAATTTCGTTTGGTAATACTTACTCACAATTGAAATTCTCATTAATGAAAATTTATAACTCCAAAAAAAAAAACTAAATAGAACTTCCCGTTAATTTACCAATTTTCTCCTTTAACTCATTTTAATAGTTCGTTCACTTAAATCTATCTATAAATTTCTTATAAACTTAAAGTTACTCAATAGCCAATCCAAACGAAATTTTTTTCTCATTGAACTCGTTTTATTAATTTATTACTAACTCAATTAACGGCCTCATTTTAACTCATTTCCTCATATCCGACAAATTAATAATTTCTCATTACTTAATAAATTTTCATCATCTCATTATTTATATAATTATGGTACTTGTTACTTCTCATTTGTACAATTTCCCTCAACCCAATTAATTCTTGGTTTATTAATTCCTCCACTAATCCCGATTATCAATTAAATAAACTCGATAGTTACATATAGGATCAATTTAATTAACTTACTCCATTTTATAGTTATTCTTATAACTTTTCTAATCAAATCTATGTATCTAGATTTCATACTTTTAAAATCCTCATCCAGAAAAATCCCTCTGTATAAGTATTATGCACATAATAATTATAAATAATACATAATGATAATCATATTATTTTTAGAAATTTCCCTTTTTACCCCTACTCAACTCCACTTGGAGAAAACTCGTCCTCGAGTTTGGCATTAGAATTCTCTATCATGATAACATAAACAACATACACTCACTCAAGCAAATAATATGCATAAAATAAATTCACAATGTCAAGCATTGGTCCATCGTTCCCTTCAAAATCTCCCCATAACCAACCAAAAGTACGGTGTGTACGATAATAGGGCCCTCTATTACTTTCGACACCTACTTTTGTTTGGTCACGAGTCAATCCTAAAGTTACAATTTCCCACATAGAAATTCATCAACAAATCACAATCGGGAGAAAGAAAGTTTATTTTCAGTATCTAATAAATACATATATGCACTCAACTGTGTGTACTCAAAATCTCATAAACATTACTCAGAAATTCATGCGTATATTGTCTCGTACGCGATACTCGGATAACTCAGATTCATAGAAATATTTCCACTTGGTTACTTCCACAATACAAACCCCATTTATAATTTTTTTATTTGGATATGACATTTATTATTCCTCATAAATATGATTTACATCATCTTCACAATTATATTAAATTTATTGTAATCGTGAGCGTCGATCAATACTCTTTGAATTAGAGTTCTCAGTTATTGTGTTACTCGTTTAACTTGATTCAATTATGGCACTTTTAACTCTTTTTTAAAAAGATCATCATCAAATTCATGACGTTAGCCTCCCCTTAATACACTTTAATAATTACTCTGTTAGACGAACTTCAATAAATTCTGATTAATCTGACTCAACAATTTCTCAATTAATTAGTCTTAGTAACTTATATAGTTTATTTGATATCTCTGCGTTACCTCGATAATCTCTCTGACTTGTTATTCACATGAAGTTTTGCACTCAGCTAATTAATTCGCACACTTACTTGATTAACTATCAATTTCTTGACTTTTTAACCTGAAATCTTCTCGATTACTCCGACTCATGGCTCATTGCATTCAAAGATAAATTTCTCATTT
The DNA here is from genome assembly GCA_963853835.1 of Calendula officinalis. Classification (NCBI taxonomy): domain Eukaryota; kingdom Viridiplantae; phylum Streptophyta; class Magnoliopsida; order Asterales; family Asteraceae; genus Calendula; species Calendula officinalis. The sequence goes on along the minus strand of OY970823.1, from coordinate 26,808,700 downwards.
AGTAGTTTAATTTCATAGCTTTTCAGTAACGATCGTGTAAATAATTCTCGTTTAACTCGACTTGATTGCTTTTCATTGACCCACTTATTGTTTAGCTCGTTTCAATAATTACCCTTTAAAATAAATTAGATTTTCTAATAATTTTTTTTTTATGAAATTATCTCTCATTTATTTAAATTATGATCAATCCTTTTGTCGTTTAAATTATATTGATTAATGCTTACAACCCTTTATAAGTTTTCTCTTTCACTCGTGCTTTATTACTTTTTATACTCTTGTCTCAATACTGTCTCGGTTAATTCAAATTACGAATTTCCCAGATACTTCATTTTGATAGCTCTTCATAACTCGATTAATGATTACTCTTTGTTTCATCAAGATTACCACATATACAATCTTCTCTTTAATCCATTATATAGAGTGTTACACAAATTTAGAGTTACCTATTACTGTATCTTTTAATCATTTAAACTTGGTTTAACAACCTCTCATTATGCATTCTCATTTTGTTATCTCATTAAACGGAATTCTCAAAAATTTAATTCGATATTTTTCTCGTTTAGCTCCAATGTAATTATTTTTCATTTTCTTGAATTAATAATTTCTCCTTACGTAACTAGGTAAACCCTCATTTAAATATTTATTAATCTCTGGTTTACTTAGCTTCAATAACTCTTTCTATAAAGTGTTTTCTCCGAAATGAAAACTTTTAATATTCTCCGAGTTTCACAATTTATTACTTTTCTTTAATATTAGGAACTTCTCCGTTTCTCAATTACTCAAGCATGTTTCTCATTTGATAATATATAAATTTTATATTACAAATTGGTATTCATTTATCACACTTTTGGTTAAAATTTCTCAGAATTATAAAATCTCATTTCAACTCTATTAGGAGTTCCTCTAGTTGGGAACTTTTATTATTTTCTCAATAAAATTTAGAATTTCACTTTTCTCCAGTATATGCTTTTGTATTTGTATATATATAAAATATATAGAATTCTAAGAATTAAAATCAAAATTATACTCAAATTAAGCTCTAACTTATACTCAGAATTTTAAAATCTCGTAATAGTATATCTATATACAGATAGAGATATGTTTAGCCATACAATTCACTGTTAATTCTCTCAGGGAATAAACCGAAAATTCTCAGAATACACTACTCGTCTATACTCATAATATATCAAAATCTCAAATAATAATACTCTTAAATATTACCGGCAATAGGAAGCGAGAGGTCGACGTGACATGCTGTATGTTTGATGTGGAAACTTTTCTCAGAAAAATATTTGACTCTTTTCTCATCTTAAAAACTCGATACTCAAACTTGAGTTTGAATTCGCCCCTTACAAACCCAAATCCCTCAAGTCAGAGCTCTGATACCAACTTGTAACACCCAAAATTTTTACAAAAATAAAAATTTTCTAAATACAAGATTTAAATAAAAGGGTCCCATAAATAAATCTCAGATATAAATATTTAACATTTAAAACGTAATTATTGCGGAAGAAGTTTTAAATCAAAATAAAGTTTAAAATAATAAATGTTGTTCCACATCAACTCTTGAAAAATACAGTGGTCAACCGTCCACCTTCTCTTTTCCTTTGCTAGTACCTGAAACAGTGGGGGAAAGTTTGGGTTAGCTGGGGAAGCATTGTGAATAAACTCAAAATGTAAACAATTAAAACATACAACACATGAGGGCACATCGGTGTAGTCCTAATCAGAATCTACTCGGTTAATTACTCAGATTTATTTCTCAGATTTTATTACTCAGATTTTTATTTATATAGCGCGCTTGTGTGATTCGGGTCGATCGCCCCTCCTCACACCTCAGATAGGCATAAGCCAAAAACTCAGACGGGAGTGATCCCAAAAACTCAGACGGGAGGTGATCCCAAGATAGGCATATAGCCAAAAACTCAGATGTGTCTTATTATGTTTTATTATCTCTTTAACATAATTATCTCAGATGCCCTAGCAAGTAGTAGCACAGAATGACCCTGTGCCGAGCTCGGTTACCCAGGCACAATGTCTCAGATCAAAATAAATCAACAGATGCTCAGATACTCAGATAACATATCAACTCAGATAACACATAAGGTTCAACTAATATAACACATAAGTCATGCATGTACTATGTTAAACTGAATACACGGTGAGAATACTCACCTCGAGAAACGTAAGCTCCTAAATATCCTCGGTACTGAAGAGCGTCTCTAACCGGTCCTAGAAGGTCCTACAATGTACAAGGAAGCTCGGGTTAGGATTAGGCTCAAAGGTTGCTTCAGCAGAACTAAACAGCACTCAGCACTTTCGCGGGGACGGCTATAACTCTCAAACCGCTCAGTAGATATTATTCAAATTTTTACAGTAGCTAGATGACTCAGAGGACTACAATTTTACAGAAGACTTCGGAAGCTAGATCCAAACGGAAAAGGCTCAAAAAAGGCTCACGAGACAGAAAAGCCGAACCGAAAACTTATCCAGCGAAGGTTTACTAAAACACCAATAACTTTTAAACCGTGAATCAGATTAACGAGCCGTTAGCGGAATTGGAAAGAGGACTCAGAAAACTAGTGACCAGCACAGGCCAAAAATTCAAAAATGTATTTTAAGTATGTTAAAAACAGACCGGAACAGGATGTACAGATTCTGTCCAAAAACCAAGTGGTGATAAGACTCGTTTTAACAAACCCGATACCAACCCGTATAATCCGAGGGCACCCGACAGCCCCGAAATCACTTTTTATCTCAGAAACTTATATTCGCAAAATCTCGCTAATTTATTTAAGAAAACTATTCGGTTTAGGAAACCAAGAACCCTAAGGTTCGGTTTCCGAGTTTTTCGATAAAACGTCTATCAATTCAACAAACGGTTTTCACCCAACCCGAGACCCGACATCTCCCGACATTTATAGAATCAGTAGTTAAAACAGATGACAACAAAAACCGAGCACGAGGGGCATCAAAACAGATTATTACATGACTCGGATTAATACTTGGAAAACGGAACATAGTCTACAAAACGATAAACGAAACGAAGTCAATATAATATCACACAATAAGTACCAACCCGAGCCTTCAATGGCTCGGGACCTCTCTGCCAAATCTCTACACAATTACTGGTTATTAAACTCAATATACAAAGGAAATGGATAAGCATTAAAAATCAAAAGGGTGGGACTACCGAAATAGAATCTTTAGCTCGTGTCCTCAACTTATTCACAACCATCGGTTCTTATCTTCTGCTCTTCTCGTTCAATCCCACAACAGCCCCAAAACAAGTACGTAAAGCATTAGAATCGGAAGAAAAAAAAATACCCAACGAGAGATGGGAAAATTGGCCATATCATAGTCGAACAAGAGAAGAAAGAAAAAGGAAAAGAAGGAAGCAATTACCAGACCCAAGACTTCCGATCACACCTCTTAAAATTTCACGTGTATGTATGCTTGCTACAATTAATTAATTGGAAGCCACTTGACCCTTAACTCTTGAATTGATTTCTTTGCTGGAGTCGGTGATCACTTTCTAGATGCCACCTTAGAATTCACAACCCACTCAAGAATTCTTTGCTGCCTCATGAATTGCAGAGGCGATGGAAAAATAGATGAATTGGGACGCAACCTTCAAACGGAAAAAGGGTACGAGGGATTAAAAAAAGGTTTAGGGTATTATAATAATCAATCAATCAAGCCCACGACTTAAAAGCCCGGGGTTTTTGGCTTTTGGGCGGCCCGGTTCAAAACAATACAACTCACTCTTACGATTAAGTTACCTGTCAAAACCCGAGACGTCTACGAACCGTCTAACTACACATCGGCTGAATAATTAACGCGCCTAATAAATGGTTGTCTAAATTAATTAATGTTTAGTAAAAATGAACCGTCACGTATTTATATCGCATAATGTCACAAAACAATTATCTCATAGAAAATCAAATGAATAAATGTAATTTAAATTAATTTAAAATTAATATTTAATTACTTTAAAATTCAGGACGTTACAAATTATTAATTATATAATAACCTTTATATAATTTATACAACAATATTATCCAATTACTATATGATTTAATAGCTTTAAATCATATCATGGATAATCTATAATTAACACTTTGTATATTTACTCAACTAGTAAATGTACAACTACTTGTATTATTTAGTTAGTTAAACTAATCTAGTAATAAGTTAAACTTAACTTAATACTTTAACTTATTCATAATGACTATTATGAATCATTCCTCTTCGTAGTATCATTGCATAACTTGCTCATATTACATGCACTCACCGATGTGTCCCTTAAGTGTTTCGTAGGCATGGATGTATCATCATAGGTTGACTAACTGTGCACATAATTCCTTCATGTTTATTCTACTCAAGTACTTTTTTGGGCCGGGACTCTCGATTATCACCAAAGTAGATCAAACCATCTAAGACAGTGCGATGCTCTGTGCCGGGACTCCCAATTATCACAGAACCTTACGCACCCTAACACTCGCAATGATTTGAATCCATATCTAAGGTTCTTTATCCTTACAATATGAATATCGTTTAACAAGTGAGGTGTTCCATTAGGTGGATAATACTTAGATCTAAGATTTTCTTGGGTTTGTTTAAGTCTTAAAACTAAACTTAAACCTTTATTCCAATCTTAATCCTTGTTTAAAATGTGTGACTTGTGAATTTGGGAATTCCACAAGACACCTTTTTTAAAACTTAAGAACTATTCTTTAAAACTTATAGTTTCAAGAATTTGCGCGACTTATATGTATACCTAAAACGAGGTGTACAAAACGTTTTACTAGTTTTTGTGAAAAACCTTATTTATAATAAAACTTACATGTTTTATCTTACTTGAAAAACCTTAAATCTTATGTTAAACTTTTAATTCTTTTATGGTTCATAAACTTGAAACATAAACCTAGTTTAACACACCTAGTTCTTCATATGTCTAATAATGAAATTAAACATTTGTTTTGACTTCTTAGATTCGACCAAAACTTATGTCTTAATGACACACTTATAAACTTTGTGATTTTCTTGTGTAGCTCCCACTAGCTTCAACAACCATGATGAAACTTAAGCTAACACAATCACCGGTTAATACTTGGTGAAACTAATAAACTTATTATATAAAGACTATATATAATAATTCTTAGTTTGTTTAAACCTTTCTTATATTTAACTTGAACTACTTAAATATAGGTTGTTGTTACTTTTACTTGATCATTAATCTAGTATATTACATGACTTGTAAAATACTTATATTATACTTGTATAATTACCTAATTATAATAATTTTTAACTTTATACATCTTAATATATGATAATAAAATATATATATATATATATATATATATATATATATATATATATATATATATATATATATATATATATATATATATATATATATATATATATAACTTTGTATATTTCTAGTTAATCATATAATTTCAACTTGTACAATTTCTAGTTATAATGAAATCATAACTTTGTACTTTCTTAGTTTTAATTATATTATAACTTATACAATAACTAGTTATAATATTATCTTTAAAGATCAAAATAACATTGTCCTTTTTAATTGTTCCATTTTTATCTTGTATTTAATATATTCGTATATATGTATATTTTATAATAAACTTGTAACATTCTAATAAGAATATTACATATAATTTATACGTATGTATTTTAACTTAATCTAATTAAAATACGTATAAACTTATTATATCTTTTAAAATCCAATTTTTACCTAATAATTAAAAATTCCGAAAATTTTAATACATATATATAAATAATTAAATACACCTTGTTAATTTTAGAACTTAAAGATTAACATCCTCTTTATCAATTCCCTAAATTAATTAGATGAACCCTAATCTTGTTTTGACCAATCAAAACTAGGGTTTTGAGTTTCTTGATCAAAGACATTATTTTAATTAAAAGATTAATTTTAATCAATCCTATCTAAACAATAAACTTTGTTTAAATTCTAAGACAGATTATAACCTTTAATAAATTCATTTAAACTTTTTAATTTAAACCTTATAGACAATAAAACTTTGTCTAAATTTCTAGGTTTAAAGAACTAGCTTTAATAAATCTATCAAAATAATAATTAAACCTATTAGACATAAACTTGTCTAATTAACTAGGTTTTAGGTTATTATCCTAATTAATTCTTTTAAACTATTAAACTTAAACTAGTTTAAACTTCTAGGGTTCTTTTTAGGGTTTCGAAAATCTCAAGACTAGGAAACTTTTCCACCAATTAAAGTAGGCTAGTTTAATAAACTTGGTGTCCAAGTATCCTCTAGATTTTGAAAATCCTAACGGATTAGGAAAGAATCCTTTTGATCAATTAAACAAATCTTGTTTAACATACTTGATCCTAGGGTTTTTTCTAGGCCACGAAAATTCAAGGGAGAAAAGGAAAGAATCCTTTTGATTAATTAAACAAATCTTGTTTAACATACTTGATCCTAGGGTTCTTCCTTGTATTTTGAAAATTGCTAGGGTTCTTAGAAACTTCTTGACCAATTAAACTAGACTAGTTTAATATTCTTAGTCCTAGGGTTCTTCCCTTTTTCGAAAAATATGAAGAAGAAGAAAAACTTGAAACAAAAAAAAAACTTGTAATTAAAGTAAACAAACAATCTTTGTTAATCTAGTCTAGATCTCTAAACCAACGATCTGATACCACTGAAGGGTTTCACTACGCACCATGCGACTGATCGACCCATAAGATCGACCTCCTAGTAAACTTGGTTCGAACCATGACTGACCAAGAACATGAACTTGTTCTTGACCGGTTAAAACCAACTAGCTGATTTAATCCCTAAATGCGGAACTGGGATTAAACCTAATCCTTAAACCCTAAAGGATTGGGATGTTGGAAATCTAGATTAGGTTAACAAGAAAGAAACCTTGTACGAAGAACTCGAACACACACACATACTTGTGTGTGTTCGTCGATTACTACCAAGAACTCTAGGGTTCTTGGTTCGACTTCGAACAAGAGGAGAAGGAGGAAAGAGTGTTCCATGAAACATACCTTAGTTAGTGCTTAAGATAGATCCACTGATGATGAACACGATGAACGATCCTCTAGATGATCACTTGCAACGAACTTGGATCTTCAAGACTTGAAGAACACGAACATCGAACGACGAACACGAAGAACACAAACTTGTGTTCTTTGGTGATTCGACCGAGATTGAGAGGAGAGGGGGCTAGGGTTTTCGTGTGATTTACAAGGGGTTTTAGGGTTACCCTAAGCCTCTTATCTATATACAAATAAGTTACGCTTAGAACCCTTTAAGTTTAATTAATATTAGAACTTTAATTAAACTTCTTTTTAACTAGTTTATTATTATTGCATTTAACTATCAAATGTCTAGTATTAAAACACTAATAATTCGGTTCCCATATACACGAATTATATACTTGTATTTATACTTCTAATAATTAATTATATAATAACCTTTATATAATTTACACAATAATATTATCCAATTACTATATGATTTAATAGCCTTAAATCATATCATGGATAATCTATAATTAACACATTGTATATTTACTTAACTAGTAAATGTACAACTACTTGTATTAATTAGTTAGTTAAACTGATCTAGTAATAAGTTAAACTTAACTTAATACTTAACTGATTCATAATAACTATTATGAATCATTCATCTTCGTAGTATCGTTGCATAACTTGCTCGTATTACATGCACTCACCGGTGTGACCCTTAAGTGTTTCGTAGGCATGGATGTATCACAATAGGTTGACTAACTGTGCACATAAATCCTTCATTATCCTCATTTATCATATTTTTATACATTTGATTTATTTACAAATTTCGGGTCGTTACAACTATCTACCCCTTAAGAAGATTTCGTCCTCGGAATCTCATCATAGTTCACGAAATCCGGGTATCTCTTCCGAATCTCGTCTTTGACTTCCCAAGTCAAATTTGGTCCAAGAGAATGCTTCCACTTGACCAATACCAACTCGATCTCTTTATTTCGAAGCTTCTTTGTTTTCGTTTCTAATATAGCCTCGGGCTCCTCAATCAACCGGTTCGGGGCATCAACCCGCAACTCTTGCAATGGGATTATATTTTCAACTTCCCCGACAAACTTCTTCAAATAACTCACGTGAAAGGTGTCATGCCCACCTTGAAGCTCGGGTGGAAGTTCCAACTTAAACGCTTGAAGGCCGACCCGTTTCAATATCTTAAACGGTCCAACATATCTTGGACTTAAATTTCCTTTCTTACCAAACCGCATTACACCTTTCCAAGGTGATACTTTCAACATGACCATATCACCGACATCCAAGTCGTATGGCCTTTTCTTCAAACCCGAATAACTTCGTTGTCTATCTTGGGCGGCTTTCGTGTTGGCTTGTATTACACCGATTTTCTAGTTCGTCACTTTTACGATCTCGGGACCCGTGAGTTTCGTCTCTCCCGCCTCTAGCCAACACGATGGAGTTCTACACTTTCTCCCATACAACGCCTCATAAGGCGGCATCTTAATAGTCGAGTGATAGCTATTATTATACGGGAACTCGACTAATGGTAAATGTTCGTCCCATTTACCACCGAAATCTAGAACACACGATATCAACATGTCTTCAACTTTTTACCGTCGGTTTTCGGGTGATAAGCCGTGCTCAACTGCAACTTTTTACCCAACTCCTCTTGTAAAGACCGCCAATATCTTGAGGTAAACCTCGTGTCTCTATCGGATACAATCGATAACGGAACCCTGTGGAGTCGAACCACCTCATTAACATACAACTTAGCCAATTTCTCAAGTGGCAACGTTTCCCGAAAGGTTAAAAATAAGGCACTCTTGGTCAACCGGTCAACTATGACCCAAATGGCATCGTGACCCTTACTCGTCTTTGGCAAACCAACTATGAAATCCATAGTTATGTCTTCCCACTTCCCGGCCGGTACTAACAATGATTGAGCTACCCCATACGGTACTTGATGCTCGGCTTTCACTTGTGCACATGTGGCACACTTTGAGATGTACTTGGCCACTCTCGCCTACAATCCGGGCCACCAATAAACCCGTTTCATATCTTGGTACGTCTTTGTACTTCCCGGGTGAATCGAATACTTTGATTTGTGCACATCATTCAACAATTCTTTTCGGATACCACCGAACTTAGGAACCCAAATACGACCGCCTACGGTCTTCAATCCTTGTGCATTTTCGAGAAAATGTTGGTTCTTACCTAACCGTTCTTGTCTTAACTCGTCTTTTCCAATAACCTCGCGTTGGGCATTCTTGATTCTTTCGATAATACTCGAGACGACTTCTATACGTGTTAATATTCCTCGGTTCGGGTTCTCATAAAATTTTCGGCTCAAGGCGTCGGCTACTACATTGGCCTTTCCCGCATGATACACAATCTCACAATCATAGTCGGCGATTAACTCGATCCACCTTCTTTGTCGCATATTAAGATCTTTTTGAGTAAACACGTATTGTAAACTTTTATCATCCGTATACAATGTACACCGAGTACCATACAAATAATGCCTCCACAACTTCAAGGCAAAAATAATCACCGCCAACTCCAAGTCGTGTGTCGTGTACCTCAATTCCGCATTCTTCAATTGTCGCGAGGCATACACGATCACTTTACCTCTTTGCATCAACACACAACCGAGCCCTTGATTCGAAGCATCACTATACACCACAAAATCTTCCATACCATCCGGTAATGTAAGAATCGGCGCGTTACATAACTTTTCCTTCAACAATTTAAACGCCTCTTCTTGCTTCTTCTCCCACACAAACTTCTCACTTTTTCTCGTTAGCTTCGTGAGTGGAATCGCGATTCTCGAGAAGTCTTGTATAAATCTTCGGTAATAACCGGCTAATCCAAGGAAACTTCTAACCTCGGTAGGAGTCCTCGGAGGCTCCCAATTTGACACCGCTTCAATCTTGGACGGGTCATCTTTAATACCATCGCATGTCACCACGTGACATAAGAATTGTACTTCCCGCAACCAAAATTCACACTTCGAGAATTTGGCATACATCTTTTCCCTTTTTAACACATCTAACACAAGCCTCAAATGACCCTCGTGTTCTTCCTCGGTTTTCGAATAAAATCAAAATATCGTCAATGAACACGATCAAGAACTTGTCAAGAAACGGTTTACAAACCCGATTCATCAAATCCATAAAAATAGCCGGCGCGTTTGTAAGACCAAACGACATCACTAGGAATTCATAATGACCATACCGCGTACGAAAAGCCGTCTTCTCGTTGTCGCCTTCTTTCACCCGAACTTGGTGATAACCCGAACTCAAATCAATCTTCGAGAAATAACTAGCACCTTGCAATTGGTCGAATAAGTCGTCAATTCTCGGTAACCGGTAACGGTTCTTAATAGTTACCTTATTCAACTCTCGGTAGTCGATACACATTCTCATCGAACCGTCTTTCTTTTTGACAAACAATACCGGTGCACCCCACGGTGACGAACTCGGACGAATAAAACCCTTATCTAACAAATCTTGCAATTGAGTCATCAATTCCCGCATCTCGGTGGGAGCTAAACAATACGGAGCACGAGCAATCAGCGTCGCCCCCGGAACTAAATCAATCTTAAACTCGACTTGTCATCGTCTTCTTCTCTTTTCGGCCATCTAATACATATGCAATAAACGATGCACAACCTTTCGCTATACTTTTCATCGCCTTAATGGCGGTAATCACATTAGGCATGTGATGTCGATTTTCCCCATACACATACACTTTCTTGTTTTCGGGTGTCTTAATCGACACTATTTTCTTACCACACAAAATCTTGGCTTGGTGCATACCCAACCAATCCATACCGATAACTACATCGAACGCTTTTATTCCCATGGGCAATAAATCGACCTTAAAGTTTCTACCGTCTATTTCTATTTCACAATTTCTATAAACACTTTCAACCAATAAGGTTTTCCCATCGGCTACCTCTATTTCATAAATTTCATCTAACATCTCGGACGGCACATTCAACTTACAATCGAACTCATAAGAAACAAACGAATAATTGGAACCCGAATCAAATAATATATGAGTTGGCAAGGAGTTAATGGATAGAGTACCTGACACGACATCGTGTGCCTCCTTCGCCTCCTCCCGAGTGAGTTGGAAGGATCACCCCTTCACCTTTGCCGGCTCCACCTTCTTTTGAGCAGTGGACACCATCGACTCGGTTCCCTCCTTCGGGCACACATTGATGTAGTTCCCCTTCTCATGGCACGAGAAATATTCAACCTCGGCCATTGATTTAGACTTGCATTCTCGGGCCATATGCCCCGGCTTCCCACAATTGAAGCAAGTTTTCGACTCTCCTCGAACACGTCGGTATATTTTTCCCGCATTTCTTGCACGAGCCAACACTTCCTTGTTTAGAGAAGCTCGGAGTGAACTTCCCCTTTTTAAACGAACTAGAGCCGCTCTCGGCTTTCCTCTTCTCGCCCACTTGGGCCCTCTCGGCAACCCGTGCCTCATTCACCTCTTCTACACCTCGGGTGGCACTAATGGCCTCATCAAGTGTGACCGCCCTCTTCACTTCCAACTGATAATCCCACGGTAACCCACTAGTATACCGGACTACCCTCAACCTCTCATCCGAGTAGGTTTTAGCAACAAACGGGAGTAATCCCGTGAACTCTCTCGAGTATTCTTCAACCGACATATCACCCTTCTTAAGGGTCACAAACTTCTCATGCATTTTCTCCAAATCCCTTTCGGGACAAAACTTCTTTTTCAACCTCGTGGTAAACTCATCCCACGACATCACCTCAATCACCTCCCTCCCGAGGGTTTCATACACGATATCCCACCAAACCATAGCATCTTCTTTCACTAGTTGTGACGCATACGTCACCATATCGGCTTTCTTACACTTGCTACTACCGATGACCCTCTCGGTCTCTCGAACCCTTCTCATAGTTACCTTCGGGTCCGAACTACCCGTATACACATTTGGCTTACAAGCCATGAAGGATTTAAACGAACAACCTTCTTTCACATCGGGCTTTGCCCTAGCATCACTTTTCCCACCCGTTGTAACGTCCTAAAAATTTAGTAATTAAATAATATTAATTTAATCATCATATTTAGAAATAAAATGAATAATTAGTAAATTAATTATATTGAAGTAGACGGTTCATTTTTATTAGTCGAGTTAATAATGCTTTAAATACGTAGACACGTTCATTATTTAGACGATTTGTAGTTATACCGTTCATATTATTTAGACGTTTATTTATTTGGACACTTTAATATTTTATAGACATTCGTATATTATAAAAAAAATAAAATAATAATAACTATTTAGTTCGTCTCAGTTTTGGACCGGTTAGTTAACCGTAAAAGTTGGTTAATATTCTTTTGAGTTGGGCCGGCCAAAGGCCAAGGCTCTGGGCTTTCAAGTGACGGGTTTGGGGTCTTGCAAGGGTTTAAAGACTTAGGTAGGTTTTAGGGGTGTCCTTTGTTTGCCCCTCCTGCTTGTCAAATTCGGCACCTCTTAGTGACTCCATAGTCGTCGACTGTCATATGACAAAGAAGTATGAATTCTCACGAAAATTCTTGGGTGTCGTGAGTACAAGAAATGGACAGCAACAAATAAACATTTTTATATGTTTACGTTTTGTCGTGCATGAAATTAAAGGAAAAGAGGCGTATAAGAACATAAAGATATTGGTGTGGTTGACCGACAATTGAAAATAAAAATTCTTCCCACCGTCCATGTAATTATCTGGTGATTTCTTCTTAAGGCTCATATGCGTTTCTTTGTTGCTCAATGACGACAAGTACAATCATAAAATAAGGTATATGGAGATATGACTTCTAAGTTGGTAGTTGCACATGGAGGCTAATTTGTTGTGGAGTTGATCGGCAAAGTGCAGAGGGCTGTGATTGGGATAAATGGTTGAGAAATCTCAGCCAAGAACCAACCGGCGATTGGGTGCTGTCGTGTTGTGATACTTCGTGTGATCATTTTCTCGTGGTTTGATTCGTAGGGTATATCTCTGAATCCTTTTCTTGTACTGCTTAATTTTTCTCAAGTCAATCCCGAGCCATGCTTGAAGAACAAAGATGTCGGGTTTTGATGTCATTTATTAACAGAATGTGATAGTTTTCTGGCAGATTCGTTATTCTGCATTATTGTTGATTTTCGACCCTCTTTGGGACTGATTCCGGGCTCGGTGTCCCCTAGACATTTGTAGATCGTAAAGTCAGTGAACCGTGACTGCCGACTGTTCGTAAATCCGTATTATGGTCGGTGAGTTATGGTCATTTCCGTAAGGTGTCGCATTGCTGTTCGCCTGATTCTGTTTTCTGTATTCTGCGATTATTTCGAACACTTTCAGGACCGATTCTGAGCTTCGTTTCTTCTGGAGATTTGTAGTTCGTCGATTCATGAGGCCGTGGCCGCCGATCGCTCGTTAATCCGAATTATGGTCGGTGAGTTATGGCCGTTTCCGTAAGACGTCGTTGTGCTGATTTTCTTTTCGGTTTTGTAATATGTTTTGTGATTATCTAGCATCATTTTTCTTAAGGTTGGGACCGTGATGGGATGGACGACACCCTACCAGGTGTCGGGATGAAATTCCGAGGATCGGGTTTTATTAGTGTAAAAGTCGTTTTCCTAAATTTCTAGTTTTATTGTTCTTCGTGTTTTGAGAATTAGGAAGTGGTGTGTGATTACACCGAGGATGGTATCGGGCCCTCGGGCTCGGTTGTATGAGGTCCTGGGACACATCACGATTGTCACTTAACCGATTAAATGACACGCTTATTGATTTACCATTTTAGTAACCGAGAGGGGAAACCGAACCCGTAGGGTTCTTGGTTTCCTAGTCGAGAAAGTTTTCAAATGAATAAATTAAATTTATTTTAAATTCAGTTTTCTGTGATGAATTGGATTTCGGGGCTGTCGGGTGCCCTCGGGTTATACGGGTTGAGGTCGGGATTGTAAAAACGAGTTTTAAACACAATTGAGTTTTTGGGCAGAATCTGTCCCCTCATGATTGGGTCTGTTTTACCACACTCATATATGTTTCTGGATTTTTGGCCCGTGAAAGTCTCTTGCTTTCTGAGTCTTCTTTACAATGCCGCTGACGGCTCATTAATCAGATTTACGGTTTAAATGATGTCTCTGTTTTAGTAAAGTGTCGCAAAAGCTTTTTCGGTTCAGGTATTCTGTCTTGTGAGCCTGTTTCGATCCCCTTCTGTTTGGATTTAGTTTCCGAGGTCTTCTGTCGAAGTTTAGTCGTCTGAGTCTTTTAGCTACTGTAAAAATTTGAATAATATCCAGTGAGTGGTTTGAGAGTTATAGCCGTTTCTATAAGAGTGTTGCGTGCTGTCAGATTCTGTTGGAAATAATTTTGAGCCGAGTTTAATTTGAGTCTTGTGATGCAATGTAGGATCTTCTAGGAGCTGAGTTGCGACTTTTGTGCGTGCCGAGGATTCCTTAGGAGCTTACGTTTATCGAGGTGGGTGATATCACTATAAACTTGCATTTACATTCACTTCATGATTATGTGCTATATGTCATGAATTGCTTTGAGATGAGCTTGTTATTTGTTGATGCGTTATGTGTTATTTATTTTACTCGTACTCTGAACTGAGATATGGATACTGAGTAACCGAGCTACATACCATATCATTATGTGAATGATCTGTGTACTTGAGTTTTGATTATGAGTTGCTATGCACTTGGGTTGTGCTATGTTGTTATATATCTATGAGATGATATACTTGAGCTTCAACTTTTAGTTTTATAAGAGTACATGTTGTAATGGGTCAACACGTTAATAAAACTAACTAACTATATTTGAGAATCATGAGGTAGCCAACTCTTCTCGGGGGCCAAGTACAATTCACGACTTTCAGCGTGGTACTGCGGGACACTGGTGGGTGTTGGAAGGGGTGCTAGTGACGAGCGCGAGAGCAGGGGCACGCGTTGTGGATTCGTCACGGCACTGGCGAACCAATTGAAATTTAATAAAAGGCCTAATAATCGAGAATTGAGTAGAGTCTTTAGGGATCACTTATGTGGTGTGGATTGTTTGTATGTGTATGCTTATTGTGTTGATTATTCATTCAGCTGTGAGTGACCCCAAACACTCCCTCCCATTTTGCAGGTACTAGCAAGGGTAAAGAGAATGTCAATGGTTGATGAGCTGCGTTTCTATTTTTATATTTATGGATTTGGATTAAAACGTTTATTTAGAGTCAAACATGTTTTGTTTTTAAAACATCTATTTATTCCGCATTTAAACCATGACACGGTTTTATATTTATTTACGAGTTAGGACCTTTGAGTTACTTGTACTTTGAGGAAATTAATATATTTTATTATTTAAATTTTTTTAAATATCCGCTGATTTTTGGGATGTTACACCCGTGGAGGATTTCCCTTCACCGGTGCCACTACCCCCGGTTCTCTCATCCGATCTAGCCTCGGATCCACGGTCTCCACCCGGCCTCTCACGGTCCCCAATAATTTGGTGCACTTCCTCGGCCACCGTCCCTTTGATTTGATCAATAATAGTTTGGAGATCCGCCATGGTTACCGGAGTCTTATTAGCTCCAACCTCCGATTCATCAACTCGATGCATCGACGGTTGACTTTCTTGTTCAACCACCCGCTCGACATGAGGTATCTCTTCCTCCCGGTTTTCCGGGGCTTTCCCACTTCTACGAGTATTCACCATTTCTTTCGACCAAGACTATACGAAAGACATTAAAAATTTAGTACCTTGTGTACAACCCATTAGTCGCATAAGACTCAATATCCAATATCATATCAACTTTCATAGGTCCCCTAGGTTCAACCCTAAACTTAACATAAAGTCTCAAGGACAACCTATAAACTCAAGGAATCTTATATTCCTAATGCTACAGTCTAAGACTAGGATGGTCATCCAACCTAATTCACTTAAACTATAGCTCTGATACCAAGTTGTAAAACCTTGAATTTTAATACAAAACATTTGCCCAAAATATCTTTTTTATAAATAGAAGAACTGTTTCAAAAATATGGATTTACAAAAACCTTTGGTATGAAAATTAGAGTATAAAGTTTGGTGTTACAAAATAGATCAAAACCAAAGCTAAGCATAAATCCAATCTAATGTTCTTCTACTCTAGGCCCCGCATCTCTATCCATGCGTACCTAAACCTTCGATCCCGAACATTAGTACATAGCAAAAACAACAAGGAGTACGTGAGACAAAAGCGTCTCGTGAGCTACATGGGTTTAGACCCGATAATAATAATAATCGTAAGACATATAAACAAACATATAAGTAAGTCGTCCATCTATCTAGTCACCCTATTGTGACTCTAATACCTTGCTTCCCTAGCAATCATATCTAGTTATCGGGTTGCCCCCGAACTAACTAGAACCACATTAACTTATTAACCGGGGATCCCCCGCATTAATAAGCTTCAAGGTAAAGACAAGAGGGAATCGCCCAATCTACCTGTACCTGCCTTACTCGCCAGACTACTTCCAGTTAGCAAGACTACTATCATGGAATAGGCCGATGGTGATCCGCCCAAATGCTCCCCATCCATATCCTCATGACCTGGGATCCCCAACATCATCACATCCTCTCATCCTTACTATAACTCAATAGTTATTTCAATCAAAGCCCTTGGCTATCACACCATTCATCAAATACGTTAGTTAACTATATTCAACAATATATAACTAACTCTATATACTAAATTCCACACAATTATCAAATAGACTCGACATATGTAATAAAAGGTATTTTCGTGTCTATGTACTCAGTAAAGTCCACACGTAATCACCTTAGCAATAAAATTCTCCAACCGTATTGTTTCCGCCGGTTTCCTTGCTTCACAATTTGGTCAACTTTCCATGACTTCACCAAAAGCCTAATACAACAATCACAAGATGTTCATCATCACATACTACCAATAATGTGTCCATTTATCATTAGATACCATCAACTAACACTTTCCCCCAATTATGGTGATTTACCAAACCCTAGGTTTAACCAACCCTTAAGATTCTTACAAATCGTAATCATACACTTGTTTCCTTTGTTAAAATACCATCTATTAAGTGTATACATCCTTTATTTCACCATAATCCATAACCCCAAGAACTAGGGTTTCAAACCCATACATCAAAATACATAGATCTTAAGCTACAAAGATCAAGGAGTGAAGATATACCTTTAATCTTCAACTAGGAGTGAAATCTACCAATGATTCATGAAGAAATCGACCTCCAACTGTTCTTGAGCTCAAAAATCGCCAAAGGGAAAACTAGGGTTTTGATACGGCATTAAATGAGCCAAAACCCGACATTAGTGCTGTCGACCAAAGTTCACGGGTGAACTTAGTTCGTGTCGCTAACTTTGCACCTTGTGAACACTTCCCGATCGCGACCTAGGCGTGAACTCTGATCGATCAAAACCACCAAATCGCTGAATGGAGTTCCCGATAGGGAATTCAAGTTCACGGCGTGAACTTTCCTATGCAGCAGGGCTGCATTTTTCGGTTGTTGTCTCGACCCGGTTTCGTCCATAACTTCCTCGTACGGTGTCCAAATGTCACGAAACCAATTCCTACGTTATTTAAACAATTTATCTTTATTTATCATATTTTTATTTATTTTATTTTATTTACAAATTTCGGGTCGTTACACAGACAGCGACCAAATGCCCGTAATGGGTGACCGATCGAATTTTTTTTTAAATTTCATTAATAATTAAAACATTACATTAAAAATAATTGAAAACATTACGTTAAAAATAACTAAAAAACATTAAAAAAAACTAGTGGTGGGGCTGTCGAATCCAAATGTGTTCCACCAAATCAGATCTAAGATTTAGATGAGTTTGTTGATTATGGATCTCCCTGATAATGTCTAATACTTCTTCATGTGATCGTACGGGGTCAGCTTCACTATGTCACTTCTTAATTCGCACCGCCATGGTCCCTATGCACGTATCTTCTAGGAGTTCTAGGGATACTAGAACTGGAACCTTCAAGAAACGCGGCCGCCGTTCGTAAAAAGCCAAGATGTATAATCCTGTCCTCTTCCTCGTCGCCAAAAATGAAAATAGCGACATTCATTTCATCGTCGGAAGTCATTTTTAAGATAGTGTGTGTGTGATGTGTAAGTATGAAGAAAAGAAATGAGAAGTGTGAAATTTTTTAGAAAAAGATTGCGTATTTATAAGGTAAAAAAAGGGTAAAAATTAAGTGTGAAAGGGGATGTTTTGGAGCCGTTGGAGACGACGTTGAACGGTCGAATACTCGACCGTTGGAGGTCCGGGAGGCGTCGCGGTCATCGGGCATAACGGAGGGGACGCATCGGGGAGGCTGAGGTGGAGGGTCATGACCGTTCAATCGGTCGCCGTTACGGGTGGTCTTAGGAAGCTAGGAGCCTTTGAAGGAATCCTCTGTCCCAACTGTTGCTAAGCTTTGCCAAGTTGAGTCCACAGACCCCTTTACTACTTTTACTGTTTTAGAAACTTTGGGGTGGAAAACATAAACAAACGCTACTGTTTTACAATGATTGTATAACAACATCTAAACACTTTCATTATCGCATTGGCATGACAAACAATTATTATACCGGACTAAGGTGCCAACAATCATTAACTAGTGGATCTAGACCATGGATGTGCAGATAGTACTATTGGCTGACACTCATCTTCCCAACATTATATGATCACTACTTGGTTTATCCAAGGCATCTTTCGGGAGTGTATATCCATAAAAGAACGATAACATACTGGAGTTGAAGTGTTGATTGTGGACTTAGGGGTTGGTATATTAACTCAATAGACTAGCTACCTGTTGGGGATAACAGTCATGCGATGTCAAACATAACAACTTGTTCAACACATTTTCATAAACAAAACTAGTAATTGTAGATCTTCTACAATTACACTTCACTTTTCATACTTACTTCTCATATCATATGAGTGTTGAACCTTATACTTTTTCAGTCATAAACTTATTTTCATAACAAACATTTTGGGTAGCAAACACTTTACTTTTATCATCAACATTAACCATGTGGATTCACTCAAAATTATTGTTGACCCTTTTCTATTTATGTTTTTTCAAGTGATTAGGTGCAGTGGAACTGGAGGATATGAGCAGTGAGATTGTCGTGAGCCATGAATAAAACATAAAGTTTACGAACAATCATTTCATTTTCAAATAATTTCTATTTTAGGAAACTTGCTATTTTTGGGAAACTTGCTATTTTTAGAAAGTGAAACTACTTCTATTTTCGTTATTGCGTGGTTGTTTGTTTACTTATTTTTTTCTATGTTGTCATGAACGTTACACCTCCGTTCTTCCGCAAAACAATGTAAATGAAGTAAAACTCATTTTTGGCGGGGTGTGACAAATTGGTATCAGAGCTTAAGTTATAGTGAATTAGTAAGCCTAGTCTATAACTACAAAAGATTTTTGGGAAAAACAAAAACTTTTACAAAACAAAAATATTCATGGCATGCTGAGTCTCATATCCTGAAGTTCCATTGTTCTTAGATTTGAACAATTGCCCTAGTTAGTATTGCCTTAGTGTAATATTTAGCATTCGTCAGAGAGCCCAAAATTTTTCATAATCTAATAGTTTTATGCGTTGTGATAATCAGAATGCCATCAGCGAGTGTTATTAATATTCCGTCCGACATAAAGTAAGACAGTGATCAGAGTACCGCTACGTCTAGAAGACGTGCTACGCCTCCTTCATCTCCAAAGTTAGAGTTTGTACCGGCGACGTTCCCTATATCGTCAGCAGATTGGCTTTGTCCCAATCAGCCTCCTGTCCCGGTGTACCCCAATGGACCCCCTGATCTCAAGCCTGGAGAGCGTCCTTATCTCTATCGTCTGGTGAAGGATGGTGATCTCTACATGACAACAAGACGACGACCAGCAGCCAGAGGAAGATTATTAGTCATCTACATTTCGTCTATATTTTTTTTCCTATTATTATTATTAGGTTTTCATGTTTAGCTATTTTGAAAAGTTAGTTTTTAAATTAGTATTTTCTTTTATTCAGTATTGGCGTATGTGCCATACTTTTTAAAAACTATTATGTATTAGGAATGTGTTTAATAAAAGTGATATTTTAATATAATCTTATTGTTTCTATAAATTTTATTTTCTATACGTCTCTACTACTACTATATCTACGTCTATCTATACTACGTCTACTACTACGTCTATTGTATATTTATTCTTCGATTCTTGTAATAAGTATATCTTTTCTTTATAATCCTTCAATAATATTCTTTCCTTAATTATTTGTTTTGAATCATACTACTTGTATCAGCAATTCATCAATGGCTCCAGGAGGAAATGCAGAAACTGTTGAACAAATGGCGGAACGCCGAATCGCTGAAGCGATGGCTCAAATGAATGCAGCAAGAGGAAATGCCGGTGGTGCTGCTAACAATGGAAACAACGGTATATCATTCGACTCCACAAGAGAAGATTCGTTTATTTTCTCTTTATTTTAACCTAATTTTCCTTTTCTTTCTTTATTTGTTTAAACTTCAGATCCCAATGCTAATCGTCAAGGTCAGTCGTTTAAGACCTTTACGTCCTGTCATCCTCCGACATACTCTGGATCTGAAGGTGCCATTGCTATCATCCACTGGATTGAGAAGGTGGAATCTATCTTCAGTATCATCCAATGTGCCCCTGAGAATATGGTGAAGTTTGCTGCTAGCACATTGTCCAAGGAAGCGCTGTCCTGGTGGAATTCCCAAGTGCAAGTCTTAGGTCGTGTTAATACTGATGCTATGACTTGGGATGCGTTTAAGGATCAGTTAACTCAGAAGTTTTGTCCCAAGGAGAGAGCTACAGAAAGTTGAAGTGGAGCTATGGAATCTGTCCATGGTTGGATCTGATATTGTTACCTACACGACTAAGTTCCAAGAACTCGCTCGTCTCGTCCCTCATATGGTTTCCCCTGAACTTAAGCGTATCGAGAAGTATCTTCAAGGTCTGCATGATCTTTTTCGTACTCATGTCATTGCTTCTGAACCGACGACTTTTAAAGATGTTGTGAATCGTGCTACAAGGTAGACTGATGATGCTATGAGAAGTGGCTCATTCAAAGACAAGCTAGTGGTGTCTATTAAATCCACTGTGACTTCGAACAATGAAAACGGGAAGCGTTCCTACGACAACAAATGAGACTACAAAGGGAACAAGTATCAGAAGACTAAGAGCTATGCTGCCTCTAATCAGAACAACACTCAGTCTAATCCTGATTCTAAGCCCTATGCTGGAAGCATGCAACAAATGTAATTGGCATCATGATGGTCAGTGTGAGAAGTGCTACAAGTGTGACCACTGGGGTCACAATTTCAGAAAATCTTCGTCCAACAATCCTCCTAAGAATCATGTTTGTTACGAGTGTGGTGATCCTAACCATTATCGTAATCGTTGCCCTAAGCTTCAAAACAACAGCAACCAGAACGGCAACAACAACAACGGTAATCGTAACAAAAATCGCAACAATAACCGCAATGCCAACAACAACAATGATCGTCAAAATGGTCGTGGTCGTGCATTTGTTATGAATGCTCAGGATGCTCGCGAAAACCCTGATACCATTACCGGTACGTTTAGCGTCAACAATCATTTTGCTTCTATTTTATTTGATTCGGGATCCGACTTGAGTTTCGTATCGATCGACTTTAAAAGTTTCTTAAATCTAAATCCTGAACGTTTGAAAGTAAAATATGAGATCGAGCAAGCGAATGGCAAAGTTGTTAGGTCTAGTGAAGTTTTTAAAGGTTGTAAGCATGACCTAGATGATCACATTTTCGATATAGACCTTGTGCCTGTAGAGCTAGGTAGTTTTGATATCGTCATAGGGATGGA
The DNA here is from genome assembly GCA_963853835.1 of Calendula officinalis. Lineage (NCBI taxonomy): Eukaryota > Viridiplantae > Streptophyta > Magnoliopsida > Asterales > Asteraceae > Calendula > Calendula officinalis. Next base: position 26,786,748 of record OY970823.1, on the reverse strand, counting down.
TTGGTTATCTAAAAACCGTGCTTGAATTATATTCTACAACAAACAAATTCGAATCCCTATATCCAAAACAGAAACGTTAATAATTCAAGGTGAACAAAGAAACAAAAACATAAAAATCATAAACACCATGAAAGCTCAAAAATATCTTCGTAAAGGATGCCAAGCGTTTCTTGCTCATGTCGTTGACACAAAGTCCAAAGATCGTAAGATTGAGGACATCCCTATCGTTCGTGAATTCCCTGGCGTTTTTCCTGGCGAATTGCATGGACTGCCACCTTAGAGACAAGTTGAATTTCGTATTGATCTGAGTCTAGGAGCCATGCGCGTTCTCCTTATCATCTTCCACCGTATGAAATGCAAGAACTTTCATCGCGATTGCAAGAACTTTCATCGCGATTGCAAGAACTTTCATCGCGATTGCAAGAACTTCTTGATCTTGGTTTCATCCGACCGAGTTTCTCGCCCTGAGAGCTCCGGTCCTCTTCGTTAAAAAGAAAGATGGTTCAATGAGGATGTGCATTGACTATCGTGAATTGAACAAAGTAACCATTAAAAATCGATATCCTCTTCCCCGTATTGATGATCTATTCGATCAACTCCAAGGATCGAGTTTTTATTCCAAAATTGATCTTCATTCAAGCTACCATCAGTTAAAAGTTTGTGATGAAGATGTGCCCAAAACTGCTTTCAGAACTCGCTATGGTCATTACGAATTCTTGGTAATGCCATTTGGTTTGACCAATGCACCTGCTGTGTTTATGGATCTCATGAACAGAGTGTGCAAGAAATATCTCGATAAATTCGTTATCGTCTTCATAGATGATATTCTCATCTATTCGCAATCGAGAGAAGAGCATGAAGAGCACTTAATAACTATTTTTTAGTTGTTGGAGAAAGAGAAGTTGTACGCCAAGTTGTCCAAGTGTGAATTCTGGTTGTGTGAAGTTTTCTGGGTCATATTATCAACGAGGAAGGTATCCACGTTGATCCTGCGAAGATAAAAGCTATAAAGAATTGGGAAGCTCCAAAGACCCCAACTGAAGTGAGACAATTCCTTGGTCTTGCTGGTTACTAAAGAAGATTCATAGAAAATTTCACTAAGATCGCAGTGGATTTAACGGTGTTCACACATAAGGATGAGAAATTTGTTTGGGGTGAAAAGCAAGAATCAGCCTTCCAATCTCTTAAATCTAAATTATGTTATGCTCCTATTCTATCTCTTCCTGAAGGAATCGACAATTTCGTGGTGTACTCTGATGCCTCGACAACTGAAGAACCACGAGAAGAATTATACAACTCATGATCTCGAGTTAGGTGCCGTTGTGTTCGCATTGAGGATTTGGAGACATTACCTCTACGGTACCAAGTGTTGGAATATGCTTCACGTACATGACATATAGTTATATGGCAAGACGCATGTGAGCCTAAAGGGTCGCACACTTATACACCAAACATCATTTAATATATATAATATAATTAGGGTAATTATATTATTTATATAAACTACGATAACTTGGCTAGTTATGTTTTAATTAATTGATAAGTGTAAATGTATTAGTGAGTAATCATAAAGAATAAAAAGTACAAGAGACTAAGTATTATATCTCATAGGATATATAATTAGATCAGAGAGCAAGATATTAACCCTAATCTCTCCCTCCTAAACCCCATGGCCGTCACATATGCACGCACACGAGGTGTGTTCTTTTTGTGAATCTCTAAAAGAACTACAGCCACACAAAACCACTGAATATGAAATTGGAATTGTGGTTTTTTAGATGGTGACGTATGCACAAAAAGAGAAAAAGATAAGATTCTTTTTTATGTAATTTTTGGGCGTCAACTTTGATTTCTTGTTCAAGGGACTAGCATCCCATTTGGTGTTCTTGATATGGTGTAGTGTGGATACCATTAGAGAAATTCTATATTGAATTCTTGAAGTTCTTCTTCCTCATTTATTGGTGTAATCAAAGGCTTCAAGGGTATGATTTCTACATATTAACCTCTTTGATTTCATGCTTAATTATATTGTCAATATGTAGATCCTCGATTGGTGATTTATGTTATATTTCCGCTGCGTTTTACTTTGATTAAACCGTAAATCACTAACATTGGTATCACGAGTCATCATATTAATGATTTAATTAGCATGTTTTTCGTAAAAAGTAGCAATTTTTTTTATAAAATTGGGTTAAAAATTTTGAGTTTTTGGAACCCTAATTGCTACTAGTTACAAAACCTAAATAAAAAAATAATCTTGATTATTGAATTTTTTATATTATTTGGCTTGGATTTTATTTACATTTTTTATATGGCAAGCCAAAACCTAGTCAAAAGTTGATTGATTGTGCAAAACCGCTGAAAACCTTGACCATTTGTGATTGTGTTGATTGCTTGGAGTGTTTGGAGTGTTTGGTTGTCTAGAAAGCCGTGTTTTTGGCGATGTTGTAATTTTTATTTTTATTTTGGTGCCATTTTTTGGGGCAATTTTTCATTGTAAAAGTAATAGAATAGGTAGTATTTTCATTATTTTTTTGTATTGTAAATTGTTGACCAAGATTGAAGAAAAATGAAGAATACAACAAATTTTCGTCACTTTGCGAGTGTTGTACGAAAGCAGCGTTTCCAGGAGTATACGGACTCCGTTTTGGACGTTTCAAAAGCCTAAAATGCATGCCAAGTCGTGGGCTACAACTTTACAGAAGCCGGGGAAGACCAACGAGGACCCATTCAGTGACTTTTCGGGCCTCAAAGTCTGCTGGATATTTCTGGCAAATTGCATTTTTCACAAATTTGGTTTCTACTTGCTCATGATTGTCTTGGAGCAAGTGGGAGCCCATTGGGTTTATGTAGGCCCGCTCGGGTTCATGTTGGCTCATCCCCTAGCTTGACCCTTCGGTCCGTCGTGATGACTCACGTGACCGAACATAGGTTATCATCGGTCGAGGTTTTGCACAAATTGTGTTGCATGTTTTTTTTTGTATGTTTGTGGTTATGCATAATTTCTATTTGATACAAATAATAAAACAACTAAAAATAACATTTTTGAAACACAAACATTAAAAAACATCCAAACAAAATTAATCTAAACTTGTCTTTTGAGATTAATACAAATAAAGTTTTAAATACGATATAATACTTCAAACTTAATAATCGTTAAACGTTTTACCGCTTATTAAACCGACTTGTGAAGTGGTATGAATGAAGTACATGATTCATTCATATCTTAATAAATTTTCTTATAATTTCATACCTAAAATTTAAGTCACGCCGTCCAATTGGTTGAAATCACTTGCTTCTCAATCGAGTTAACGGTGAGATCTTGACACGAGAGACGTGGTTTGAATTTAGATCCTAGGTCATTATTGTCTACACGTGAGACCTATATTTATTTTTACACGATTTCGCATTGGATGACTTAATCGAGTTAACGGTGAGACCTTGACACGAGGCGAAGATGCGACAAACATGTCACTTGACCCTAGATACGTGTTCACTAGGTGCCATGAAGTTCCGTAACTCTAAGAGTTGCATTTGTAATGCAATTGTTGATCGTCACCTACCTATTGGATCTATCATCACTAGCAGATGAACTGATGCGGTGATAAAAGCTCAATGAGGATCTTATCTTTTAATTAAAATTAATTGGGTAGTTAATTTTTTAAAAGAAATTATTATTGAAAATACTATTTTTTGAACTAACAATTAAAACCTAAGTATCTCCACTCTAAGATCAGTTCTTGAAAACTGAAACTAACTAATATCAACTTTATCGACGGGTATCGAACTCTAAGGATAATCCTTAGTATTGAGAACAAGTTGATACACCTATAAGAGGCCTTACCTGAGGCACCTCCTGTCAATGCTTCTGCTGTTGTTCGTCAAGCCTTTACCGAAACGTTTAACGAACACCAAGAAGTCGCTACTCCTATGCTTGTGAGCATGAACCCCGAGATCCTAAAGAACTTCGAGGAACTCACAGCATATGACACGTTAAGCGAGTTGAAAACGATATTTCACAATAGGCAGAACATGAACTGTTCGAAACAGTTAAAGCATTCCACGCTTACAAGTAGGAGGACGACCAATCAGTTAGCACTAACATCTTGAATATGAAATGCTATCTTGATCAAATAGAGTGTCTTGGTTACCCATTGCCAAAAGTTCTTGGAATGAGCTTAATTCTTACCTCCCTATCCAAGGACTATGACCAGTTTGAAAAAAGTTTTAAAAATACATAGCATGGGGAAGACAATTGGTGTATTACATGCTATGGTAAAACTGGTTGAGCAAAGGTTACCCAAATCTTTTCTAGCAATCAGGGAAGGTAAACCGCAAGCACAAGGCAAGAGTCTAGGTAAGGGTAAGCTAGTTTACTTTTTCAAACCTACGATTCCCCCACCTGCTAAATAGGAGCACCCTACAAAGGATATTTCTTGCAATCGTTGCGATGAAACCGGCCATTGAAAGAGGAATTGTCCTGCCTACTTGGCAGAGTTGATGAAGGACAAATGTGTTCTGGCTAGCACATTATGTATCTTCATTATAGAACTCTATACTTTTACTAATAAATCTCGAGTGTATGACACTAGTTGTGAAACTCACATTTACAAATAGGTAAGGGTAAGCTAGTTTACTTTTTCAAACCTACGATTCCCCCACCTGCTAAATAGGAGCACCCTACAAAGGATATTTTTTGCAATCGTTGCGATGAAACCGGCCATTGAAGGAGGAACTGTCCTGCCTACTTGACAGAGTTGATGAAGGACAAATGTGTTCTGGTTAGCACATTATGTATCTTCATTATAGAACTCTATAATTTACTAATAAATCTCGAGTGTATGACACTAGTTGTGAAACTCACATTTACACAAATGTGCAAGATTAAAAGTGAAGTTAGAAACTAAAAGAATGGAAGCTGTGATCTAATCCTTCCTAACGCGTTAAGTATTGTTTTGAACAATAATCAATTATGCATAGTTTAGCTTTATCGTTTGTTGCAGAATGATTTATTCAAAACTACTATGGATTATGATATTATGTTTTTTGAAAAATAACATATTTTATAACTATTCCTTGTAATAGTATACTTGAAATTGATATGCATGATCCAGATTCAAACGATAGTTCTATATACAAATGTAGCACTCAAGAATCCAAAACGGTTTGGATTCCATTTACCTAGAGCATTGTCATCTTTTTCACATAAACAAGAAACACACTATGATACTATAACACGACGAGCTTCTTAACAAATGATTATGAATCATTTAAGTGCCTCTCTTGTATATTATGGAAAGATAACAAGAAAGCTTTTCTCCCATGTTAGGCGAAAGAGCTAAAAATCTACTTAGACTCATACATACTGATGTATGCGGCCCTTTTAGAACAAAGACTAGGGAAGGTGCCACCTACTTTATCACTTTCACTGATGATATCAATCGCTTTAGTTATGTTTACTTGATTAAACATCAATATGAAAGCTTTGATGGTATCAGTCGCTACGGTGATGTTTACTTGATTAAACATAAACATGAAGTCTTTGACACGTTCAAAGCTTTCCAAAGTAAAGTAGAAAATCAACTCGGAAAGACAATAAAGGCTTTCAGTCCTGATCAAGGATGAAAGTACATGAGTCAAGAGTTTCTTGATCATCCAACACAACGTGAGATTTTCTCACAATTCACTTCTCCATACACTCCACAAGATAATGGTGTGTCTTGAAGGAGATATCGGACCCTGCGTGACATGGTTCGATCTATGATGAGTCCTACTACTCTTACACTATCCTTTTGAGGGGCATGCACTGAAGTATGCTGCTCGAATACTTAATATGGTTCCGACCAAAAGGTTAAAAAGACACCATATGAAATATGGCATGGGAAAGTCCCTAATTTGGCTTACTTGAAGATCTGGGGTTGTGAGGATCTCGTGGAACGAGACATGCCGAAAAAACTTGAGCCATATCTATCAAGTATATCTTCATTACTATTTTACTTCCCAACTGAGAACAAATTGTTGTTTCTCGGTATGCTGAGTTTCTTGAGAACAGTCTCATTTCACAAAGCGAGTGGGAGCACTATAGACTTTGACAAGATTCAAAGCGAAGATGCACAATCTTCTGGTAACACTAGAAAATATCATACTGAGGCTGGACATATAGATGTTGGACCACATGATGTTGTTGTTCCCATTCGTAGGTCCGCAAGGACACCTCATGCACCTGAACAATATAGACTTATGTCGATGCTGGGGAACAAAGTTTCGAGGATCATAATGAACCCCTAGCTATCAAGTTGCATTATCGAATTTTTAATTCGAAAAATGACTTGAAGCTATGAATGCGAAAATAAAATCCATGAGAGATAATCAAGTTTTCAACTTAGTTGGTCTTTCTCAAAACAATAAGACTGTTGATATGGATGAAAATATACACACCTATAAAGCTCTTGCAGTAGCAAAAGGTTACACTCAATCCTATGGGATTGACAATGATGAAACCTTCTCTCCTGTTACTAAAAACGTTAGCATTCTTATAGCCAAAGTAGTGTACTGCAACTATGAGATTTGGTTAATGAGGAAATAAAAACGTTTGTTTCACCTAAAACCCAAACTGAGCATGTGTATATATGAAAGCTAGTGGGAGCATTGTCGTTTCTCAATTCATACATGTTGATGACATGTCACTCATGTGAAACAATATACTAATGCTACAAGATGAAAATCCTGGCTTGGAAAATGTTTTGACATGAAGGATTGTAAAAATACGACACACATACTTGAAGTTAAGAATCTATTGGGATAGATCAAAGCGGTTAATTGGTTTAAGTCAAAGTGCTTAGATTGACAAAATTCTAAAACGGTTTAGAATGGACGCTCCCAAACGAGGAAATCCTCGTATGCAACACAATGTAAACTTGATTGAGACTCAAGGACCTTCCACGCCTGATGTGATGAAGCGAATGAATGTAATCCCCTATGAATCGGCTATTCCATTCATCATGTACGCTGTAAGGAGCACTAGGCCAAATGTAACGTCCTTAGGGGACCTTACCAGAAAATACCAACAGAATCCACGAGTGAGTCACTGGATTGCTGTTAAGAACACATTGAAGTATTTTTTGAATTACTAGATATATGTTCCTTGGTTATGGTGGAGATACCAAACTGAAACTAAGTATACTTGCTATACTTATGCTGGTTTTGAAATAGGTCGTGATGACGCTAGATCCTATTTACGAAGGTTCACTATATTCGAATGATTTAGCGAGATATGTGAAATTCGTACTCTGAATGTTCAAATAGATTACTAACTAGCTGACACTTTATTGAACTCAATGTCTTGTACCAAACATATTGAATATGAATGGAACATTGGACTTCGACAAGCTAGTAGTTTCATGTAAATCTGTTTTAGTATTTGAATAATGGAACATTGAGCAGTTTTTTTTGGAATAAATTGATATATTTGATATGATTGTTTTTATATGAATATCTACTGTGTTCTATATTTGCATGTTTTTATCCTTGAATATTTACAGTGTATTATATTTTAAATTGTCCATTGTCATATTAATAATATGAGAATATTATTAAGACAAATCTGAGGGCATTGATGACACGATCTTAGTATGACTAAGGATTATGAAAACAAACTCACATGTTGTTCATTGTGATGCACAATTGGACTAACCCAACCTATGAGAAATCACTTCCTGGATTTATGTCACAAGTGAATCTCACAAAGGCTTTGTCGCTTATCCTCTGACTTGAGATGCAAGTTGGTTTGTGTATGTGGAGTGTCGAACTTTGATGTTGTTAAACGCTGACCTGAATAAGGCTGTTAAAACAACCATCTTCATGTTTGCCATTATGCATATATCAAACACGTGTAGTCAATAAAGAATTTGTTCCTCCACATGTTTGGATTAGATACTACTGGGCCCCCCGATGATTTGAATAGATGTTTGTATGGTCATACCCAAAGGTAATCAAGATGAATCTTGATTGGTTTGGTAATCTACTTCAATGTAAAGATCGAGAAAATGAATCGTTGAAATTTTAGATTGACATTAATCGTTGTATAAAATTCAACATGGTGTCAGTAACAAAAGGATAACTTATTAAAAAACTTTGAACCTGGACTTTTCTGAAACTCACTCATATACTTCTAGGGACATTGGCGGGTTGCTAGACTCTAACCTTTTCTTGTATAGCTACTTGATGTTATGACGTGCGCAAGTGAGAGCTGTTGGAATATGTTTCACGTACCACTACTACAGAAACGATTTGTTGTTGCGGGGAAAACGATTTGTTGTTGCGGGGAAAGGAACGCACTAATAAACTACGCACTATCAAACAAACAAACAACAACAAAAGAGAAACTGCAATATCAAACACAGAGACCGCAACAAGAAAGAAACCGCAATATTAAAGCCAACACCGCAACAAAATAGAGACCGCAATATTAAAGCCAACACCGCAACAAAAGAGAAACCGCAATATCAAACACAGAGACCGCAATAAGAAAGAAACCGCAACATTAAAGCATAAAACGCGCTATTAGTTCTTCGCACACTACACTAGATGTTATACCCGCAATATTAGTTATTCGCACACATGATAAAGTAACCGCAATATTTGTTATTCAAAATAAACAAAAAAAAAATCATTCCACAATATATATATATATATATATATATATATATATATATATATATATATATATATATATATATATATATATGTATATATATATATATATATATATATATATATATATATATATATTATATTCTATTTAAAATCTAGCTCTTATATATTTAAAGATAGCACCCAAAAACAAACAACCGCACAGTAACTTAATGTCAAAGAAATGTACACTTGCAGGTTGTGATCATTGTAATGGACCGTGTTTCAAAAATTTACAACTATATGTTCAAAAAATTACACTTGCTTAATTGCTAACCTTTAATAAGTGGCATCACTTTGCTTGCACCTCTTCATCCATTCGAGATACAGGGGCAACAACCTTGCTATGTATTCACGAATCATAGAAGCATCAAAACTCTTATTAGTCTTCCACATCTGCTCATGAAAAACAATTAATATCAATAATTTTTACATCTAAATGAGTAATATTTTAAAACTATAACATAAACTTCCAGATTGGTTGATGTTAAACTGTATGGTCTGTAAAAATTCTTCAATATGTCGACTAACAATGTAACCACATTCCCAGCTTTGGTCTTGTTTCCAGCACTGTAATATTTCAATATATTGAATATTTTATACATCTTAAATAAATTAGTAAAAAATGGAAATTGAAAACATACAGTTGTGTTTATCCATTTAAATCTACGGGGAAAAATATGATTGATTACTCCTACAAGAGTGTAGTAATCGGGACCAGATTCACGCTTTAAAGAATCAACAATATATGCAATATTCGTTTTAGGACAAAGGATAAAAAGCATCCAGTGTTGCCTGCAAGTAAACACAAGCAATTAATCAAAGTTACTTGCTTGTATGATGATTTAAAACATCCAGTGTTGCTTGTATTATGGAAAATCAAATCTTACGCATGATAGTATGGTGCAAGAATGTATGACTTGCTTGGATGATGATTTAACACATCCCTGATATGTTGGATGACATGGTTCTTGTTGGTGCAACATTCTGGCTCGGTAATATAGTGTGCATTGAAAAATGCACATCGTGAATTGATGCCCGCCATTGCATAATAATACCTTAAATATACAACATAAAGTTAATAAATACAATTATACCCAAATATTAAAATATTAAGCTTACATTGACAAACAATGTATCATGCTGCTATCAACCCAATGGAATCGAGCAAATTGTAAAACCTCGGTGGCCGGGATGCCTTCTGTATATGTCTCATGATACATACCCGGAGGGGAAGGAACACTAAGACCATATTTGTTATATTTGAAGAATGCATCAAGTATTGGGAGAAATTGGGGAGCATCGGCCAATACCTTCGCATAATGCTCGTCGTACTGAGGATCTAGAGGAACATTCTCGGGTTCGGGTTCTGTTTGGGCTTCGGGTTCTGTTTGGGCTTCGGGGATGGTTCGGGTTGGGCTGTCGGGTTGAGGTGTGGTGACGGTTTGGGCTGCGGTGGGTGTTTGGGGTTTAGGGACTGTTCGGGCTGGGCTGTCAAGTTGGGCTTCTGGGACTCTTTGGGCTATGGGGACTGTTTGGGCTGGGATAATGGTTTGTGCTATGGGGACTGTTTGGGCTGGGTTAATGGGTTGGGATGCAGTTACGGTTTGGGCTGCGGGGGCGGTTTGGGCTGCGGGGACGGTTTGGGCTGCGGGAAATGTTGGATCCTCCGATTGCAACTACAACAAGTAATCATAAAAACATTAGTATTTAAAAATAATGATTAAAATAATGATAATGATAAGACTAACCATGTGTGCATATCCATAAAACTCTTGGTCTAAAGGGAATGGTGAAGTTCGGGCATTTCTGGTATATAAACATTGTTTGTTGACAAATCAAATGGAGAGGATTCTCTCAAGTCCCTTTCCGGGGAATTGACAAGCCCATCACCGATAAGCTAAAACATCTCTACAAAGTTAGATAAAAGCGTTCACAAACAATAAAAAAAAACTAAAATATACCTTCACTGCATATCTTGGCCACTATACTATACTATATGGCAAATTCTCAACCAGTTGAACATCATCTGTTTTTGTGAGAGGATGTACAGGCAAATCCTCCTTTCTTGCCACGATCGAATCAACTTGGACTTTTAGACAACCATCGGCAATCTGTTTATTATGTAACAGTTGGAATACCACACTTGGCCATACTCGTCCATAACCAACTTTGACTAAATGGGCATCAGCCACCCTAACTAGCAACTCACACGGTGACAACACCTGTAAAAACAGATCCAATTATAAGGCTGGATAGTATAGGCTGCAAAACTTTTAAATTGTTACCTCAATAGGTGGATAGTGTTCCACCGTTCCACGGGACCCACATGAATCATGGTGGCTTGTGTTGACCGCGGGGGTACTTTGTGGGATCACATTTCTAATCAATCCACCTTTAACCTTTGTATATCCAATTACCTCGGATACAGTCCGAGATCGTCCCCTGTGCTCGGGTCCTAAGAGAACAATTAAAGGATCCTTCTTATTTTCTGCATAAGTACCATCCGCTATCATCCTTTTCTCTTCCGCGAGCTACAAAAAGCATTTGTTTACCAAAAAGATAAAAATCTTCAATTAAATAAAACTTAGTTTACCAAAACATGGAAATTGTCCATCGCTTCGTTAGGAAGTTCAAACTTTCATTCACTATTCTTAACTACACAACCCATCAAAAACAACTTAGAGCGTTCATTTTGAATCTCCGAAAGAACACTATGGTTTTGTAGAAGTTCAGACCAAACTGCATCCTTTTTATTTTTTTTAAAACAGGTCCACCCGCTTCGGCCCACGCGGACCTCGAATTGTCTGCTTGCATTGCTTGCCAGTGCTTTCTCCCTTTTTAGCTACACAAATTAACAAGTTGTTAATAATAAAATATTGTACAATACTAAACATATAATATAATTAAGAGATACCATAAATTCTGGGGTGCTTCTTTGTGCCTTAAATGCTTCCCAATCATCCATTTTAAGAAACTTATACTTCTCACAACCATCCTTACCTGTAAGGACGAAATTTTTAACAAGCCTAGATTTAAAATTAGTACCCATTTTCACAGCTTTCTTCCTCATTAACTCTTTTGCATCATCGTTCTCGATATTCCACATATTCTACAATTTAGAGTAAATAAATTATATGTTATCATCACTTAACAACTATTTCATATTTCTAATAAATATATACCTTGGTATCCAGCCATAGTTGTTCATATATGTCTTTGTCCATTTTTCCCATATCAGTTGCTAGCGGGAAACGATGTTGAACCGTCATCCCAAACCATGACGTCAGTTCTTTACTCAGAGGGATATGATTTTCATCAAATTCAGTTTTATATACATCTTTGCTATATTTATTCCCAAAAGATGCAGGACCACATTTGCCTCTACGTCTCTTACGTTCTTGATTATCGGCCATTTCTGCAGAATTACGACACAAATGCGTGAACATAATAGGTTAAAAGAAAAAGATGATTAAGAACGAATGCATAACAAACACAAGAAATCATTAACATAATACTTTAATACCTAGCTTGGTGAAGGAATATCGGTGATGTAACGGTAAACTAGGGTTTAGGTCGACGAGAGGTACTGATTAAGGTTTTTGGAAAAGTGATTAAGGATACGACGTGGTGAAAGCAACGTCGGTTACTATCCAAGGTGAAGAAAACGACGGTGAATCCAAACTCCGGCGAACTAGTGCAGAGTGATTTTGGTGAAGAAAACGGACGGTTTGGTCGATTAAGGTTTTGTGCAAAAGTGATTAAGGATTCGATGTTTGGATAACTTATGTTTTGGGATTTGAAAATTTGGAATAAAAAATTTCGTTTTAGCGGGTCTTTATTTCGTTTTAGCGGGTTATTTTATTCTATTTGTTACCGCGGTTTAGTCCATAAGTTATTGCGGTTTTTTTGTTGTTGCGGTTGGGCGAATTAGTTGTTGCGGTTTTGTTAATTTGTTGTTGCGGTTTCGAGTTTCATTTTTTTACACCTACAAGATCGTTGCATAGTAACAAATTCAAATTGTTAAAAAATGTTACACATGAATTAAACAGTAGGTTAATTATAAATTTGCATAGTACTAAAACACATATATAATACAAATATTAATTTTCAATAATATATAATAGATTGAGTTATTAAATATATGTTCCTTCTCCGTCAGTTCGTACATATGAGCTTCTATTCATGTTTTCAAAATTCCCGGGTTCGATACCGACGGAATATGGTGGTAAATCATTGAAGTTGTCGTGTTTTTCTTCATCCACAACATTATCAACCCCAAGAATACGTCTTTTACCTTGCAACACAATGTGGTATTTTGCTTTGCTTGGATCTTTGACGAAAAAATTTGTGATACATGTGTTGCGAGAACGAATGGCTCGGATTTGTAGCCATTATTTTCAAGATCGACAAGTGTAAAACCATATTCGTCAACTTTAACACCCGTACAGTTATTTACCCACTTACACTTGAACACTAGGATTATGAAATCAGAATACTGCAATTCCCAAATTTCTTCTATCACACCGTAATAAGAATCTTTTGCGATGCTTATCAATGTATCTTGATCACGCCTATCGATTTCGGTTGTTGATGCTATAACTGTAACTCCACTATTTTGCATTGTACTTTTTCTATCTTGATCTTTGGTGTAAAATGTATAACCATTAATATCATATCCTTGGTAAGTTCTTACTCTAGCATCTGGACCTTGTCCCAATTTTTTGACAGTGTCATCAACGTCGTCACTTGTTGTCACCCTCTCTTTCAACCAACTTGCCAAATCCTTGTTTTGGTTGTTTATGTACCACACTTGTTGTTTACCCGGGTTCGTCGACTTTAACATATCCATATGTTCATCAACATATGGAGTGAGGCATGTCATGTGCTTTAAGATTACTAAATGAGCAACTTGTAGTTCTCCGTGCATTGGCACTATTATCTTAAAACCTACTCCTCCCTTTCCTTCAAGTCGACCTGAATGGCGACTTTTAGGAACGCCAACACTTTTGGCACCTTCCATATAGCCTAAGAAAAACAAAATATATAATAAATTAATTTTTGCTATAGTTGATCATATATATTACATACGTACCTTGGCAGAACTCAATCACCTCTTCAGAAGTATACCCTTCAATAATACTTCCCTCTGTTCGATTACGATTTCTTACATAACCTTTCAATATTCCCATGTATCTTTCAAAAGGGTACATGTAACGTAGAAATACAGGACCACATGCCTTAATCTCTTGTACGATATGAGATATTAGGTGAACCATTATATCAAAAAATGATGGTGGAAAGTGCATCTCTAGTTCACAAAGGATAACATAAACGTCTTTCTCCCATTTGTCCAAATCTTCGACATCAATAACTTTCGTATGAATATTTTTGAAAAACAAACAAAGCTTTGTGATTGTATGTCGGATATCATCTTGTAAAATTCCACGAATTGCGATTGGAATCATATGTGTCATCAAAACATGACAATCGTGAGATTTCATCCCAAGCAATTTATAATCTTTCATTGATACAAATCTTTGACTGTTTGCTGAATAAGATGACGGAACCTTAATATCGTGCAAACATTGGCATAACTTTTTTTTTCTTCTTTCGTTGTATTATAACATGCGGGTGGAAGATAAGTACGAGTGCCTCGTTGTACGGGAGCAAGATCTTTACGTATTCCCATCTCGACCATGTCATTTCGAACCTTAATACCATCTTTAGTTTTATACTTAATATCCAATAATAAGCCTATCATGCTCTCACATACGTTTTTTTTCTATGTGCATAACATCAAGACAATGTCTAACATCTAAATGTCTCCAGTAAGGCAATTGAAAAAATATGGACTTCTTTTTCCATATGGCATCATTATCAATACGGAATCTCTTACCCAACACAACATTAATATTTTCAACTCGTGAAAATGTATCAAATCGTTTCTTCACCGTCCTGACCTCGACAGTTCCGTCAAAGTCAATCGTCTTCTTCCCAAACGGGTGACTCTTGGTAAGGAATCTTCGATGTCCCATCTATACAGTTTTTTTAAAATTTCGTAACCACACCGAGCTTGTCTCATCTTCACAAACAGGACAAGCTTTCTTACCCTTCGTTTTGTATCCTGACAAGTTACCGTATGCTGGAAAGTCATTGATAGTACAAAAAACCATGGCCCGCAATTTAAATTGTTCTTTTCTATAAGCATCGTATACATCTACACCATCACTCCAAAGAGTTTTTAAGTCATCAATCAAAGGGGATAAATAAACATCAATATCATTACCCGGTTGTTTCGGACCTTGAATCAACAAGGACATCATAATGTATTTCCGTTTCATGCATAACCATGGTGGGAGATTGTAAATGCATAAGAGAACTGGCCACGTACTATGACGACTACTCATGTTACCGAAAGGATTTATCCCATCCGAACTAAGCCCAAACCGTATGTTTCTGATCTCCTTCCCAAACTCAACATACCTTTTATCAATGTTTCTCCACTGCGGTGAATCCGCAACATGTCTAATTTTCCCGTCAATCACACGTTCTTCTGAATGCCAACAAAGTAACTTGGCTTCTTTCTCGTTTGAATATAACCTTTTCAGTCTTGGTATAATAGGAAGATACCACAACATTTTAGCCGGTGGTCCATTCTTTTTCACATCATCGTCAACTTCATCTGTATCCTTTTTCCGTTTATACCTCGATGCCTTGCAATGAGGACAGTTATGCAAATTTGTGAACTCGTTCCGAAACAACAACCAATTATTGGGACATGCATGTATTCTTTCTACTTCCAATCCCATTGGACACATTAATTTTTTTGCTCGATATGTAGAAATTGGTAATCCATTTTCTTCCGGAAGCAAGTCATGTTGTAAAAGCTCTAATAGGGTTGTGAAACTTGTATCACTCCATCCGTTTTTCATCTTTAAGTTAATTAACTTCAACACAGCATCAAGTTTCATTAATTTAGAACCTTTATATAACGGTGTTTCGGCTTCGTCAAATAAGCGATGTAATTCATCTTGTTCACCAACGTCACCACTCATATTAGTATCCAATTCATTAATACTTTCATCGAAACGGTCATTTAAAGTGTATTGATTGTTATCGTGGTATGAGTCATTGTTCAATGTTGTATATGCACTACTACTATTTACATTGCTCGAAGATGTGTTACAATTAAGTCGTGATTCTCCATGACTTGACCAACAAGTGTAATTATACATAAAACCATGGCGAAACAAATGGTGCTCTATATCACCGGTGTTTGTGAATCTTTTAGAGTTTTTACAAACGTTGCAAGGACATAAGATCGAAGGACTTGCGTTCTTAACGCGATTCGATTCAGCAAACCGAATAAAATTTCCAACACCGATGACATAATCGGCGGACGAACGTATAGCATGATACATCCAATAATTACGCTCCATCAAAAAATTAATAAAGCGACAATAAAAATTAATTAATATTATATATTTAAATGGTAATTGAAGGATATATAAGTAAGTCTCATATTCAGCCATTTATCAACCTAAAAAAAACGAACACATTATCTTTCTAGCTACAAGATGGTTTTCTGTTCATCATGTGGCAACCAAGCAGTGATTCGCACTTCATGGACAGCCAGAAACCCTGGACGAAGGTTTTATACATGTCCAACAAAGGTAAGGCCTTTAATTTGAAGATATTTAATATATAACCATTTTAGAATTCAACTAATTATTAACTATTGTATAATATTCTTTTTTATAGGGTTCTACATGTAGATTTCTTGTGTGGTTTGATCCTGTTATGTGTGAAAGATCCAAACAAATCATTCCAGGATTAATAAACTCGAAGAACAATCTTGAAATGAAGCTGGAGGAACGTGACTTAATGCTAAAGAAAATGAAATTGTATTTGATAGGGATTTGCGTAGTTTTCATAGGATATGCAATGTTTGCATAATCTACTGTATTCTCTATTTTATGAATGTAATGTGTCTATTTTGGCAACTAATTGGAAGATACTTATATTTCTAAGTCTACTTCAAAGCTTGAATTTAAAAAACAAAAAAACGAAATTACCTTAAAAAGAGTAGCAGAACGAAAACAGGATCTCAACGAAGAAAAAAGACAACTATTTCTAAATATGTCCATTGGATATTAGATGACAATCAAATATGTTTTGTTATTGCAGTCAAACCGCGATAACAAAATAACAAACCGCAACAACAAAGGAAGAAAACCCGCAATAACAAATATATTCTAGCCGTTACAATAAATAACTTGAAACAAGTAAAACTTGTTTAAAGATTTCAGTCATTATTTGCTAATATTATAAATTAATAAATTAAAATATTTATATTAATCTATTTATATTTTTAAATAATTATTTTGAAATTTGACATTATAAATTTGAAGATAAATTAATTATTTTATCGGAGACTTTGAAGATATATAGATGGTTAACTAAAAAAAACTTTAAGATAATATTAACAAATGGGGATGCATTACAAGGGAAATTAAAAAGTCACAAAATTTGCAACCAAAAACTAATTAAAACAAAGTTACTTTCATGTAAACTCGGCCTCTGGGCTTCATTTTCTCAAGATCAATGGTGAAAACAACCCATTGGTTCCAATGGATGCCCCAAGCCATCCTCAACTCGTCAAAATCCCCATGGATGGTGATCGGGCCATAGGGTCTTTCTTCGATTGGTTTCTTTCGATTACGAAAGACATTAACCAACACGAACCTTGCACTTTTCTCTCCCATCTCAAAGACACAACATGTGCCATAGTTGTAGAGTTTGACATCCTCAACCAGCTTTGCTGGTATAGTCTGAAATTAAGAAATCAACAAAATATTGATTAATCATAAACAGTAAACAGAAAGAAAAAAATTGAATGCATACAATTTCCCTCCGTTGTATAACTTGGGAGGACAATTTCACAGCAAAGTAATGGCTGTGCTCTAGAGGATCCTCCACTTGGTAGTTATTGATATCGTCGTCGGTAGATGACTCGATATCAATGATCTCTTGAGGAAGATTTTCGTTTTTCATTTCAGATGTTAATAACAATAATAGGTTTTTGATTAATAATTTTCTTGTAACTGCATTTCAGAATAATATTGGTTAACTATATATAATAACCAAGGGCGTCGAAATTGAAGAGGGAAAATTGACCGTCATCTACAATTCAAGCGCGTAGCAACTGTGAAACCGCGGTAACAAATACGGAAAACCGCACTAACAAATGTAACAGTGTAACTGCATTTCAGAATAATATTTGAATTAATATTTTGGGATTTATATTAATTTAATGCATCGAGTAAATACAGATCAAGTTGGATGGAAGTTACAGCTAGTGTTGCAGCTACTTTTTTAAACTTAACCTCTTAACCGGATTAACAAATCTGGAAACCGCATCAACAAATGTTTTTCCTCGATTTTTACCACGTCATAAGGTAGTGTTGCAGGAGAATCAAATATTTTCTTGAAATTCTAAAATATACGTGATGATAGTTTCTTTGAAATTAAAAGAGAACTAATTAATATCAGCTCTATATATTGTACCATAATTGCCATTATTTTGATGGATCAAACTTAATTTTCATATATATGAAGGTTTATTAAGTCATTGCTTACTGGTGCTGCATCATCAAGATTCACATGTTGCAGCAGATTTTGTTCTCACGCGAATCTTGATGATGCTGCAGCAGAAATCAAAATGACTATTCACTTGTTTGGAGATGCGGTTGTACAATTGTGATGCGCGCCAAATCCCCAATCCCCAATCCCGCCAAAACTTAAGTATATATATACGCAGACTTCATTCATTCCTTTAATTTGTTATATCAAAAAACGTTTCATTTTTAAACCTACAAGAACGTTTCAAAGAAAAACTTTTCAAAGTAAGATTAATCGATCTTTTAAGTTTCTAATATGAGTTCTAGCAGTCTGCATATTGGTGATCACGAAGTACAAGTTAATAATTTCTTCATCGTAAAATGGTGTGCGTCCATGACAAGAAAAATTGTATGATTTTTCTTTTTAATTTCTTGCTATTATAATTTGCAGTATAAATTTAATTTTCATTTCTTTCATTAGACTATTCCAGCAAAATTTGTTAGGGATCACCAACTTTGGAATGAGCGTCATTTGTGTGCTTTGTCAAACCTTGAGATGAGTCCCCCATACATGGTTTTCAATTTACTACGCCACGGTGATCGAAGGAGGCTCAATGTTCGTTTTATAGACCATATGACTATCAATGGTGATATGGTCGACTTCAAACACAAGATGGGCATCCGCACGAACCAACATGTGATGTTCACCCTTAATCTCGAAACAAAAAACAGTGGTGCTGGAGTTATCTTCAACGTTACTCTTATGTGAATTCAACATGATGTTTGTTAGCTTTGTGTTTAGGTTTTGGTTGTCCTTGTTTTGGTTTGGCTTATAATAGTATGTTACATATATGTAATGTTATCGTTGTATCTTTATGAAATTAGTTTTTGTTTGCCAATTAATTAATTAATTTAAACTGAAAATTTAGATTGTTGTTGCGGGTAGAGTATGGCGCAACAACAAATTTGGTAGTTGTTGCGGGTAATGTATGGCCGCAACAACAAATGGAATTGTTATTGCGGGTTTAGCATGGCCGCAACAACAAATTTGGTAGTTATTGCGGGTAATGTATGGCCGCAACAACAAATGGAATTGTTATTGCGGGTTTAGCATGGCCGCAACAACAAATTGAATTGTTGTTGCGGTTCTTTCTTTTGCAGTGCGAACTGAATTTGTTGTTGCGGTTATATTATACCACCGCAATAAATAAATTTATTGGTCCGCACTAACAAACCCGGTCTGTAGTAGTGTACATGGCATATAGTTATATGGCTAGACGCATGTGAGCCTAAAGGGTCACACACTTATACACCAAATATCATTTAATATATATAATATAATTAGGGTAATTATATTATTTATATAAACTATAATGACTTGGCTAGTTATGTTTTAATTAATTGATAAGTTAAAACGTATTAGTGAGTAATCATAAAGAATCAAAAGTACAAGGGGCTAAGTATCATATCTTATAACTTGTATTATGGATATATATTTAGATTAGGGTGCAAGATATATTAACCCTAATATCTCCCTCCTAAACCCCACGGTCGTCACATATGCACGCACACAAGGTGTGTTGTTTTTGTGAATCTCTAAAACAACTACAGCCACACAAAACCATTGAATATGAAATTGGCATTGTGGTTTTTTAGATGGTGACGTACGCACAAAAAGAGAGAAAGAAAACATTCTTTTTTGATATAATTTTTGGGCGTCAACTTTGATTTCTTGTTCAAGGGACTAGCATCTTATTTGGTGTTTTTGATATGATGTAGTGTGGACAAAGTTCTAAAAGACGTAAGACGCGGCGTGGTGGCACTATCAAGCCTCAAGACATGGCGAGCCATGGCGTTTCTCAAGGCGTGACTTGAGGCGGCAATTTTGTATATAATTTATAATTTTATATACATAATTATAAATATATAACATAATTAATCAATTTTTGTCTTTATTCTTTACATATTAAGCGATTCTTATAACTAAATACCAATATATATTTAGCATGTATGACTCAATGTCTTTAATACGCTAAAAACATAGCTTATGATGGGTAAAAGTGAGCCAAATCGGACCTGAAAATACGCCAAGCCTTGGACCAAGGTGTGGCGGCATAGTCAAGCCTTAATTTGCGAGACATGACGAAGCCAAGGCGCGCTTTTTAGAACTATGAGTGTGGATACCATTAGAGGAATTCTACATTGAATTATTGGAGTTTTTCTTCCTCATTTATTGGTGTAATCAAAGGCTTCAAGTAGTGTTGCAAATTTTACCCGCGGGTATCCGTACCCACGGGTACCCGAGTTTTACGGGGCGGGTATTACCCGTCTAAACGGGTAACAGGTCGGGGACGGGTATAAATTTCGTACCCCCGAGCGGGGACGGGTCGGGTACGGGTTTTATAATACCCGACCCGAATATATATATTAATATATAATTTTTTTAATACAAGCTTAGCCCACTAGGGCATTAGCCCAGACTTAGCCCAAACCTATTAATGTGAACGAAATAAGCCACCAGTTGTTTCTTCCCTTACTCCGTCTCCAATTAATATTCCATCGGGCGTCGAGTAATCGACTCTTCAAATTGAAGATCAACCGTCGACTCTTCAACTCTTTGTTTCTAATTCTATAAAATGAAATCGAGCACCACCAGTCGATTTTTCAGAACCTCCTACAGCCTTACTCGACGATTTTCTCATGGATTTCGATATGGATGAAAATTTGAAGGATAATCAAGGCAACGAAGTTCAACCTTCAACCACAATCCAAAGCCTTGGTAACGAAACTTTTCTGATTTATAATTTATGTTTCTGATTTTGTATGGCTACTTCTAATCGATTTATAATTTTTTGTATAATTTATGAAATCGACTAATCTGCTGGAATTTAGCCTGTTAATTTGTTGTTTTATAATTTTAATCGATTAATCTGCTTTTAATCTGTATAATTTCAGTATGTTTCTAATTTGTTATTAATCTGTTGTTAATCTATTGTTAATCTGTAATCTGTATGTCTATTGTTAATCTATAATCTTCATAGATGCTTTTATCTTCTGTTAATCTATAGTTAATCTATATATCTGATTATTAATCTGTTGTTATTAATTATGCTACTATTTCATGCTGTTGTTAATAATTAGGCTGCTATTAATCTGCCATTAGGTTGCTGTTAATATGTTGTTTTGATTTTTGTAGTCATGAGGCTACTTGAGCAGAAGTTCACGAAGTTAACGAGGTTGCTGGAAAGAAAAATGATGGAGCTTATGAAACAAAAAATGACGAGGCTGTGGAAGGAACAGT
Source organism: Calendula officinalis (assembly GCA_963853835.1). Classification (NCBI taxonomy): domain Eukaryota; kingdom Viridiplantae; phylum Streptophyta; class Magnoliopsida; order Asterales; family Asteraceae; genus Calendula; species Calendula officinalis. Next base: position 26,765,133 of record OY970823.1, on the reverse strand, counting down.
TGACGGGGATGGTAAAACATCCAATAGAATCAAATCTGTAGTTTGGAATCACTTCAAAAGGAAAAAATTGATGGTCTTGATAAGGCGATATGTAATTATTGTGGGAAGAAATTAAGTGGAGGAAGTAGAAGTGGGACCAATCACTTGCATGAACATATTAAAAGATGCATACAAAGAAAGAATCACGACATAAGACAATCAATCTTGAATGTACGCCAAGTAAAAAAAGGTGGACCTGTTTCGGTTGATGCCCATACGTTTGATCAAAACGTTTCAAGAAATGAACTTGCAAAGATGATCGTTCTTCATGAGTATCCACTTAACATGGTGCAACATGTCGGATTTAGAAGTTTTGTTAACTCGGTTAACCCGTTATTCAAGCCAGTGTCACGAACTACCATTACTAATGATATAAAGGGCATTTTTGTGAATGAAAAAAGGAAACTAAAAAAGCTTTTGAACTCTAACCAAGGTAGAGTTGATGTAACAACTGATATGTGGACAACTTCTAACCAAAAAAGAGGTTATATGGTTGTTAGTGCACATTATATTAACGATTCATGAAATTTATGCAACAAAATCTTGAGGTATTAACTAACTTCTTTTTTTCTTTTATATTGGTCTTATTTGTGTAATGATTATTTTTTATGATTTATAAATTGCAGTTTTATGTATGTTCCGGCTCCTCATAATGCTAAAACACTTACCAAAGAATTAATGGGGTGCTTGGCTGCTTGGTCCATTGATTGTAAGTTATCTACCCTAACTTTGGATAATTGTGGTGTTAATATTTCCATGATCGATAAAATGAAAGAAAAGTTGAGACCTGATAATGTTCTTTTGAAAGGGGAATTGATTCACATGAAATGTTGTGCACATATCTTGAATTTAATTGTTCAACAAGGATTAGGTGCAATTCAAAGTGGGGTAGATTCTATTCGCGAGAGTGTTGTTTGTTGGACTGCAACTCCAAAAAGAGTGGAAAATTTTAAAGATGCGAAAGATGGTTTGCCTCTTACAAGTAAGAGAAAGTTAGTTTTAGATTGTAAAACTAGGTGGAATTCTACTTATTTGATGCTTATAAGTGCGATTGCATATAAGGAAGTCTTTAATCGCCTTGTACATAAAGAAAAAAACTACAAGCAAGCACCTAGTGATTAAGATTGGGATTTAGCAAAAAAATATGTGTGATAAACTCAAGTTGTTTTATAGCGTGACTGAGATGTTTTCGGGGGTCAAATACCCGACTGCTAATCTATTTTTCCCAAAGATTTGTGAGATTCGGTTATCGCTTAATGAGTGCCTTATATCACCTTATGAGGAGATCAAGATGATGGCTGCCAAAATGGTTGACAAGTTTGACCAATATTGGTCTATTATACATGGAATATTAGCCATTGCCACTATTTTGTACTCAAGATTTAAAATGAAGTTGATAGAGTTTTATTTCCCCAAAATATACGCTAAAGAGTCTGACAAAGAAGTAGATCGAATTAGGAAGTTAATTTATGATTTGGTAAAAGAATACAAGACATATGATGCCAAATAAATCCATTCTTCATCGAATAATTCTGATTGTGGAATGGATATTGATGATTGTGGAGATCCTTTGGCTGGTTTTGATCTATCTGTGAGTACCACTTCAACTGTTGATACCATATTTGAGTTAGATTATTATTTAGAGGAAAATGTTTTGCCAAGGAATGGCGTTTTTGAAATTTTAGCATGGTGGAAGGCTAATGGTCTTAAATATCCTACTTTGCAAAGAGTTGTTAAAGATGTTTTGACTATATCGGTGTCCACAATTGCTTCCGAATCAACATTTAGTACCGGTGGTAGACATGTCACTCCTCACCATAATAAGCTTCATCCGGATACATTGGAAGCTCTAATTTGTGTACAAGATTGGCTATGGGATGAAAAATTAGGTATATTTATTTTATTTAACATTAATTATTTTGTAACAACATTTATATATGTTATTCTATTGGTAGGTGCACATTCAAATATCGAAAAACATATTGCAAAGTTTGAAGTTGTAAAAGATGAAGAAGCGGGCCCGAACTTTGTGGATTTTGATATTTAGTTTATGTAAAATTGTTGCTTTATTTTGGTATTTGTAACGAACATTAAAATGTGGTGCTTATTGTTTTTGCTATTTCACGTTTTGTGTTTTCGTGTATGAGAACGAACTAATAGAAGAGTATTAAATGTTTTAGCTATCTTGTTTAATTTTTTTTATTGAATGGGTACCCGTCGGGTTCCCCATACCCGGCGGGGATTTATCTACCCGAACCCGGCGGGTATTTGAGCGGGCATGGGGCGGGTACAGGTACGGGAATAGGGGTTCGGGTACGGGTACGGGTTCTGCTGTACCCGCTGCTACCCATACCCGCTGCTACCCATACCCGTTTGCATCCCTAGCTTCAAGGGTATGATTTCTACATACTAATCTCTTTGATTTCATGCTTAATTATAATGTCAATATGTAGATCCTTCATTGGTGATTTATGTTATATTTCCGTTGCGTTTTACTTTGATTAAACCGTAAATCACTAACACCAAGTGCACAATATTCACCGATCACAAGAGCTTGCAACATATCTTCAATCAGAAGGTTCGAGGGAAGGCATAGTGCCCCTTGTGGATGTCACTGTCTAGGCTCGAACCACTAACTTACTAACTGACCGTTCAAAAAATATATCTTCAATCAGAAAGAGCTCAACATGAGACAACGCAGATGGGTAGAGTTGATGAATGATTACGACTGTGAGATCAAGTATCATCCTGGTAAAGCTAATGTGGTAACTGATGCCTTAAGTCGGAAAGAGCAGCCTAAACCTCGTCGTGTTCGAGCCCTTCCAATTTCTGTTCGTTCTAATCTATCTTCGCAAGTTCATGAATTCCAAACTGAAGCCTTGAAGGTAGAGAACATCAAAAGTGAAGCTTTGCGTGGTATGGAAAAGCAGTTAGAAGCAAAGGTGGATGGAACCCTTTATTTCATGGATCGTTTATGGGTTCCTAATCATGGAAGTGTTCGCGATGTCATCTTGAATGAAGCTCATAGATCCAATTATTCTATTCATCCTAGTGCTGACAAGATGTACAAAGATGTCACAGAATTGTACTGGTGGCCGAATGTGAAGAAAGAGATCGCAGTTTATGTCAGCAAATGTTTAACTTGTGCCAAAGTGGAAGCAGAGAATCAGAAGTCGCCCGGTCTTCTACAACAGCCAGAGATCCCTGAATGGAAATGGGAATAAATCTCTATGGATTTCAACGTCTAGTGGTCATGATACAATTTGGGTAATTGTTGATCGATTGACCAAATCAACTCATTTTATTCCTATTAAAGAAACTGACCAAATGGAGAAGTTAACGAGAATCTATCTAAAAGAAGTCGTATCTCGGCATGGTGTGCTAGTCGCGATCATATCTGATCGTGATAGTCGCTTCACATCTCGTTTTTGGCAATCGTTGCAAAAATCTCTTGGTACTCGCCTCGATATGAGTACTGCTTATCATCCCCAAACCGATGGTCAGACTGAAAGAACAATCCAAACCTTGGAAGACATGCTGAGAGTTTGTGTTATTGACTTTTGTGGAAGTTGGGATTCTCATCTCCCTCTAGCTGAGTTCTCATACAACAATAGCTATCATACAACTATTAAAGCCGCACCATTCGAAGCCCTGTATGGAAGAAAGTGTCGTTCGTCACTTTGTTGGATTGAAGTTGGTGATCGTCAGATTACTGGTCCTGAGATTCTACAAGAAACAACTGACAAGATCTTCAAGATCAAATATCGTATCAAGGCTTCAAGAGATCGACAAAAGAGTTACGCTGATAATAGTCGAAAGCCTCTAGAGTTCGTTGTTGGCGACCACGTGTTGCTAAAGGTAGCGCCTTGGAAAGGTGTTGTACGCTTTGGCAAGAAGAGAAAGCTGAGTCCTTTTTATGTTGGACCATTTGAAATCATTGAAAGAACCGGTGCTGTCGCACATCATCTTCGCCTTCCTAAAGAGCTCAGCAACGTGCATAAGACTTTTCATGTGTCGAATTTGAAGAAGTTTATTCATGATCCCTCGCTCATTGTTCCTGCTGAGGAAATTATTATCGACGACAAGCTTCATTTCACTAGGGAACCAATCGAAATCTCCTACTGGAAAGAGCAAAAGCTAAGAAGAAGCAAGATCAGAATCGTTAAAGTCAGATGGAACTCCAAAAGAGGTCCCGAATTCAGGTGGGAACGTGAGGACCAAATGCGAAGGAAATATCCTCATCTATTTCTCGTTGTCTCTCATGTTCGTTCTTCGTCTTAATTTTCGGGACGAAATTTCTTCAACCAGGGGAGAATGTGACAACTCGATATTTCCGGTATGTAATCTCATTTCATTTCTAGAACGTTCCTTATTTAGAAAGTTTCTATATTTAGACATTTCTATTTTTGGCATCCAAACACACAACAAAAAAATCTATTTTTACACCATACATTAGTGTTTGACTATTTTTATTATTTTCTTATGGTGACACATTTGAGCTAAAACACTTCTAAAATAGTAACTTTTATCGGTTACACAATAAAAGAATTTAATTTAATATAACGTGACTCGATTGAACAAATTCTTAAACCCGACCACTATGTGGCCGAGCACCCGTGCTCGTGTCCCTCTATTTTGGCCGAACCACCACAAGGTGGTGTGTCGTCCCTTGATAAGTTTCATCCTTATCTTGCTAGATTTAAACTTGTGATGATCTCAATCTAGAAGAGTTTGTGTTCTTCTATAACTCTTCCCTAAACCCTAGCAAGCACACACTATAAATACATACCCATTGCAAACCCTAATCTCTTTGATTCCCCTTTCCTCTCTCTCGGCCGAAAGCACCACACCACCACCATCTTCATTCGATTTCGATCTCAAGCCAAACTCGAACCCTCGTTCGTCCGATCCAAGGTATCATTCGATTCCCCATTGTTTTCCTTTAAGTTTTCTTCCTTGCTTGCTTATCGATTCGAACCCGAGACCATGACTAAAAGCCATATGGTCTCGGTTAGCCATTATAGTCGTAGCATGCATGCATGTATTCGTATACATGTGTGTGTGTGTTTGTTTGTTTGATTCATTACTCACTAGAATTGTTGTTAAATCATTGTTTTGATGCTTTAAACCCTAGATCTAACCTTGTTGTGACCTAAACCCTAGATCTAACCGAATCTAGCCATTGAACCTCGAACCTAGATCGGATCTAGCATGAAACCCTGAGGGTTTTGGCCTTCGGCCAACCCTTGACCGAAACCCTAGCCGAGCTCTAACCCTAGTTGGCCAACATGTTGACTATTTGACTTTAGTTAACTAGATTTGACCATCGTTGACTCAAACATATGCTAAACCAAACCCTACACCCGAACTCAAACCCTAGCCGAAATCTAGTGGACCATTGTTGACTTTTGTTGACTATTTTTGACCCATAAGTCAAACCGGGTCAAGGCCCGTACTTGGCCCATTCGATCTATCTTAGTACATCGGGCCCAAACTTTAGTTGGCCCATTAGTATCCAAGCCCATCTAGACCAAAGCCCAAACCTTTGGCCCATTATCACCCAAACCAAACCCAATTGGGCCAAGCCCAATCCATTGCCCAATCTAATCATACCTAAGGCCAATATGAGGCCCAAATGGCCCAACCTAGTGGCCCATTAAGCCCATCTGGGCCCATTAAGCCCATAGGCCCATTAGGCCCAATCTAGGCCCATTAAGCCTAACCCAAGCCCATTTCATTTCATTTCGAAGCACATTTCATTTCGGCCCATTAAGGCCCAATGATCCAAGTTCATTCGATGTCACAAAACATAAAACATAACATTAATCATATATCATATATCTTATATCATAACTAGAATCACCTATGTTAGCTTAGTCTAATTAGAAAGTTATATCGTTTAGGACGCTAGGAGCCTTTGAAGGAATCATCTGTCCCAACTGTTGCTAAGCTTTGCCCAGGTGAGTCCACAGACCCCTTTACTACTTTTACTGTTTTTATAAACTTTCGGGTGGAAAACATAAACAAATGCTACTGTTTTACTATGACTATACAACTACATCTATACATTTTCATTATCGCGTTGGCATGACAAACAATTATTATACCGGACTAAGGTGCCAGCAATCATTAACTAGTGGATCTAGACCATGGATATGCAGATAGTACTATTGGTTGACACTCATCCTCCCAATATTATTTGATCACTACTTGGTTTATCCAAGACATCTTTCGGGAGTGTATATCCATAAAATAACGATAACATACTGGAGTTGAAGTGTTGATTGTGGACTTAGGGGTTGGTATATTAACTCAATAGACTAGCTACCTGTTGGGGATAACAGTCATGTGATGTCAAACATAACAACTTGTTCAACACATTTTCATAAACAAAACTAGTAATTGTAGATCTTCTACAATACACTTCACTTTTCATACTTACTTCTCATATCATATGAGTGTTGAACCTTATACTTTTTCAGTCATATACTTATTTTCATAACAAACATTTTGGGTAGTAAACACTTTACTTTTATCATAAACATTAACCCTGTGGATTCACTCAACATTATTGTTGACCCTTTTCTATTTATGTTTTTCCAGGTGATTAGGTGCAGTGGAACTGGAGGATATGAGCAGTGGGATTGCCGTGAGCCATGAATAAAACATTAAGTTTACGAACAATCATTTCATTTTCAAACAATTTCTATTTTAGGAAACTTGCTATTTTTTGGGAAACTTTCTATTTTTAGAAAGAAAAACTACTTTTATTTTCGTTATTGCGTGGTTGTTTGTTTACTTAATTTTTGCTATGTTGTCATGAACGTTACACCTCCGTTCTTCCGAAAAACATTTTAAATGAAGTAAAACTCATTTTTGGCGGGGTGTGACAATTTGTAATATAATTTTTTTTGTGTTAAATTTGTTTTGTTTGAGGACATTGCCATTGTGATCCCACTAGAGGTCGCAGTCCCCTTAACACCGCATTTTTTTTCACCACAAAGATGCCACCGCTGGAGGAAGTTTCTAATTCCGCGCCTGGTCGTAGGTGGTGGTGGTGGCAACAGCGGGAGTGAGTGGTGGCGGCGACGGTGGTTCGTGGCGGCGACGATTGGTGGTGCCGGCGGCGGTGGGTGGTGTTGGTGCTGTTGGATAATGGTGGTTACGAATGGCAACGAGTCGGGTTCGGGGCAGGTTTTGGCATACCCGAACTCGAAATCAAAAACTGAACCGAACCCGAGGGTTTTTTCCGGGTTTTCCCCATCGGGGATTTTACAAACCCCGAATCCGACCCGTCCCCGAAATAATGGGTATAAAGGTAGGTTAAAATATTCCATCTAACCTTGGAATTCAATTCCATCAACATTTAGATGAAATTGAGATTCTCTCATTTGATAGAATGTTTCTATCATTTAAGATTCCAATTCATCCATTTTATTGAACCAAACTCTGGAATGTGATGGAATAAGATTCCAATTCCCCCTGATTCCATTAGATTTCAGCGAACCAAACATCCCCTAATTATATATCTAGATTTTTTTTATTTTGATGTTGATGTATTGAGAGAAGAATGTTTTTATGGGGAAAATAAGAGTAATGGTATCTTTTCTTCACATTAGTGGATAGAGTTGTGTTCAAGGAGGTCCATGATTTTTACAAAGTTCCAAGGAACAAATCTCAATCATTGATCAATATGATCAAATGGTCAAGATTAATCACATATTTTATACATAGAGGGGTATTTTGGTCATTTGGCACTAAAAAAAAATTATTTTATTTTGTTTTTTATTTTAAAATTTTAATTTTTTTTTAATTTTTTTAATTTTTAATTTTTAACTGAGTGGTATTTTGGTCATTTTGAAAAAAATAATTTTTTTATTTTTATTTTTTATTTTTTATTTTAAAATTTTTAATTTTTTTTAAAAAAATTATTTTTTTATTATTATTTTTTTAAAAATTATTAAATTTTCATTAATGACACATAATGTTATTCCATAGTGAAATAAAATAATTTTTTTAAAAATTATTAAATTTGCATTCTGAATCACATGTGATTTAACTAAAACCTGATTTTATACTAAAATCACATGTGATTTACACTAAAATCACATGTGATTTTACACTAAAATCATATGTGATTAAGTTATACACGTAATTATCAAATAAATATTATTTTTTAATTAAAAAAATTAATAAAAAAATAAAAAAATAAAAAAAATAAAAAATTTTAAAATAAAAAATAAAAAATAAAAAAAATCGATATTTTTTAAGTGCCAAATGACCAAAATACCCCTTCATAATAAAAAATAAAAAAATAATAAAATAAAATAAAATATTTAAAATAAAAAAAATAAAAAATAATAAAAAAAATTTATTTTTTAAAAAATGACCAAAATACCCCTCAATATATAAAATATGTGATTAATCTTGACCATTAGATCTTATTGATCAATGGTTGAGATTTGTTCCTTGGGACTTTCTAAAGATGATGGACCTCCTTAAACGTTTCTCTTAGTGGATAATATTTCAAATTTAGAAGTAACTAATCATATAATTAATAAGAAAAGGTAGAAAGAAATATATTTTAGGAAAGTAATATCGGTTTGAAGTTTAAACAATAGTTTGAGGATGTATTTGTAATTTTCTATTTTTACTCTCTCTGTCCCACAAAAACGTTTACATTTCCCCTATAAATTTTGTTCAACAAAAAAGTTTACATTTCTCAAATATGAGAGACCACGCAATAAAATACTATTTTTTCATGTATTTTCCCACTAATTTTCTTCTAAAAACACTTTTCTCTTTTCAAATAACCTTATCCTTCCTCCGTATCAAAATAAGTGACACAAATTGGGTTACACGTTTTTTGAGGTAAAAGATTAAAGTAAAACTTAAAATAGATTAAAATACATAGTTAGTGGAGAGTAGGTCCCACTTTTGTTGAATAAAGTGATATTAATGAGTTTTAAAGGTAAAAGTAAGGGTATAAGGGTAATTTCACTTTATTAAAGTAGATAGTTAGTGGGTAAGGGTCCCACTACTTTTACCAAATAAGGAAAATTTTCAAAGTATGTCACTTATTTTGATACACCCCAAAATGAAAAGTGTGTCACTTATTTTGATACGGAGGAAATATTTTAATTAAAAATATTACAAATAACCTTATGCATTTCATGTGAACGTGATTCCCGCGAGGTTAAGAGTTGTGTCAAACATCGAACATCGTACGGATAAGAGGCGGTTGTGGGGGCGGCAGCCTGAGTAACCCCGGTAGCAATGGTAGGCGCCCCGGCGGCGACTCTTCAGCCTCGACTCCTCTCATCGTTTGTCGGAAACTGTTGCAGCATCAAATCAACGCAATCCCTTCATAACCTCTTTCGCTATAACCCAGGTTTATTTCACCGTCGCTATCTACAGTTTCTGTTTAGGTGTGCGTGATTTTAATGCTCAAGAATCTGTCTTCATGTTCGTTATTATCTGAGCACGTGCGCGTTTGTTTTTGTTGAAATGGTATCTCCATTTCGGGTGTAAATATATTTGGGGGACTCTGTTGCAATTGAGTTTCATATGAATTGTTGATGTCTTTTGATCTTTGAAAACAAATTGACCAAAATGCACATGTCTAGTTAGTTTTCGCATTTGGTTATAGATTTGTGTAATTGAATATGTGATCTTGAAATAACTGTTGCTATGCACTCCAAGTGTTTGATGAAAAGACTTTTTGATTCTTAGTTACCCATCAGATACAACATCTATATGCTGATTCACCATGTATGTATTTCAAATTTAAATACTTATTTTACAGCCATTGAGACCTTGTATACCTTTTTAATGCTATCACATTTACAGGTCAAAAACATGTTTCAATGCGACAATCAAAACCATTCTCCGGAATAGCAAATTTTTACTCAACAAAAGGTATCATTTTCAATTCTTATACTATCTTTCTTTGTATATTTATAACCAAAATTAGCGAATAATTCCATGTAATTCCTAACAGAAATATAGACGAATCACAAGACAACACACGCATACGTTTAAAACAGGGAAAATTATCTCCTCGAACGGGAACTACACTAATACCAACAATTTGCAGTCTAATTACATAATATACAAAAAATCACACAACTTTTGGAATCGAATAAGATATTCACAGATTTAATGAGAAGGTTCATATATAAGAGAACGCAGATATGCCAACGTTGATCGCAAACGGGTGTAGTCCCCAAGTCATACTAACCAACCAGTGACAAGTGATCTATTTAGAGGTTAGAAACAAACAATAGTTAAAATTTGTCAAAACATCTATCACTATAAAACATTTAGGACTTTCCCAAAATGGAATGTTTTAATCCTGCCTTGCTATCTTGGGAAAGTCTTAAATCACAATGTCCAAAATAAAACGAAATCAACAGGTTTCAAACCCATGACCTTGGGCATAGAATATGTCTTTATCCGTCTCAACCGCAACAGGTTATTGGCTATGTTTCATTTTAACTATACATATACATCAATGGTCCTAAGCCACGTTTAATAATTTTCGTAACCGGCCCGTATTCAATATAATACTTGCCTATTTAAATAGCCCACTATTAATGCCTCACTCAATATAAAACGACCCTGAAATCAATTTACCCTTAATGACCGCTGAATCTGACTGAAAACATACCAATCGAGCAACTGTCAAGCCCGTGATTTCCGCAGTCATTGACATATTATTCTCTCTAGCGCGCAGTACAAATGAAGAAGCGCTTGCCATTGTCGTAGGCCAATATAGCGAATACATACATAAATTGAAGAATTACTATTTACTTCAATAACAAGCATAAAAAGTTAATTACACTAACAGATTTGTACATCAAATTATCATTTAAAGGAAAAAAAATTAATGTCGAGCATATGAATGATTCTAATTACTCAAAATCGAAATTTATTTACTTCAAGTCCAAAAGACATATGATCAAACAAAATACATTTATCCAGACATTGATAAGCTATAAAGGTAACAATAGTCACATAACCAATTCCAAAACAAACATCCAAGCACCACCTAAATTTTATATTATTAATGTACAACTCAAAATTATAAAGAAAACAAAAAAAAACTAAACGAAATAAAAACAAGTTTTTGATTATACCATTCACCATGGTACGTCAAGTTCACCTTCTGATTCAACCACAATACTTAAAAGCCTACACTAATCCTATCACGTAAAAACCCGACTTTCATTCCAATCACAGCAAATGAATTGAGGGTTTTATCCCACGTCTCGAGTTCCACCGTAGTTGTAGCGAATTTTCAGTTTTTGATTTCCTTGAGATCTTTACGGTTTCGCCGACCATACCAACAACTAACTGGATGCACGCGTTATCGCGAACTGAATCATGAAGTGACTCTTTCCTATATATGCAGAGTTTGTAGTAAGTCATTCTGATATCTTCCGGAAGCTCGGAGTCAACACACACGCCTTTGACCATGATGTGAATTAAATCTTGGAAGTTTTGGAGTTCTTCAAATGAAAGGTTGCGCCTAGAAACTTCTTCCCTGTTGTTTCCGGATTGTTTCATTAATAAAAGGTTTTCGTTTGTTTCAGGAGATGATGATGTTGATGTTGATGGTGATGGTGTATTATGAGAAGTAATTTGGGTGAGCAGGTACGTGAAAGCCGTCAATTTATAAAGGCTTGATGTCCACGTACGTGTCGCTCATGTTATTGGTGAAGCCTTGCGTCACTAAAATTAAAGCACTTTTGTGACGCCATGCATTTCGTAATCCACGGCTGGCATGAGTTGGCAACCGGGCTCCGCCACCATGGCACTTGCTTCGAGTTTCACCTTAGTTGTTGTAGCGAACTTGCTATTATTAATCTCGATTGCGATCTTTACAGTTTCGCCCATCATGACACCAACTAACAAGGTGTACAAGTTACTGGGAAGGGAATCGTGAAGAAACTTTTTCCTACTCATGCATAGTTGTGAGGTTTAGGCCTTTTTAGTTGCGTTGAGAAAAGTAGAATGATATAGAAAGTAGAGTTGGTGTGATTTTAAATCGTTGTTGCACTTAGTACTTATACGCTTAGATAAAGAAAGGAAATTCAAAAACAATAATGTTAAACGGTCATATAGCCGTTTAAAGAACATTAATATTTTTCTTACCGTTAAAATCTTGCCGTTGGTGGGGGTGGGGGAGGGATTCAAAAATTAAATTTGCATGTTATGCATGCCGACTCCATCACGGCCATGAAGTTTCTACCCTTAACCCCTTATGTCTTACATTACGACCCTAAAAAGTCCTCTTTAGAATCTAAGTATTACTTTAGTTGTGAGATTTAGTTTTGAAATAAACATATGGTTACGATACTTCTTGTGGCATCATGTGTGATTCACCCCAAATATAAATATATACACTTTTAAGTGATTTGAGTGACACACATTGTGAGAAGCCTAAATTGTATAGAATAGAGGTAATTTTACAATCTTAGCCATTAATATTACCCTAAATTTCCTTTAAAAACAAATTAAAGGTGAATTTAGGATGTTTAAAGAAGAATTTTATATTCCAGGTTTTTCGAGTTAGCTTCCAGTATTGCATATGGTTTATAGAATGTTAGTAGTTAAGCTATATTAAAAATATGTTTTAGTTTTTATTTTCTCTAATGAGTTCTAGCTAAAATTTGTTCTAGCGGGTAAAACTGATTTCCTGGTTAACAATGAATTGGTGGGAAAGGATGGTACTGTTCTAAATGAATAGTAAATTGATTTTTTCATTTTTTATGGATTTTAAAGTTGCTTCATGGAATGTTAGAAGCATGAATCAAGGAAGAAAACAAAAGGAGATTAAGAATTTTTTAAATACTGAAAAATTGCATGTTTGTGCTATTTTGGAGATTCATGTGAAAGAAGAGAAATTAAACAAAATTATGGGGAATACTATTGGTGATTGGGATTGGATATCCAATATTGTGCATAGTAAAAAGGGGTGTAGAATTGTTATGGGTTGGAATAAGGATGTGATCAAGATTACTCCTCTTTTCATGTCTAGACAGACCATATTATGTGTCATGGAATTAATTCATGACAAAAGTATTATTTTTTGCAGTTTTGTGTATGCTGCAAATCAAGGTAGAGAAAGGAAACTATTATGGAAAGATTTACAAATGGCCAAAAGCATTACTAATAATCATCCATGGATATTAATGGGTGATTTCAGTGTCACTTTAAAATGTACAGAGCACTCGGTTGGTAATTCTATGATTACTAGTGACATGCAAGAGTTTATTGATTGCATTAATAACATTGAAGTTGAAGATATATGTAGTTCTGGTTTGTTTTACACATGGATAAAATCCCCCAGCAAACCCTGCACTAGTATTATGAAAAAGTTGGACCGAGGTATGGCTAATAATCTTTTTACAGCTAAATATGGAGCTGCTTATATTCAATTTAAACCTTTCATAACCTCTGATCATAGTCCAGTTGTTCTTGTGTTGAATGGGTCTATTCCAAAGAGGTCTAAATCATTTAGTGTGAATCCGTATTGAACGATTAAACAAACAATTAAGCAAGAACAATGATTAATTGGTAGAACAAGATTGAAGCTTTGCAATGATAAAACATACGTACGATTGAAACAAACGGCAAGCTTAGGTCTATACTAGGTTACCACTAGGTATTTATACCTAGGCCTAGTATTGACTAATTACATAAAGTACCCTAGACTATTGATTACAATAAACCGTCACATTACACCCCTAGACTATTACAATACTCTAGAATGTGACCTAACAATCTCCCCCTTTGTAACAATAGTCTTGGAAGCATGTCTTCGAAGTCTTCATCTTTAGCACAAGCCTAGTCTTGTAGATATTTCGTTGCATAATAATCATGATCAGGCTTGAGCTTTGTTAATCTGTGAAAACGAATACTTCTTGTAGTTTTTTAACCACAAAAGGTATTTTGAAGACTTTACTTTGAAGATACATATTGATCGACCAAAGTTGAGACCCATAATGATAGAGAGATTAACAGCGGAAGTCTTTTCTTGAAGTTTGTGGCTTTATGTCGATCACTGATCTTTAATAATTGTTGTTCGGGAAATTTGTTGATAAGGTTTATGCTCCCCCTCAAACAGACAATTATTTCTTCATGGATTCTTCGGTTCCTTGTATACTCCCCCTTCACTGGTGCATATGTGTCTTTTTGATGTGGAGTAAGTTAGGCTAATACATTCTCCCCCTCATGATGAACAAGATTTATCTGAAGCATCATGTAACAGGAAGAATCTCCGAAGCTTGGTGATGAAAATGTGTTGAATAATGATACATTCATTTTTTTGAATGGATCAATATATAACACATTTGACAGCATAGTCAAATAGGATAAACCGAGATATCATAGATATCCCGTTAACACGACAGTGAAAAAAAAAACTGTGTGACCTACGTTCAGTGTTGGCTTTGATATTAGCACTGGTAGGATTTCCATTCAATCATCGTGGAATACCAATAAGTTTGGTATCACTATGAATGTTCTGGCAATATCACTAGGATATGCTTGGTGGAATGCCTGTGTCCTAGAGAAAGTTAATTCGGTTCTAGACTCTATATGTGGACAAACGAAGGCGAGGACTGGAGGTGGGTCCTCTTTTTCAATATCAACAATCTCCAAATGAGATGTCGATAGTGGATGTGGTTATCTCCGTGATTTTGAAACAAGTACTTTTTGTACTTGAGTGGTCAGTGGGGGTTGTGCATTGCATCACTGGGTCCATGATGTCTTAATCAGAAAGCAACTTATGCAGTCTGATATAGATGTGGCTACCCGGTCATTTGTTCGGTTTAGGGAGGGTTTTTCGTTTTCTTTAACCCTTTCACACACGCTCCTCACTCAACTCACTTTTTCATTTTTCAACCACACCCTCGTTTTTGTTTTTACCATGTGATAAGCTGGTTTGCACCCCATACTTCATACCCCCTCTCAATTTTTACGTCAGCGCACCCCAATCAAGATCCCGTGATACTTGATTCTGCTCACCTAGACCTATAAACCCGTACATTTTGTCCTATATTGTAGGTGGCTCCTGGGAAGATCATGCCGGTTATAGCAGATCATAGGAGTAATTTGAGAGTGAACTAAAACGCTCATGTGCAATGGATCACCATATATGATGTTACGTTTTGTGAATAACATGGATTTTTCAACGGAAAGTGGATGTGTTTCCGGCATAAGTTGTTACCTTTAAGATGTCAAATTTAGGTACAGCAACTTGAACAAGTAAGTGAATACCGGACTCACATAGAGTATCCGTTTGCACACTGTATGAATCTGTAGTCGTTTGCACAACCATAGATTCAGATGTGTGACCTGCGTTTAGAGTTGGCGTGATTTTAGCTCTAGCAGGATTTCCACTCGATCCTCGTGAAACATCAGATCGTGATGCCACTACGAGTGTTCCGATGGATTTAAAGAAATCCATGTTTGTAGTGCAAGTGACCTATATTAGAATATTCTTGAGGGTAAGAACTAGACACACTGTGCATACAAAGAGACTTAACCCGGGGCAGGAGGTTATTTTGTTTCAATACCGACATACTCCGAATGAGTAGTCAGTAGCTTTTGTGCTACGTCCCCTAATGAAATGAAACAAATTCCTGTTGAGAGGAATTTGAGTGGTTGGTGGTGGTGTGCATTTGCTTTACTGGGCTAGTAAAGTCTGGTGAAACATTTAACGCATAAATGAGCACCCTTTTGTATGGTTGCCCGGTTTATTTACGGTTTGGATGCACTCAAAGGTGTGTTTTCTTAAAGTTATCATGTTTTCGCATCACCTTGCACTCACCTATTGCTATACCATAGACGTATACCCTCACATTTACCAAATGGCTGAAAAAGAATTCCCTTGGAAGGTAAGGCCGGTTCTGGCAAACCATGGGAAGGTATTGTCGGTTGAAAAAAAAAATTGATCGAATAAAAAAAATTCAAACGGGTATAAAAATATTTATATAAGAAAGTTTCTCCCCCTGGAAAGACTAATTCTCCCCCTAGAATTAATATTACTCCCCCTCGACAAAATAAAGATATATAAACGTTTGTAGATCAGAAATGTACCTTTTAACAGCAGCAGAGGGGTGGAGAAGAGTTTTTACAGTTCTGTGTTTTCTGAGTAAGAGCGGGTTTCAAGCTGATGGACTGGAAAGCCAGTGCTTTAAAGTTCGAGTTATATACTGATGTGTATATAAGTCATTGCGAAAAATGTAAACACTAAAAAGCATTTTGCATAAACAACATTGATAAAAAAAATATAGAAACGATTTATGCTTTGAGATTTAACATACCAAGCTTAGACACAAGAAAATTAAAACGTTTTTCGTCTAAAGCCTTGGTGAATAAATCAGCTAGCTGAAAATCGGTGGATACGAAGTACAGTTCCACAGTTCCTTGTTCAACGTGATCTTTGATAAAATGATATCGAAGATCAATATGTTTA